>JAWNPM010000168.1:6170000-6640715 GCA_035047505.1 Drosophila parthenogenetica | reverse complement strand
TATATGTATATGTATATGTATATGTATATGTATATGTATATGTATATGTATATGTATATGTATATGTATATGTATATGTATATGTATATGTATATGTATATGTATATGTATATGTATATGTATATGTATATGTATATGTATATGTATATGTATATGTATATGTATATGTATATGTATATGTATATGTATATGTATATGTATATGTATATGTATATGTATATGTATATGTATATGTATATGTATATGTATATGTATATGTATATGTATATGTATATGTATATGTATATGTATATGTATATGTATATGTATATGTATATGTATATGTATATGTATATGTATATGTATATGTATATGTATATGTATATGTATATGTATATGTATATGTATATGTATATGTATATGTATATGTATATGTATATGTATATGTATATGTATATGTATATGTATATGTATGCAGGTATTTTTAGCAGGATGTTTAAAAAGTCTTCGACTGAAAAGGGTCACCCATTTCTAGAACTTAGCTCTTCCCGTTCACCTGAAAATCTATCAAATATCCGCGCACAGTGTGTGCAAAACGGATCTTGCTCAGGCTTGAACCTATGCAAATATTTTTTAAAATAGCCATTTCCAGTAGGTATTTGAGTCATATAAAAGTCGGTTTGTCCGAACTTTCTACTCACCCACGTCTGGGATAATACGCCTCGTCCAGCTGCCATTGGTAGACGCTCTCTATCTCTCTTGCCATTTGTCCATCGTGGCGCTTCTCAATTGGTCAGAAAGGCCGCTCCGTGTGCTCTCATCGGCTAGAAGATCCAGTGCGATCATCCCAGCGAGCATGAGAGCCGCATCATCTGACACTGTGCGGAACGCACTCAGCGTCCGCAGTGCGCACATTCGGTATGCCGATCTGCAGCCTTTGGCGTACGCCTTTACCGCCATGGCCGGTGCCCAAATGGGGGCAGCGTACATGATGATAGACCTCACTATGTTGCAGAAGAGCCATCTGCTGCGCTGCCGTGGTCCCCCAGTGTTGGACATTATGCGTGCGAGTGCGATTGTTGCTTTGGTCGCCTTTGCCGCTGTGTGCTGCAGGTGTTGTTTAAAGCACAACCAATGGTCCAGCTGCATCCCCAGGTATTTGATGGCCGGTTTCGAAGTAATTTCGATTCCTGAGACGTCGATTGTGGCCGTCTCCACTACTTTCCTACTGCTGATTAGCACAGCTTCCGTTTTGTGGGCTGCCAGGGAGAGTGACTTGCTTTCCAGCCATTGCATTACTTGCCTGATGGTCAAGTTTGTGATTGTCTCCACGTCTTTGAGGTCCTTGGCTACTGCAACTATGCAAATCCTACTATTTGGATCCCGCGTGGGGCTGGTCGCCGAAGTACCTCGTCGTACATAACGTTCCAGAGAGGTGGTCCTAGGACAGAACCTTGAGGGACACCACCAGTAATTTTGTGTCGCCTTCGACCAGCTGATGTGTCGTAAAGTAGAATCCTATCCTCGAAATAGCTGTGGACCAACTTCGGCCAGCTCTCGGAATTAAACGCATTGCGCACGTCAAGCGTCGTGACTAGGCAGTAGTGCTTTTTGCCACCTCTCCATCTTTCTCCCTCGATAGCTTTGCTGGCTATGCTGACGACAGCGCTGATGGCATCCAGTGTGCTGCGTTTCTTTCGGAATCCGAACTGCCAGTCCGACAGTCCTCTTCGCGTTTCCAACTCCTCTTCCAGTCTGTTGCATACGATTCGCTCGAATAGTTTTCCAACGACGTCCAACATGCACAGGGGCCTGTACTCCGAAGGGTTAGCCATGCCGGTGCCTTTTGGGTGCAGCATCAGACGCTGCACCTTCCATCTTTTCGGTACTGTCCCTTGCCTGATGCATGTATTGAACAGTTGGGCAAAAAGGATTGGTGATTTTGCAACCATTAACTTTACAGCGATAGGGGGAACTCCATCTGGCCCTGGTGCCTTGTCCGCTTGTAGTCGCGTTGC
The DNA here is from genome assembly GCA_035047505.1 of Drosophila parthenogenetica. Lineage (NCBI taxonomy): Eukaryota > Metazoa > Arthropoda > Insecta > Diptera > Drosophilidae > Drosophila > Drosophila parthenogenetica. The sequence goes on along the minus strand of JAWNPM010000168.1, from coordinate 6,638,718 downwards.
CACCTCCAGAACCTCTTCTGGACTCATGTATTTCTGTGTTCCCACTACCGAAGACGCCATGCAGTTAGTATTGATGTGGGAGCGTTCCGGGAATAATGCCGTTACTATCTCCTGGAGTTTGTCCGGGTCCGCTGGCATTGGGCGCCTCGCAAGTCTCCCCATGACTATCCTGTACGCCGTCCCGAATGGTTGTTCATCTGCTTCCGCACAAAGTCTATTCCAGCAGTCAGCTTTGCTTCTTTTGATTGGCTTGGTCAGGATTGCTTTTTCCACTCGGTATTCTTCTCTAAGCTGTGAAAAATCCGCTCTTCCCCTCGCTCGTTGTTGGCAGCGCCTAAAGGATTGTCAGTGTCTCCTGGCTGCAGCAATCTCCGTGTTCCACCAATGCACCGGTTTGTGAGTCTTGCCACCGTTCTTTTTTTGAAGCATTGAGGCATTGCATGCATTTTCCATAGCTTTAGCGAGCTTGTTGGTGAAGTCGTCGGCATCCTCCGATGGTAGGATTCTCGCGTTGCTTATCATCACCTCTAACGCCTCTTTGCTAAGCGTCTTGGTCGACCAGCTGACAAATCGTGGACGTCTTATTCTGCTCACGGCCGCTCCCAATGTGAAGACGATCGCCTGATGATCGCTGTGCGTGTAAATTAATAGCAAAGATATTGCAACATAATTGTAACGGTCAACAACCGTTGCAATGACATACAGACGCAAAGTCAGCAGTCCGATTCGTTGGAATCCAGCCAGCACTGGATGGATCCCAAGTTGCAGCGTCAACGAAACGCCGACGCTATTGCAAGAAAGCCAGCTAGCTAGGGTAGATTTGATATAAGTTGTGTTGGATCATAAGTTTAAGTAGTTAGAATAATTAAAAGAATGAAGTTATTGTATTGTCCAGTAGTGTAAGCAAAATCTCTTATACTTAAGCTAGTGCGTAAATTCTTTGTATTCGGCAGTGCAGCTGTAGCGAACGGCAGCTCAGTTCGTATTTTCGATTTGCATTAACCACACACACGCTGCCAAGCCTTTCCGCGATAGCCAGTCCAACAATAAATTGTAATGTTTAAGAACTTGCAATTTGGTTTTAATTAAATTAGTTTACGATTTTTCATTGGCGCCCGAGCAGGGACTTTCAATCGCGTTCGTTGGTCAATTTGACATTTCAAGGCTTGGTTTGCGGTGTGTGTCGGTATTGTTATACTTGTTGTTGGATCTTTCCTGGAGCTGTTGGCCTGAGAGGAAGTCTGGATTGGAACAGCCAGGAGTAATAGATTTGAGTCCCCCCATATTCGTTGTGGAGATAATACCTACAATTGAGTCCATGAGCGTCTCTTTTGATGACCAGGTAACAGTGCCCAAACGAGTCAGTGCATAGCAGAATATAGAAAGTGCAAGTGTAGAAGCAGCACATAAAACATAACGTAAATATACAAGTACTGCTCCATTTGTTGCACATTAGAGACATTGCGTTTCGGCACTGATATACATATTTGTGATTTAGTGAAAAGCAATTTGAAGCAAAACACACAAATCGAGTTCAATAAATACATAAACTAAAACCAAACAATAATATTCGCAAATAAATAAATTAAATACATATACACATTCGCCGTTCCTCTTTAATTCGATATTCGCCTAGATCCACATATGTTTGGTGGTGGTTTTTTGACCTTTGTTCTTTGCTGTTCGAAATTTGCACATAAGTAAAAGCGCGGCTTGCATTTACATATATACAGCTGTTTAAGTTTAGCTTGCGGTAGTTTACTTGGGTTTTGTGTGTGCTTACTTCGGTTTTGCTTTACTTGTTTGTCGACGCTGCTTATACATACATAAGCGCGAGCAAACATACATACGTACGCTGAGTACCTGCAAGCTCGTTAGTTGTTGTTGCTAGATCGCATCGTTGTCTAGCTACGCATGCGCTGTTGTTGTTGGTAGATAACATCGTTTGGCCACCCACGCATTGTTGTTGCGCTGTTGTTTTTTTCACAGTGTGCTGTCTAATCAGCCGAATATCGCTAATCAGCTGATTATCTTTGCGCTGGTGCGTTTGCGTATATGTTATTGTGTTGTTGTTGCCAACTGTCTGCTTTTATCTGCATACTCTTGCGCTTCTTTAGTTAGTGTTATCTATGCTATTTGAGAATTCTAGTTAGCCAGCTGATTATCTTTAATCTTCTAGTTATTTTAAATCTTAAAGAATATTTATCGCCCAACTGTTGTTAATCAACTGATTAATTTTAACCATTTGATTATCTTCCTCAGCCAACATTGTTGATCGGCAAAATATCATTAGTAACAGTACACTCACGTGCATTTGAATAGAGCTGAGTTTATATAAAGTCACTATGGCGCACAAGGTAAATCACAATGAGACTGTTGTGGATGTCGATGAGAATTGCCTTAGTGCACGTTTAACCCAATTGTTCGTCAAGCTAAAAAAAGTAGAGAGCGACATAGAGCGACAAAGGAGTTCACTCATTAATAAAATGGTGACTCCAAGTAAATTTGAGATTCAGTGCCGGCTAGATATACTAAATTCGTACATTTCCAAAGCTATGGATTTGCAGTCAGAGATCGATGCAATAGATCCTGACAATACTAGCCGTGCAATGCTTGAGGAAACATGTATTTTGGCCCGGTCATCATACATGTCTGCGCTAAGTGCGCATCAGGCATCAGAAAACGTACCTCAGCCTTCTGACCATTCTCACTTGCTCAAACTAAAGTTGCCGAAATTCAGCGGTAAGCACTCTGAATATAGGCAATTCATAGGTCTCTTTAAAAGTTTGGTTGACTCTGATCGCTCCCTTTCAAATATTGAAAAGTTCAATCATTTGCTATCGTGTTTGTCAGACGAGGCTTTAGGCACCATCAGAGCTTTCCAAGTATCTGATGCAAACTACCCAAAAGCATTAGAGAGCCTGAGTCGAGTGTATGACAACAAGTGTCTAATTTTCTTCGAAGCTCTCGCACAGTTGTTTGATATTGAGCCAATGTCGAAGCCATCGGCATTAGGAATTCGTACAATGGTGGACTCAGTATCAGCCATTTTCGAGTCGTTAATGTCAGTTGGAGATGAGCAAGATTTCGCAAATGCAATCTTGATTCATATAGTCATGTCGAAGGTAGATCCTCATACGAAGTCGAAGTATGAGAAACAGCTTGACTATAACACATTACCGAAGTGGGCCGACTGTGTTGCGGCTTTGAACAGGCGATATCAGCATTTGTCTGCTGAGGAAAGTTCGAAGTCTAGGATGAAGCAAACATTTGATATGAAACACGCTAACAAATCGTCGTTCGCCTGTACAAATGTTGAAAAAGAGGTTGAACACACATGCCAGTTGTGCAGGGCAAATCACAAGGTTGAAAATTGTCAAGGGTTCGCAGCATTGCCAGTTGACGAGAGATTTAATTTCGTAAAATCTAGTCAAGTGTGCATAAACTGTTTGCATGCAGGACACAGAGTGTCCAACTGCACTGCGTCGAAGTGTAGAGTTTGTTCTCGTCCTCACAACACGCTCCTTCACAAATATGCACTCGTAGAAGCATCACAAGCCTCTGCTCATCCTGCCCATGTAAATCATATCGCAAGCGAAATTGATCAAGTGATCCTTGCAACTGCAGTCGTTACCGTTCGAGACAGATTCGGTCAGAAACGAAACGCTAGAGCCTTGTTGGATTCAGGGTCTTAGGTGAATTTCATGACGGAGGATCTCGCTCAATCCTTGCACCTTTAACGCAAAAAGGATATCTTAACCGTAAAATCGGTTGGACAGTCGAGTTTGGTTGCAAAAAGCAATGTATCAACTATACTTTCGTCTCGTGTATCAAGACATCAGTTCATCGCCGAGTTTTGGGTGCTAAAATCAATTTGTAGCAGGCAGCCAGATACTGATCTTCCCATAAATAGGTGGAAGATACCAGCGAATGTCGAACTGGCTGACCCTGATTTCCATAAACCCCAGGAAATAGATATGCTTCTGGGAGCAGACTGCTTCTTCAACATGCTTTGTACTGGGCAAATAAGACTAGCGAACAGTGGCCCGTTGCGACAAAGGACATTGTTTGGTTGGGTAGCATCAGGACGATGTAAAAAAATGTATACCAAAAGTCCAATATGCTTCTCAGTGATGCAACATAGACAAGATGGTCGACTTGAGGCAAGAGTAGACCTATACCATAAAGTTAAAGCTGTCCCAAAAACGAGTGTTGTGGCAACTCATTCTGCGGAGCACATTATTTGCAAACAAAGCTATCGGGACAGCGTTCGTAAATTGGCGACTGGACACTTTGGTGTCAATTTGTCTTTCATGACTGATCCCAAAGTGCTAGTCTTGTCAAATATATCCAAAGGACAGGATATATATTTGAGTTTCCTGAACGAGTATCTTGTACTTGGTCGCATGTCGATCTTAGATGCAATAGCTCCACCAGGACCACATTACGCCCTTTCATACCAGTGCGTCCTGAGATCTGTTAGTAGGTCCACCAAACTTCGAGTGGTGTTTGACGATCTCTCAACGAATTAGTGATGGTGGGATCTGCTACTTAGAGGGATCTTATTCGTTTAGTTCGTAGGTTCCGTCTGAACCGATATGCCCTCACGGCAGATTGCAAAGAGATGAGTAAGCAAGTGCCTGAAAATCTTGTAATGGGTGAATTTCAATTGGCAAAATGGTTTTTATACCATTCTAATGTATTAGAAGGTGGAAAAAAGAAACGTTGGGTTTCCAATGATGCCGATACGACAAGAACGCTTGGTATGAGGTGGACACCAACGTGGGATACTTCTCAGTATCACTTGGTTTGTAGCTTCGCTAATTCAAGTCTCACCAAGCGAAAAACATTGTTAGATGCTTTCACGTATATGTTGGCCCAAACATACGTGTTGGACAGATATCGAATCGAGAGTGTGAGTTCCTGGAATGTTTCAGAGCTAGCACTACATTGTACATATATTTCTCCTTCAATATTAGCAACATTTGTAGCCAATCAAGTTGCAGGCATGCAAGAGATGCCCAGTAATGTATCTTGGAGATATGGACCGCCATTATCAAATCCAGCTGATTTGTCGTCAAGAAGGTGTGACGTTCAGAAACTCGTTCAGTTCGTTTGGCTTCTCTGCAAGGCTAAAAGACAGTGGCCTCAGTTAATAATAGAAAATAATTATACAAAATTGTCACTCGTTTGTTTGTCTAGTTTGATAAATTTGCAATCGCTGACTATTCAAAAGTCAGTCGAATTTAGAAGACAAATCGCTTTGATTTGTGAAGGAGTCCTTTCGATTGATTTCAGCTTAAAGTGTATATTGCGGTGTTCGTGTGTTCTGCATCAAAGGCTGTTCACCTTAAGTTTACAGCAAGCGTGACCACTAATGCTCTAATTTTCACATTAAACAGCTTATTCGGTCGACGCGTTACTCGGAGAAGGCAACACATTTCTGTGAGGATCCTGGTGACGGAAGCAGAACAGCCATCAGTTTGCAGTGGAACGAAGGACAAAGTGGAGGATCATCCCTCCGAGCGCCCCCTGAGGAGGCCTGGACATGCGGCAGATCACCAGCGCGTCGCGCACAAGGGGCAAGGAGGATTCGTACTGGACGGCGTTAATTCTGCCACGGCTATTAAGGGATTGAAGGCGATCCCTTCAAGGTGGCCGGAATGTTGGATCATAAGTTTAAGTAGTTAGAATAATTAAAAGAATGAAGTTATTGTATTGTCCAGTAGTGTAAGCAAAATCTCTTATACTTAAGCTAGTGCGTAAATTCTTTGTATTCGACAGTGCAGTTGTAGCGAACGGCAGCTCAGTTCGTATTTTCGATTTGCATTAACCACACACACGCTGCCAAGCCTTTCCGCGATTGCCAGTCCAACAATAAATTGTAATGTTTAAGAACTTGCAATTTGGTTTTAATTAAATTAGTTTACGATTTTTCAAGTTGCATTCAGTCTTTAAAATTCAATAAAACAGACAACACCCAAACGTTCCGTGTTTTTATTGTTAACTGGCGCCCGAGCAGGGACCAGTTCGTGTTTACGATAGTAAAAAGTAAGAGCTAAGTACGCGAATTGGTACGATTTACCGCGATAGAGTAACGCATCTCTAAGTGTGATATCAATAACTAAAACTTGCAGTGAGACTCCCGTGATCAGCACCGCTGTGATCGGCACGCAAGTACAAAACAAAAACAAAAAAAAACACCGCAAATATAGTTTGCAACAAGTGACTCAAGCTCTGTACGATCCGTTCGCAGAGCACGCTCTCAATAAGTGTGATTAGCTGAACCGCAAGTAGGGGATTACCAAAAAAGAACAATTCGGCGTCAACGGAGAATGAAGCACTCATCTGTTATAGTTACCCTGTAAGAAAACAAAAGAAGATAGTATTAAGAAAAATCAAGTGGAATTAAGATAGATTTAAAAAAAAAGTTTCGAAATAAATTGTTAAAAGTAAAACTTAAGAAAATTATTAATTAGAAAAAATACACAAACGTAAGTTTGCGAAAAATTTATACTAAAGCAAAAAATAATTAATATTAATAATTAAATAAAATATCTCACTTTGAAATTAAATTTATACAATAAATTAATTTTTTTTAATACATACAATATATAACGTTAAATTTTCATTTACAACTTCTTACACTGTTAAATATATTTTATTCTACAAGCATTTCTTTAATATTACCGTTCATTTACTAACATACCCGCTTATACTAACTAAATATGGATATTTAATTTCTTAGGCTTTGTCATTTCTGACAAAGGAATTGAAACAAAACCTAACAAAGTAATGGCAATAGCTAACTACTCACAACCTAGACCCCTTAAAGACTTAAGAGCCTTTTGAGGACTAGCAGCATACTACAGAATGTTCATAAGGGATTTCGCCAAGTTGGCTAAGCCACTTAGCTCCCTTTTAAGAGGGGAAGATGGACGAGTGTATAAGAATGAATCAAAGAGGATGTTATGGGTCTCATACAAAAATTATATCCATCGCACTTTAGGAACTTTAAAATCCGATTCACCTCCCTATAGGTAAAAGACCTGTTAACAGAGACCGAACAGGATTATAAAAGAACATAATAGAGCACATCGAAGTATGATAGAAAATAAATCATAGTTGGCCGAAAAATTTTATTTCCCAAAAATGAAGGAAAAACAAGTAAGAAAGGCTACAGTCGAGCGCGCCGACTGTAAAAGACCCCGTACTCTCCTTGTATTCGAAATTAATATTTGAATACGACAGTAATTTAAAATTTAAGTTTTAAAATTAAATTTTAAAAAAAATTTTAAATCAGTCACTGATGCGATTTGAACCCGCGCTTACTGACGCAAGTTCCATATCATGCTGCCCTACTAGTTGCACCACTACATTCATTACGCGCTTCATGGGCTACTTTGTTGTCTAATTGCTCAGTTGTTTATAGTTGGATTTTTATGCAACTTTCAGGTTAGTTTGATATAATTTGTCTTTAAACAAATTTTGAACTACAATACCGTACTATATTACCAAATGCTTTAAAAACTTAATGTAAGTTTGAAAAATTTGCTTAGTTCTTGTGGGAAGAGGGGGCGTGGCAGACCAAAATTTTGAATGACGTTGCATTTGTGTTGTCTCTAGGAACCTGCGTACCAGAATTGGTGTTCCTAAGTGCTATAGTTACAAAGATATTCGCAGAAAACATCAATTTTTTCCGAGGTGTGTCTAGTTTTTTGCTTATTGCGTGGGCGGTGGGGGGCGTGGCGCCGATTTGAAATAAACTTGATCTGCGTACATCATAGACGGACTTTCATTAAAAAATTTGGTGTCTCTAGCTCTTGTAGTTTAAAAGATCCAGGTGTTCATACAGACGGACGGACAGACAGACAGACGGACAGACGGACATTGCTATATCGACTCGGCTGTTGATGCTGATCAAGAATATATATACTTTATGGGGTCGGAAAAGCTTCCTTCTGCCTGTTACGCACATTTGGCTTCTGACAAACCTAATAGACCCCTATACTCTTTTTAAGAGTAGGGGGTCTAAAAAAACGAATTTGATTAAACAATGTAAAACATGTAAAGAAGAAAAATACGAAAGGCACCCTCCAAATCCAGAGTTGAAAGAAACCCCTATTCCCCAATTCCCCGGACAGATAATCCACATAGACATATACTCGACGGAGAAAGTATTAGTTCTAACAGCGATAGACAAATTTTCAAAATTGGCACAAGCCAGAATAATTAAATCAAAAGCAACAGAAGATATCAGAGAACCTCTACACGATACCTTGTTCTACTACGGAGTACCAAAATCTGTAGTAATGGACAACGAGAAATCGTTTAACTCAGAATCCATAACTTTCATGCTCCGGGATCAACTAAATATTGAAATTTATAGAGCCCCCCATATAAGAGTTCCGTGAATGGACAAATTGAGAGGTTTCATTCCACCCTGTCCGAAATAATGCGATGCCTTAAAACGAAACAAGAACATAGGAACTTTAAGGAACTATTGGACAGAGCCATTTACGAATATAACTTTACCATTCATTCCGTCACCAATAAAAGACCACTAGACGTATTCTTCGGAAGAAACATAACTACAGACCCAGAACTTTACGACAAGACTAGACAGAGTAACGTTGAGAAAATCTTGAGCAAACAGACAAAGGATTTGGACAACCAAAGCAAAGGACGGAATCCAATAAAAAATAACACAAGCGGTCAGGAAATATTTGTCAAACGTAACAGTCGGTTGGGGTCAAAACTAACAGCTAGATTTAAGAAAGAAATAGTAAAAGAGGATAAAGGTACTACCATATTAACCGAAGCATATTACACAAAAGTAATATAAAGAAACAATTTCCCTCCCTCAGGTTACTGATTATTATGTTAAGGACGAGCTCTGGCTTTGTGGAAATACTTAACTTCACCAATGCTCAGACCACAACCATCAATAAAGGGTTGGGAAAACTGCAATTTTCAAGCAAAACCATTGCCCATATAATAGACTTAAACCAAATAGGAACAGCCCTTGACACGTTAGACCAGCATACTGAAAATGAATTAAAATGCAACAACCTATATCCCACTCTACATCATGAATTAACCCAGACCTTCACAACTTTGTATGCAATAACCTCCTCATTAAATATAAAAAGAACTAGATCCCTCAACTGAATTGGATCAGCCTGGAAGTATGTGGCAGGAAATCCTGACCACGATGATTTAATAATGATTACACAGAACCTCGACAACCTAATATCAAACAATAATCAGCAAATAGTTATAAATAGACAACTAGAGCAAAGAATCAATCAATTAACCCAAATATCAAACGACTTAACAAGCTCTGTAAAAAACAATAGCCTATTCAGTAATGAATTAATAATTAGTCTTTAAAATCAACAGAGATTAATAAAGGAGGAAATTATTAATATCAGACACGCCATTCAGTAGGCGAAATTAAATATAATTAATTCCGTAATATTAAATAAAGAAGAATTAATCATAATAAATAACATATTCCACAAGCAAGGCTTGATTCAAATCTCAGTCGAGGAAATGCTTGAATTTTCCAATGTCTCTATAATGCACAATAGTACAATGCTTATCTATCTCGTAAAAATACCCTTGTTGGAAAAGACTAATTTTCAACATATTATAATAAAACTCGTTGTAAAAGAAAATAAAATAATTCACTTGGATAATAATGACTTCTTTGTACAAAAAAATGAAATATAAGAAATACCAAAAAATTGCAAAACATTTATTAATATTACAATATGCCATAAGAATACAATTGTTAACTTAAGCTAAACAGATTGCCTACCAAAACTAGCTCAGGATTCTAGGGCACACTGCAATTTTAGCAACGCGGACCATTTGGAAAAAATCGAAGAAATCGACAATGGATTAATCCTGCTTAACGACTTTGGCGGCAATTTAACCTGGAATGGAACTACGAAATTTATAAGAGGAACTTACCTGATCAGGTTCCACAATGACTCCGTGATACTCAACGCACAGCAGTTTGATAACACCGAATCAACGATACTCATGCCCGGAGCGCCCCTAATCCAAATGACTCCAGAGGAAATTAGACGGGTAAAAATACTGTCGCTGCAATCTTTAGAAGCCCTGCATACCAATAATATTGGGGTACTGCGAAACCTGAACAACAGGGCCTACACTAATACGGTTGCATTGATCTCGTTGTTCCTGATTGCGATAGCCATCATTACCATCATCTGCAAGCTGCATAAAGAAAGATAAAATATCACTTTACAAGTCAGCCAGCTACCGCTACAGGTTACCTCGGAAGAGAAGGTCCTGGCATCCATCGGAGTCCCAACGCAAACCATCGCTAGAAGACCACAGCAGTTCCATATGAATGACATTCCCTACTTTTGAAACAAATGTTGACAAAACAAAGGCCTGCTTGGGGACAAGCAGAATTCAAGGAGGGAAGAGTTAATAACAAAGATATTGCAACATAATTGTAACAGTCAACAACCGTTGCAATGACATACAGACGCCAAGTCAGCAGTCCGATTCGTTGGAATCCAGCCAGCACTGGATGGATCCCAAGTTGCAGCGTCAACGAAACGCCGACGCTATTGCAAGAAAGCCAGCTAGCTAGGGTAGATTTGACATAAGTTGCATTCAGTCTTTAAAATTCAATAAAACAGACAACACCCAAATGTTACGTGTTTTTATTGTTAACTTGTATGTGTCGGACACCGCCCACTGTGCATTCCTGACGAGGGCTGGGCTGGCGAAGGACAGGTCGATTATACAACCTCTACCGGCTTTGGAATACGTATGCTTGTTTCCATTATTAAGCATAGTCACATTGAGTGTAGCAAATGCCTCTAGTAGCGTCCTTCCTCTTAGCGTTGTCCGTGTGCTACCCCAATCGGTTGCCCAGGCATTAAAGTCTCCAGCGAAGACTACAGGGGAATGGACCATCACATCGCGTGTTAGATCATCCAGTATTTCTGCGAAATCTTGAATTGCGATGCTGGGTGCAATGTAGCAGAAGTAGTAGAAATATACGTATACATATTTCTCCACATTTGTCCCTCACGTAGCCCCTAGTTGTCTTTAATTCATCTAGATGCATTGCGGGGTTCGCACAGATCCAGACCGCTGCGCCTGAATTTTCATTCTGGATCCAGTTTCCATCCTGTATTGGGCAGTACGGTTCGCTTAGTATGGCTATATCGATGCACGCTTCGCGAGTCGTTTGCCTTAAAAGGTCCTGCGCGGCTCTTCAATGATTAAGATTTAGTTGCAGAAACTTAATTTTTGGTTTTATTGGCTGTCTTCACGAATAGCGGGCACCCTTTAATCAGCGTATGGTGTCCCGTCTTTTGCAAACCAGCTCTAGCGCATAGAATGCAGATGGGTTTGTTTGTGCAGGTCTTGGCAGCATGGTCATCGCCACCGCAGTTAAAGCACAGCTTGGATGCGTCATATTTGCTCCTGTATCGTGCTGCCGTGTGTCCAAAGTCTAGACACTTAAAGTATCTTCGCGGTTCCACTCTTCTGCGGACCGAGCACACAGCCGGATATTCCTCATCTCGCACAGTTTGTCGACAATTTCTTTAGGTATCTGGGTGCCTCGGTAGCCTTTCCGGATCCTCGGAGTGGCTTCCGCCGGTAGGTCACCTTCGACATGCGTTATAACTGCAGTGGTCACCTCCTCTGCTGTAACCCATTCGGGTATGTCTCGGATCAGGGACAGCTTCTCGGACTTGATGTTTACCTCAGCCAAGTTGCCAAGGGCATTCTGTACCGCCTGCTACAGCTTGTGCGTATTTTCATCCTCTGTCTTGGCCATTTGCAGTATAACTTCTCCTACGGCAGTGCGCCGTACTCCCCGCACCTTCTCCCTGTACTGCTGCAGCTCGCTTGCAGTCTGAACCGTCGACAGAACCTTGGCATCGTCGGGAGCCTCTTTACATTTGACGAGTATTGCATCTGGCCTAGTCCTGCGCCTTTGCATTTTTTGTGGCTTTGTCCTTGCTTTCACCTGCTGCCAGTTTTGGTCCCTTTTGCTGGTGTCCACGGTTAGAGTCTTCTCTGTATGCCCTCGCTTGTCCTTCGCGTTAGTCTTTGTGCCACTCACCACTTGGCTGTACGTCTCTCGGCTACTCGGTGTGTCAGCCTCTTTGCTCCTTGTTGCCTCTAGTGCGTAGTCGCATCTTGACCGGGCTCTGCGCTACCTTTACAGGAGACGGCGTGGTTTGTGAGCCGTTTTCCCTGCTTGTCGTTCGCTCTTGGGATCCGGTCTGTTTGGAGTTAATTTTTCTGCTGATCTGCTCGTGGGGGCTTGGTCGAGAATCCAGCATTTCTAGGTGCTGGCTAACAGATAATTGGATCTGTTTCATCCTCGCATACGCCGTCTTCTGCTTAAGCGTGACATGCCTTACTACCGGTTTTTTCTCCATGCTGAGATAGATAAGGTCGTCGAAGATTTTGCATAGCTCGATCATTTCGGCTCTCGGAGTTGAAGCCGGGCCTTTTTGCCTTTTTGCCGGGGTCATTCCTGCCTCGTCTGGCGTGCTATTTTCATCCCTGTTCCTCTTTGGTGTTTCGGCGCTGTCGCACTGCGTAGTGAAGACAAACGCATCCTCTCTTGCCGCAGGCGGGGCCGAGTGCGGCATTGCTGGTAGTGACCGCATAATCTAGCTTCTTTTCGCAAAAGGGTCTATTATCCTTGTAGCTGTATCTGCTACACCAGCCAAGTGATCCACTGGTGTAACAGGGTTGGTGGGAATGGTGGTTGAGGCCTCCAGAATCCATGCCTCAGCCGCACTGGTTGGTACGGGTGGATTTCCGCTGTTGTGGTTGCCACCTGCAGTAGTAATGTTTTTTCCGGACATTCTTTCCTTAGTGCATTGGTGCATTTTAGTTTTCTAACCCTACTGCCAGGGTTTTGCAGTTTATACCTATTGCCAGGTTTTAGGTACTGCCGGCTGATGCAGCACAGGCGCAGAACACGTAGTCGCTCAATGTGAGGACAGACACTACGTGGGTTTCTTTGCAGTTTAGCTTGCTGGGAGTGTTTGAGTGCAGCCGGCCGCTACTGCACAGACGCTGACCCACAGCCGACCAATATGGTGCAGATGCTGTGCGAAATTTTCCTTTCTTATTAGGGAGTCAGGTTAGGGTCCGTTTTACTCATTTCCACATGTTGGTTGTTGTATCAAATTCCAACTAATTTGAATTTGAATTTAGTTTTACACGCCAAACAAGTGCCGCCATCTATTTGTGATAGTCATTCATGCGCTGATCGTAATTTCCAACACTGGAAGATTTCCTAGGTTGGCATCTCCACGATCATGCATTCCAGCATTGGCGAGATTTGCCTGGGTTGGCATCTCTATGTTCGTCAGCTGTTCAGTTGTTGTTTCAGCATGACTTACCAAATTGGTTGAGCGGAATATGGGAACATTTTTTCCACTCAAGAGAGACGATGGCGATGTATGTATGTATATGTATATGTATATGTATATGTATATGTATATGTATATGTATATGTATATGTATATGTATATGTATATGTATATGTATATGTATATGTATATGTATATGTATATGTATATGTATATGTATATGTATATGTATATGTATATGTATATGTATATGTATATGTATATGTATATGTATATGTATATGTATATGTATATGTATATGTATATGTATATGTATATGTATATGTATATGTATATGTATATGTATATGTATATGTATATGTATATGTATATGTATATGTATATGTATATGTATATGTATATGTATATTGGGTTTGTGCAAATGTATGTAACAGGCAGAAGGAGGCGTGGTATACCCCATAAAGTATATACATTCTTGATCAGCGTCACAAGCCGAGTCGATATAGCCATGTCCGTCTTTCTGTCTGTCTGTCTTTCCGTCTGTCCGTCTGTCTGTCTGTCCGTCTGTCCGTATGAACACACAGATTTCAGAGATGGTAAGAGCTACAAGTTAAAATTTGGTCTCAATCGACTCGATATTTAGTCAGTCAATAAAAAAATTTTTTTTTTTTTTCGATGCCATGCCCCATTCGCCCACAATTAGTCAAAAACCCAACACACCTCGGGAAAAATCTATGTGATCGGCGAATATATCAGTAACTATGGCAATGAGGAATAACAATTTTGGTACGAACGTTCTTAGAGACAGCATAAATGTATTGCCATTTACAATCTTAGACTACCACGTCCCCTTTTTCCGTAAGAAATTAAAAACTATTCAAACTTGCATACCATTTTTAAGGCATTTGTTTTTATCGTACAGAATTGTTATTTATGATTCGTTAGATTCGTTTTTGTTTTAACGTGTTTTAATACAAGAACTATTTATTGTAATATCCGGACACCGATTTAAACACTATAATTGGGGATTAAAGCAGAGAGTGTTATACGGTCGGGCTCGTTCGACTGAACTTTTCTTACTTGTTTTTTATACTCTCTGCAAGAGTATATTGGGTTTGTGCAAATGTATGTAACAGGCAGAAGGAGGCGTGGCAGACCCCATAATGTATATGTATTCTTGATCAGCGTCACAAGCCGAGTCGATATAGCCATGTCCGTCTGTCTGCCCGTATGTACACGTGTTTCTAGAGACCGCATAAATGCAGTGACTTCAAAAGTAAATTTTTTTTTTTTGCATTTAATTGTAGTAGAACACTTCAAAAATACCGTGTTAAAATTTTAAGTCAATCCGAGCAATACTTTTCAAGATATAGAGCATAAAGCCGAGCCGCCTCAGTTGCGCGCGTAGTCCGTTACAAACTTTAAACGCGGTTTTCTCGAATCCTTTTTTTGAAAGTGCGTAGGCATTGGCATTTGAAAACTACTTAACCGATCCTTTTGAAATTTTGTACACATATTCTACATATAAAAAACCTCCCCCCAACGTTTTTTTTTTTTGTTTTGTTGTTTTTTTTTATATTGAGGTGGTTTTACACCAACAAAATGGCGGAATTTGTTCGAAAAAGGTCACTTTTTGCTTTAAACGACTACCAAATGGCTGAAAATGAAAATAAATCGTCAAACTAAACGTTGGGGGGGAAGTTTAATTCATACTTTAACTAAATTATTCGATTTTTTTGATTTCGGATGATTCTACGCCAAGATATGCTGCCTAACGCAAAATTAATTTTTGAAAAGACGCCCACGTAAATGTGCTCTCATTCGCTCATTTTGCAATATTTTTACATGCAAATTTTATCAAATATTCTTGAAATGTCAATTTATAATACGCAGTAACTTTTAATAAATTGACTTAAACTGTTTCGCTACAATAAATCCATGAAAACGTAAAAACGAATTTGTATGTACATACAGAAAAACACATGTATGTTCGATTATGCTTAGTTTTTTTTTATTTTGTTTTAACGTGTTCTAATACAAGAACTATATACCGACTTAAGCATTATAATTGGGAATAAAAGCAGAGAGTATTATACGGTCGGGCGTGTTCGACTGTACTTTTCTTTCTTGTTTTAATTCGATTTATTGACTAAAATGTACAGCTAAGGAAAGATATAAACTAGATGCGGGTAAATTCAAGTGTAAATTAGACTACAGAGGAGTACTGAATGGGATATGTGTGTGTGGTCCAGAGAGACCCGCGGGTCGACCGCGAGGTAATGCTTTACGGGGCCCTGGGCGTGCTAGTTATGCCCCTCCTTCATTACGCCTCCGCTCTCGCAATTTGAACCAAATTTACGCAGGTAGTACATGTCCACGAAGTCAAATCGGATAACTTTGTTGTATATCTCCCATAGGGACGATCCGCCAAAAATGTGAATTAATATGAACAAGAAAGAAAAGTACAGTCGAACGAGCCCGACCGTATAATACTCTCTGCTTTTATTCCCAATTATATTGATAAAATCAGTATCCTTATATTACAATAGATAGTTCTTGTATTAGAACACGTTACAACAAAAAAGACAATTTATAATCGAACACACATATGTTTGTCTGTATGCACATACAAATTCGTTTGACGTTATATGTATGCACATATATATGTATATCTGTGTGTATGTATACTGTTGCTGCCACACATGCATCAAAGGAGTTCGAATATATGCTTGTACGTTTCTGTCGCGCTCGCACTCATGCATTGACTTAAATATTAACTTTATAATCGGTAGCTCTGTTGTTTATTGTTGGATTTTTATGCAACTTTCAGGATAGTTTGATATGATTTGTCTTCAAAGGAATCATAAATAACAATACTCAACGATGAGAACAAATGCCTTTGAAACGGCATGCAAATTTGAAAATTTTATTTTTTTCTTAAGGCATAAGGGGCGTGGCAGCCAAAAATTTTACATGGTAATGTATTTAAGCTGTCCTTAGGAACATGCGTATCAAAATTGGTACGACCTAATTCGAGCTTGTAGCTGTAACCATATCTGAAATCTGTGTGTTCATACGGACAGACAGACAAACAGACGGACATGGCTACATCGACTCGGTTTGTGACTCTGATCAAGAATATATATACTTTGTGGAGTCTGGCACGCTTCTCCTGCCCGTTACACACATTTGCACAAACTTAATAAACCATTGCAGAGAGTATAAAAATGTTAGTATGAAAATTGTGTCTCTTGAACGATTTCAACCAAATTCTCGCAAAATGCATTCTTTACCATTTTCCATCAGCTGCAATTATGCAAATTGGACCACTATATCATATATCTACCATAGGAACAATCGGTTGAAATGCTTAGTATGAAAATTTTTGATGTCTGTTGAGCGATTTCGTCCAATTTCACACAATATGCATTCATTATCATTCCCCATATGCTCAATAAAATTTCATTCAAATCGGCCTACAATATTATATAGCTACCGTTGGAACAATTAGTGATTAAAATAAAATGAACGCAATATGCGTGACTGAAAGCGTATTTAATATTCCGCTAGCCGAAGATAAAATTTTTTTTTTTTTTTATTAATTAAATCAGATTAAGATTTTACATTAGCGTCTTTCAATCGCGTTCGTTAGTTTGGTTTGCGGTGTATCGGTTTCTATAAGCTTGTTGTTGGATTTTCCCTGGAGCTGTTGATCTTAGTGGAAGTCTGGAATTAAACAGCCAGGAATTGAAGATACCCATAGTCATTTGGAGATAACACCCAGAATTGAGCCCCTGAGCAACTCTTTTGACGATCAGGTAACAGTGCCCAAACGAGTCAGTGCATGGGTGACTAGAGAAAGTGCAAGCTTAGAAGCGGCACATAACGCGTATGAACGTACATAGAAAATGACTGCTCCATTTGTTGCAATGGAGACATTTCGTTTCGGCACTGCTATGTATATACGAATGTGATTTCTTGAAAAGCAATTTGAAGCAAAACGCACAAATCGAATCAAATAAATATACATAAATAAAACAGAACATTTAACTTGTGCAATTAAATATATTTATGTACATATTAATATTCGCCGCTCCTCTTTAATTCCGCTATAAGCTAAGATCAACATATGTTTGGTGGTGGTATTTGACCTTTGTTCTACGATGTTTAAAATTTGCACTTAAGTAAACGCGAGTTATGTATAACCCACCAACAACACACATATACAATTAGCAACAAAGTACAAGAGTTGTTGAAGTCTCTAGACAGTAAGAAACTACAGACGCAGCATTGCGCTACAACGGAATCGATGTAAAATTCCAAACAAGACGATTTATAATATTTGCAATTATTAAACTCTTTATATAATTTTCTTTTCTTTATTTGACGAAATAGTTTGGAATTGCGTACTGCTACCTTTCAGGCAACTTGATCTAGACAGTTTATGACAATTATTGTAATACTAAGGATGTTTCGAGACATAGGAACATATAAGTTTGGGGGAATCAAGACTTACGGGGAGTTACTATCACAGATATATAAATGGGAAGATATGGTAGGTTTTAAATCAAGATTCTTCTCAGAAGATCTTGATGGTGGTGTCGTTTGAGTCTTCTTCTGTTGCGGGGACTGACACCTACGTGCGTCAGCTAGAATGTTTGGGTGCGAATCTAGCCTTTCGTGGTACCTTATAGCCACTTAAAATTCCTTTTAACTCAGAAAATGCTAACTAATCCATAATATTTGCAGTTAACGAACCCTTAAAATTCCTAATAATTCCTTAAAATTCCAACTAACACATAATATTTGCAGTTGTTGAACTCTTAAATTAAGATACAGCTGGAGAGAAAGAGATTATTAGATATGTCAGACGTGTTTTGTCAACGCTCCGTTTATTAATTATTTTTACTTAAAATTGCGAATTTTAATATATATCATTGATCAATTCATTTGTGCTTAGTATTATCGTAATTCTGGTTTGTACCATTGTATCAATATTTTAACAGTTTTTTAATTCAGCGTCTCAGCTGTGTTTTTATACTCTCCGCAAGTGTATATTGGGTTTGTGCAAATGTATGTAACAGGCAGAAGGAGCCGTGGCAGACCCCATAAAGTATGTATATTCTTGATCAGCATCACAAGTCGAGTCGATATAGCCATGTCAGTCTGACCGTCTGTATGTCCATATGAACACACAGATTTCAGAGATGGTAAGAGCTACAAGTTCGAATTTGGTCTCTCTCGACTCGATATTTAGTCAGTCAAAACAAGAGTCTTTGTTTTTTTTTTTTTTTTTGATGCCACGCCCCATTTGCCCACAATCAGCAAAAAACTAGACGTCCCCCGGAATAAATAGATGTTTAAGAAAATATCTCAGTAACTATGGAACTCAGGAATACCAATTTTGGCACGCAGGTTCCTAGAGACAGCATAAATGCATTGCCATTTAAAATTTTTGACTGCCACCCGTTACTCGTAGAGTACAAGGGTATATTGTAGTCGTTGGAATGTATGTAACAGTCAGAAGAAGGCGTGGCAGACCCCATAAAGTTATATATATTCTTGATCAGCGTCAACAGCCGAGTCGAGTCGTCAGCAACTATAAGAGCTAGTCGCAAATGAAAGATAAAATGCCCAAGCAGTACAAGTCTGTTTTTGTTTTTGGACACGCCCACTTTAGGGCGTTCTATGTTCATATAAAGGTAAAAGCAGCTAAAAATATCATGTTTTGTTAGTTACGTTATCCAAACCAAATTCACATGGGATGTTCATATCTATGGCATACATAATCTGACCAAGTTTGATCCAAATCGGACTACTATATCGTATAGCTCCCATAGAGACAATCGGTCAAAAGTTCGCTCCTAGTATGAGTTTGTATGAAAATTTTTGTATTTACCAAACTATCTTAATGAAACTGACACAGAATATATTTATCAATAAAATAAACATACTGACCGAGTTTCATTTAAAGCGGACTACTTATAGTATTGTTCCCATAGGAACAGTCGGTCAAAAATATGCTCTGATCATAAATTTGTGTGCAAATTTTCTGTATTTTCCCAGGTATCTTAGCCATCCCCTAAACTAGCACTAATATTGTTATCATTACCCATTTTTAATTACATATTGTAACTGAGTAACGGGTATCCTAAAGTCGCGAGGTGACTATAGCATTCTTTCTTGTTTTTGTTGAAATGTTATCTAAGACAAGAACTATTTATTGTTATATCCGAATACCGATTTTTACATGATAATTGGGAATAAAAGCAGAGAGTATCATACGGTTGGGCGCGTTTAACTGTACTTTACTTACTTGTTGTTTATATTGTGACCTTTGCTTCCTTTTCGTTGCTCAGCTGAGCTATAAAAAGTTTGAGTTGCCTTGCACTCAATTCTCTTTTGCGCTTGCGTTCACACATTATCTTTGGTGTTTTAACTGTTTATTTACATTTGTTTTTGCTTTTTAATTTTCCAATTCTGGTTTCGATTGTGTTTGTTTACTTCGATATAATTTCTTACACTCATATTTTTTGTAGTTTCGTCATTCACTCCAATCTTGCGCTGATTATTTTGAGTGAAATAGCCTGTTGCAAAAACAATTGCACCTATGGTCCATCTCGTGACAGTGCCCATCCAATCTATGTGCACTCTTTGCTATGCGACAGTATTATGCACATAAAGTTTGCTGGCCTTACTGGGCGTGAATTTGAGAAATTCATCTCCTCTGCCAAATTAGAGAGTGTTGGATTGCGATGGTCATGCCCGGTTTGTATTAAGTTGCAATGTGATTTTTTACGTATGTAAATTAATAATTTGTTATTCCCGCGTCGTCGCTGAAGTTCGTAAGAGTTCCCAGACGTCGTCGCGATGATCCTGATGGAGTTATTCCCTTAGTCTTCTTAGGACGTTTACTGTGGAGGCTTTATTTCACCTCAATCGCTGGTCTTGTGACTCAGCGATATGTTTGATATATGAAAACGATTATTTACGGCTGTTGCCGGAGTAGTACAGTTTATTCTGAACCTTGTCAGTAAACATCAAATGCAAAACTTATTTAGAGCCGCCAGTGAGCTGAGCAGCAAAGCAAAATTATTATAAAGATACAAAAAGACTAAAGCTACAAAATGCATGCACTTAAAAGATACAAAATTGCAGTCGGCAAGCCGACTTGGCTCCAGCGATAATGCTGACCTTGCGGCATGTGCAAGATATCAGATTACCGCCAATGGCCTGATACTTATTTGTTAACTACTCCCCCCTCAAGTGTGAGGCCGTCCTCGGCCGACCCAATCCCGTCGACGACTTCTCGTAACTGCTTCGCAGACTTCTTTGCGCTGATGATCCGCCAAAGAGTGAGGCCAATGGAGATTAGGGCACAGCATGTGGCTCCAATGATGAATGCCACGCTAAAAGCTTGATCGGTTCCGGCGTCTTTCTTGAGTTGCTGTATCACCTCCAAATTACGTTCATTTAAACGATGAAGGTAAGGGAGGCAGAGGACATCTCGGCTGGCAGTGATGTTGAGCAAGGGAGAATTGGCAATACCCGGAACTCTATTGCGTACGTTGTTGTGATTGTAAAACAGAGTCCCGTTAATTGCGACTCGGTCCCCGAACGTGATGAGATGCGTGCCTTGTATCTGGATCTCAGTGCCGTTGTCCACCTGAATCCTTGCGGATCCGTCGTTGAGGATGATGATTCCGTCATCTACATGGGTGATTAGTTCCAGGTTGCTCGGCTGGATCTCGCAGTGTGCCGTACCACTTACATGGAGCTCTTTGGCACATGAACTCTTTAATGACAGACGACAAAATGTGGCTCCAGGTGAAGCGGCACAATTCTGCAGAGTGTGGGTTTCTCCATCGCATTCGGCTATGACGTTGTCAGTCAATCGCAAAATGAAGTTCTTGTGGATGACAGGATAAATCGTAATTTTTTTGCAAGCTTTTTGAACTTGAAGCTTGAAGAACTTTTACGGACGCAACGGACATAAGATCTCCTATGGGAGTGTTGGTGGGTTCCTCTAGCCAAATTGATTTCAAATCTGAGTGGTCCAAAATGTTTGGGCTGACAATGTTAGTCTTCTCGAGAGTAATAGCAAGCATTAGGTTTTGCAACTCCATCATCAGCATTTTGTTTCTAGACAGTAGTGCTTCGAACAAATGGCTAGTGTCAACTTGTGAGTTTTTGGCTGTTTTGAGAATTTTATTGACAGTGATTGTCAACTGGTTAAGCTGGTCTTGAACTCTAGTGTTTATTTCTATCTGTCTATTATTGGCATTTATTAGTTGCATCTCTGTGAACCTAGTCTGCTCTAAATCACCGGCATCGGGTGTACACGCCACAACCTTCAGCATGGACCCTAGGAAATCTAAACTCCTGGCGACTCTATGGTGTGTGCCTAACGCCTCCAATAAGTCTTGTAGATGTGCCGTGTCCACACTTATAAGTTTTTTCATGTGGGATAGCGGGAACATGTCAATTAATTTGACCGTTTCTTCCACCATTCGCACGTACTCTGAGAGGTTTGCCGAGTGCCTAACATAGGCGTATTCTTCCCATATCAAGATTTCGCCGTCGACGATGGGAATGTACTTGGCACGCGAGTAGTCGGTGACATGTGCCGAAGCCACTGACAAAGAAAGGAGTAATATGAAACCAAACCTGTGAAATGAAGTTGTTTTCTTTATTTTTAGCAACTTTTTTGATTTCCTTTGCACCACCACCAAAAATGTTTTAAAAAAACTGTGCCAAGTGGCTAAAAGTAAACTGAAAAACTATATTTAACTT
Organism: Drosophila parthenogenetica; assembly: GCA_035047505.1. NCBI lineage: Eukaryota > Metazoa > Arthropoda > Insecta > Diptera > Drosophilidae > Drosophila > Drosophila parthenogenetica. The sequence continues at coordinate 6,616,531 of JAWNPM010000168.1, read as the reverse complement.
ATACGAGTTTGCCCAGTGGCCTATAAAAAGTTGTAAAAAAACAAGGGAGTCACCTTAGGTTGTCCTTGTGGACCACCCTCCCTCTAATGAGGACCTCGGTCCCCAGGTCTGCTTCCACGGCCTTCTCATCACATAAAGGTGTGAGTTTGTTTCCGAGCCGTCGGTTGGATTTGACCAAAACCTTGTCGCCAACGTCGAAGACCCTATTCTGCCGATTTGCGTTCTCCCTGGCCCTGAGCGTCGCCTGAGCGTTTCTGATCTTTTCCCGAATCTTTTCTTGTGGCTCATCTGGGTGCGATTGAACCACATCAACTGGTCTTTGGTCGATGACCGAATGGATCGATTTATTGTACTCAGTTGTGGCCAGTAAAATGACTTCTACGGTGTCACTTATGCCCTTATCGATTTTTAGGCATCTGGCTAACTCTAACAGAGTGCTGTGAAAGCGCTCAACCTGTCCATTCGAGATGCTATGCAATGGTGGTGCATTTGAAATGCTGACTCCATAGTTGTTTGCGAGCATTGTCACGATGGTCTCTGAATTCAACGACGGTTCGTTGTCACAATAAATGGATCTGGCTCTTGGGAAAAAGTTCATCAGTTGCATTAAGGCTGGCTTCAGATCCACAATGGTTCTTGAAGGGACCGGTTGGACAATAGCAAATTTGGAGAGCTTGTCAATGCAAGTGAGAAAATATTTCCTGTCAGTGGATAAAATGTCTATTTGTAACATCTCGCCTACATGTGAGGGGATCGGTGTCTCCCCAAGCTCTTGTTTTTTGGGGTTTGTACTATTTCATTGGCTATTTTTGCCATTTTTGGAAAGCAGTACTCCGAGAGTACCTGCTTGATATTTTCCTGTGCAGACCTATGCGCCCTATTATGCTCGTCTGTGAGGATTTCCCTTCTTTCTCCCACCGCAAATACGTCCACTACGCGATTTTTGCAGTGCCAGAATTTTGTAGCCGGGTATCTTCGAACCAACGCATCTTGTATCATTGCAAGCTTGTGTAAATTACAGTGGAGAGCGTTTACACATTTGGGTGAAATTACATCTTCGAGCTCGTCTAGCAGCGATTCGATGCAAGTATAGCTGATCAAATAGCGTTTTTTATTTCCAAAAAGAATAAAACTTCGTTTTAAGGGGAAACGTGCCTCTTCTAGCACTATTTGGTTTTGAAAACAATTCAAGGGCTTATCTGTTGTCTCAATGGTGTTGGTGAGAGATACCTCACTATGGATCGTTGCTGCGCAGGACTCAATTTCTTGTTCATTTACAGCGTTGAGCTGCTGTCTTGACAAGGCATTTGCAACCAGATTGCCCTTGCCAGGTTTATGGAAGATACGTGCATTAGACTCGTCAATACGCGCTTTCCATCTCTTGATCTTCGCATTTGGATTGGATTCCGAAACTGCGAAGGTCAAGGGTTGATGGTCAGTGAAGATATTAATGTCTTTCACCCCATACAAATAGTGCCTTAACTTGGCAAGTGACCATACGATGGCCAATAGCTCTCTCTCGTTTGTAGCATAGTTAGCCTCGCTGTCCTTCAATGTTCTTGAAATCATTGTTATTGGACGACCCTCTTGAGATAAAACTGCACCTATGCCGTGAGCCGAAGCATCGGTCGTTAGATCGAATGGCTTCTTAAAATCGGGGTATCTGAGCATTACATTCTCGGATGACAAAATATCGCGCAACTTCTGAAACGCCCTTTGCTGCACTTCAGAGAATTGAACCTTTATATTTTTGGACCTATGCTTACTGACTGTTCCATTTTCACCCTTCAAGATATTCGAGATGGGTCTTGCTATTGCAGCGAAGTCCCTAATGAAATATCTGTAATAACTTGCGAGGCCTAGAAATGATCTGACCTCGAACAATGTTTTAGGTTCTGGAGACTCCTGTATCGCCCTAACCTTTTCAGGATCCGTCGTGGCGCCAGTGCTGGTGACTATGAAACCAAGAAAGTTCACGCTTTTCTTAAAAAAACGTGACTTTTCGACGGAGACCCTCATGTTTGCTTCGTATAAGCTCTTTAGAACCCAATCCACATGTTTAATGTGGGAATCCTCATCTTCTGAAAAGATGATTACGTCATCGACGTAAACATAGCAAAATTTGCCAATCTGCTCTCGCAGTATGTCGTCGATCGTTCTTTGGAATATGCTTGCTGCATTCTTTAATCCAAAGGCGAGTCTTTTGAACTCGTATTTCCCCCCGTTCACAGAGAAAGAGGTTTTTTCACGGTCGCGTTCAGCGAGTATGATCTGGTGATAACCAGATTTGAGGTCAAGATTGAAAAGAATTTGGCTCTTCCCAAATTCCCCAATATTATTGATATATTTGGCATAGGGTATTTGTCAGGCACGGTTCTTTTGTTAAGCTTTTGAAAGTCCATTACCAACCTCATTTTCCTATTCTTGTCTACTACCCATATTGGGTTATTGTAGGGAGAGACTGACTTTTGAATTATATCATTTTTTAGAAGATCTTTGATTTCTTTATTAACGAAATCGGCTGCTCCCATTGGATATGGGTAAAGCTTGGCATAGATCGGTTGCTCATCTGTGGTCCTAATGGTAGCCACGACTGATGTGTTATACGGCAACGCCTCGTCTGGGTCTGCAAAGGCCTTTTGTCTGGTCTTTAACATTTTCAAAAAAGAACTTCTAGCTAATGGTAATGCCTCTGCACAGTCTACGTTTATGAAATTTACATTTCTGCACGTGTGGAAGGTGATTTGTTCGACCAACGTGCCCCACTTAAGTTGTCCTGAAGCTAGACAAAGCGAAGCAGCTGCCTGCTTTAGCAGGTCAAGGCCTACTATCCCATCAAACGTTGACAAGTCCGGCAGAATAAAAAAGGTTGCCTTTAACCCAAACATTGAAACTAGGCATTTTTGTGTAGTTTGTGTCTCGCCGTGAATGGAATGAACTTTGAAGGGGGACTCTACTGAGTGAATGAAATTCTTGGCCGCGCCCGTGTCTATGAGGCATCGTATGTGAGTCCCTGCTACTCTTCGTATGATGACGGGTAGCAGGGATTTGCTCCTAAAAAATCGAGGGCATCAGAGTCATAACTAGCATCGTCATTGATTTGTGCCGCTGCACTGGAGGCGGCATCAGCATACGCTCCTTGTCCTGCGTCTTGTTTGACGTGATTCAACCTCTGCTGATTTCTCTGACTGCCTGTGCGGTCGGATGCGGGGTGCTTCCTATTCGCGTAGGCAGGGGCCTGAGTAGGCTGCAAAACCCTAGAGATGGAAGGATCGACCTCCATGGGCACCGGTGCGCCATTATTATTGTGCTGCCTGCTACTTCGTTGATCAGTCTGAACTGGTCCCTTGCTTTGCTTGCTAAAGTGGGGATTCTTTGTACCGCTAGCTTGTGTTTCGGCTTGCTGCGAATGCCTCTCCTGTTGGTGACCCTGTGCTTTTGCATGCGGCTTGCGCTCTTTGTCTTCTAGACTTCTTGCGAAATTGGCCGCGAATGCGTACCTTTCATGATTCGACTCGACTTCTTGCGCGAGGGCTAGCGCCGAAGTCAAATCTCTGGGCTTTGCTGCAAAGAGCACATCTGTGAGACTGCGTTTGAGACCCGATATGAACACACGCAACGCATCGTCGCGGAATTTTTCACATAGGCCCTTTGCTAAAGCCGGATCATATGACATGTTAACTTTGTTAGTGAGAAGAGTGAGTTTCTTCTCTACCTCATCGTAATATTGAAGGAGGGACAGGCCACCTTACCCCAAGGTACCTAATTCTTGTCCAATGACATGAATTAGCCTCTTGTCACTGTATGTGAAATCTAGGCGATTTATTATCGCATCAAAATTCAATACAGTACCAAATGAGGCCAGCACCGCGTCTGCGGGCCCCTGATCTTGCTTCTTATGATGATGACAGCCTGATAATGACGAGAACTGCCATTATGTGGTCTGAAGATCTCGATAGCGGCTAATGCTGCCTGCCTCCAAGATACATAAGATTCCTGTACTCCTACAAACTCAGGTAAGCACTTGACAGCATCTAGCGGCTCGTCACAGCGAATGTCGTTTCTAATTCCTATAGCAGCATATGCTACTACTTGTGGGGCGGAAATGTTTGCTGCCGCTATTTATTCAGCTAACTCGTTAATTCTTTGAGTCAATGCTTTCTTCCTCTGCTGGTTTGCAGCGGCCTGTTCGGCTAAAGCACTGTTGATAGCCGACCTCACTACTTGCCTAAGCTGATCTCGATCCATTTTACCTGATGGTGGGGGAACTGCTGGGAGAAGCCTTGTAGCCGGGACTCTGATGCGATTGTCACAGTCGGAATCTGAGTCGCTAGACCGCTTGCCAGGGTTTCTATATTGGCTGAACCGTGACATGCGCAGGCCAGTGGCCACGAAAAACAAAACGGGCCGTCAAAAAATGGGTCGAATTACGTCGCAGAACTGCACGTATTGCTATACCACAATTTTAGACACATAGAAAGTAACACAAAGTAATTTTATTAACGATTTGGATGAAAAATTGTTTCCACTAATATTCTCAAAGCAGTCACTCTCACCTGGTTTTGATTATTATCAAAAAAAAATTTTTTTTAATGATCTGTTGCAATATAAAATGGTCACTAGTACAAACTAATTTTTTATAAAAAACTTAAAATTTTATGCTTCAATGAAAATTTTGGCTAGAGTATCCACTTACATAATTCAACTAACACAAGGAAAAGCTTTCTTAACAAAATCTGTCACTTGCAGCTTCCGCGCTGCTGTCTTATTTGTTGTGGAGTCCGACCACCAGTTGGGGCCAATTAATATTTTGTTATTCCCGCGTCGTCGCTGAAGTTCGTAAGAGTTTCCAGACGTCGTAGCGATGATCCTGATGGAGTTATCCCCTAAGTCTTCTTAGGACGTTTACGGTGGAGGCTTTACTTCACCTCAATCGCTGGTCTTGTGACTCAGCGATATGTTTGATATATAAAAACGATTATTTACGGCTGTTGCCGGAGTAGTACAGTTTATTCTGAACCTTGTCAGTAAACATCAAATGCAAAACTAATTTAGAGCCGCCAGTGAGCTGAGCAGCAAAGCAAAATTATTATAAAGATACAAAAAGACTAAAGCTAAAAAATGCATGCACTTAAAGGATACAAAATTGCAGTCGGCAAGCCGACTTGGCTCCAGCGATAATGCTGATCTTGCGGCATGTGCAAGATATCAGATTACCGCCAATGGCCTGATACTTATTTGTTAACTTGTACAATACTGTGAAAAAGGAATTCCTCAAGTTGCGCTCACTTGCTAAGCAGCTTAGTACTGATTTTGATATAAGTGCTGACTTGATTAGTGATTGTAAGTTCGAGACTCGACCTGATAAGGTGTTGAGCTCACAGCAACCTTTAATGTTGCCTCTGCCGCCTGGTTCACTCATTACTTAACCTTTCATAATGGTTTTCCCTCTTATCCTTTTCCCTTCCCCCCTTAATTTCTTTCCACCCAGTTCATCCAATCGTTCAACAACATCCCCTTTACCGGGTCGACCCTCAGTCGTATATTGTGCCATTGTTACTTCCCCAGCCCTATCGATTGTCCTTCCACCACCCGCAAAAATTATATCTGTGCCTACTAATAGAGTAAAGACCACGGGTAAAAACTCGAAGAGTCCCCCTAATAGTCGTACCAGTCGCTCTATGGCCTCCCCTGCAGTTCCCCTTTCACCACCTAATATAACTGTGGTACCTGCCAATAATTCAACTTTGAGAACCTCCACGGGTGCCGCAGTCGCCGACTCAGACCTAGGTAGTGTGGTTTCGGTTCCGAATACCGAAGAGGAGAGCCTACAGCTTTCCCTGAACATGCTTCCAGCTTTCCGTGCAGGGAAGTGCCAAAACGGTAAAATCGGGAGGGGCTGAAGGCAAAAGCGCAATACAAGGCTGCCCTCAAAATCCAGCATCGGCTTCAAAAAACAGTAGACCTGTCCCCAGAGGAATAGGTCAAATTGACCTGGGTGTTGCAAAATATAGACGAGAGCCGGCGTCACTATGAGCACATGCCGCAAATGCCGCAAATGCGAGCATCTACCGGTAACTGTGCCAACAAAGTCGAGTAGATGGCAGCAAAGAGGCAGCACTCAAACGAAAGCGCCGGGAGCAAGGAGGCTCCGGTAAGCAAGTGTCAGCGAGGCCACAAAGGCGCTATACCTCGGTCACGGAAGACGAAGACCTCATTGAAGGAAGTCGCCGAACGACACCTCGTTGTGGCCCTTGTCGACAGGAGCGATGATGGCAGCAAGATAACCGGGAAAAGGTGGAAAATCATCCATGCAAGGATGTGAGGTGTGGGAGGGGGCCAAACTGGAGGTGGTACACATGGAGAACATTCCGTCGAAGCCAAAGGTGAAGGTACTCTTCCCATCCCTGTCAAAGGAGACCAGGCGCGGAAGCTGCTTTACGGGGCTCTAGTCTGGTGGCAGGCAACGAAAAAGGAAACTTATATGGCCCGTATGGAAAAAACTCAAAACTCAAAGGAAAAGCCCAACAAAAGCTTTGCAGACGCTGCTAGCGGCAAAGTCAGTCCTGCGCGTGACGGCAATGGGAAGTCTGTCGCTACAGGGATATGGCCATAGCGCCATTGGAAGGAACATGCCCAGGCTCACGGACTATGTGATTCCCTAGGAATGCCTAGATGTCAAAGTCAAGGCACACTTGGGACACAACGACTGGATGAGAAGCCAACGACAACAAAGTGGCCATGCGAGTTTATATACGGATGGCTCAAAAATGGTCAAAGGCGTAGGGACAGCTATATACTGCGAAAACTCGGCGACCGGAATTTCATACAAGCTGCCAGACCATTGGAGCATCTTCCAAGCGGAAGTGTTCGCAATAAGGAAACCGGTGGAGCTTGCAATGCATATGGACGAAGGAGTCCGCAATATTAACATTCTGTAGTCAGTCAAGCAGCTGTAAAGGCTCTGACGTCGTCATCCTGAAGCTCCAGGACGGTCGCGGTGAGCAAGAAAGCATTAGATGGTCTAAGCACGACTAGGTCAGTGCACACCTATTGGATTTCTAGCCACCAAGGCATACCTGGTAATGAGGATGCAGACACTCTGACTAAAGCCGGCGTCGAACTTCCCATAGGCGTGGAAGAGGCGGTCGCGGTTTCGCTGAGATCACTGCAAAGTGAACTTGAACAGATCACCAAAGCTGTAATCGAATGTGGCGGAGCACCACTACATGCAGTACCACAAAAATTGTGTGCAGAGAGCGCAACACTCAACTCAGTTACTACCTACTGGAACTCTCTCGGAGGGAATGCAGACTGCTGGTGGGTGTACCCACTGGTCATTGCCTGGCCGCTGCGCACGCAGTTAAACTGGGCATAACCGAGAACTCAAGATGCAGGAAATGCCACGAACCAGACATCGAAGAAGCGTTAGAACACATCTGATGCCACTGTCCCGCACTAGCTTGAGCGAGGCTACAGTGCCTAGGAGAATACTGTCTACACTTACTCAAGGATGCCTCCAAAAGACAGCCCAGGGATTTGAAAGCTTTTGCCAAGCAATCCCGCATCCTGCAGGACCGCAAATAAAAGTTCCTCCACGACCGGATGACTTCGGGCCACTAGTGGCCCATGCACTGCCCTCTGAGGGCGTCCGGCTTAACCTAACCTAACCAATCTCCCACAAATTCATCTTACAAAAATTTTCAATGTCTCTGGAACGATTTTAACCAAATTTTCGAAATATGCATTCTTTACCATTTTTAACCTGCTGACAAAATTTTACCCAGATTGGGTTACTATATCATATAGATACCATAGGAACAATCGGTTGGAATATTAAGTATGAAAATTTTCTGTATATATTCAGCGATTTGAACCAAGTTCGCGCAATACTCATTTCCTATCATACCCTATATACCTTCCAAATCCAAACGGACTAGTTAATCATATGGCTTGCACAGAAAAAGTTAGTGATTAAAACAAAATTAACGCAAAATGCATGACTGCAAGGGTATTTAAGTGGTTACGTACCTTGAGGGCCCGTAAAAGTGGATGATTTTCCTTTTTTTTTTTTTTTTTTTCAAGTATTTTTCATTGATTCCATTGATATGAGGGGTATACAACATTGTAGGGTACCTCTTGAAGAATATATTTTAATGATTTGGAATACAAAATTTGTTTTATTTGTTGTTGTTATCGCCCCTCGCTCGGAATACCTTTTTTTGGGCATGCGAACAGCTTAACCGAGATGAAAAAAGTCAAATGATTATTGAAGGAAAATCTATTTTAGAAGTACTGAACGGTTTGTTCATAAAAATTTTTTCTTCTCGATAAGTACACCTGGTGAACAAAAAAAAAAAACAGATTTTCTGGGCTGAAAAAATTATAAACAAACAGTTTTTTAGCCATCTGTGCAAATATTTTTAAAAAGTTGACCGTTCAGTAGCTCTAGAATTGAAATATGAACATTTTAAAAATTTTAAATCGGCTGGCAACTTTTCGAGTTAACGTGATCACCGCAACAGTACTTTTGAAAAAATCACATTCGGAGATAATCGCGTTTATAGTCCTGCGGTAAGCCTCGTCCCGAAGGAGGTTGCGCTTTACAATGGGCTCTAACTTTCGTTCTAGTGCTCCGATCTTTATGAAACTTGGAATGTATACTTTTAAGATAATGTACTTTCACAATATGCAATAAAAAAAAAATAAAAAGTAAAAGATGAAATTCCTCCAACATCTGTTGCAAGTGTTGGGAAAAACTCATCCAGATGAATAAAAAATGTATGCTAAAATGATCACGAAAAATTTCTGATTTAAGGAAATCAGAGATTTAATGGAGAGATTTAAGGTGGGAGAGAGAGAGAGAGAGATGTATCAATTATTCTAAAGTATTCATTATAATTAACGCCTAAAACCCGAAAACGATTGTGCAAAGCGTAGTCAGTAGTGCATGTAGGAAAATGTAAAGGGATAAAGTACTTGGTTGCCCTGATTGGGATAGTAAAATTAAGGCGTTCTAAAAGGGGTGCGGAACAAATATCACCAATTATTAGTTTGTGAAGGAAAATAACTCCAAGAACTTTTCTACGATTTATAAGGGAAGGAAGATTCAGGAGCAAGAGTCTATTGGCGTATGAAGAAAGGCGAAGATTATGATCCCAATTAAGACCTCTAAGTGTGAAGAGTGATAACTGCTTCTGCATCGATTCATCTTGTAATTTCACATCATCGGCATACATAAGTATGCGACAGTGGGAAAGCGAAAAGAGAAGGTCGTTAATAAAAAGATTAAAAAATATGGGACCTAGGTGGCCATCCTGGGGAACTCCAGAAATAACTAAAGCAGATTTGGAGATGGCTGATCTAAGCAAAATTTATTGGGTCTTACCTGCAAGATATATAAGGGAAGGTGGGAAACCTAATAAGCTAAGATTTTGTAAAAGGAGGTAATGATTAACAGAGTCAAACGCTTTACTGAAGTCAGTTTAGATGACATCAGTTTGCGTTCTTTTAAGGAAGGTCTCATTCAGAGGTGAATTCTAATAGATTGGTCGAAGTCGACCGACTCCTAACAAACCGGTGTTGGGCTGTGAAGATAATAGACTTGCAGGGGTATTGCAAAGTCGATGTTATTATTCTTTCGAAAAGTTTAGGGATTGCAGACAATTTCCCGATTCCCCTGTAGTTAGATATATGGGACTTGCACCCTTTTTTGTGCAATTCGAGAGAGATTAAAAAGAAATAGAAGAGGTTTAAATAAATAATAGAAGAAAAAACTAAATTAGAGGATAGAAGTTTATAGGGGTAAGTTAAGTTAGTAGGCAAACTAGAAATGTACTAATATTGAACAAGAAAGTAAAGTACAGTCGAGCGGGCCAGACCGTATAGTACTCGCTGCAATTATTCTCGATTATAATGTTAAAATTGGTATCCGGTATGCAAGTTTGAAAAGTTTTTTATTTCTTACGGAAAAAGGGGGAGTGGCATCCAAAAATTTTAAATGGCAATACATTAATGCTGTCTCTGGGAACCTAAATACCAAAATTGGTATTCCTTAGTGGCATAGTTAAGGAGATATTCGCCGAAAACATCTATTTTTTACGAGGTATGTTTAGTTTTCTGCTCATAGTGGGCGAATGGGGCGTGGCAACAAAAAAAAAAAAAAAAAAGATTCCTGTATTGACTGACTAAATATCGAGTCGATTGAGACCAAATTCGAACTTGTAGCTCTTACCATCTCTGAAATCTGTGTGTTCATACGGACAGACAGACAGACGGACATGGCTATATCGACTCGGCTTGTGACGCTGATCAAGAATATATACACTTTATGGGGTCTGCCACGCCTCCTTCTGCCTGTTACATACATTTGCACAAACCCAATATACTCTTGCAGAGACTATAAAAATTATAATGTTAAAATCGGTATCCGGATAGTACAATAAATATATACTTATCGATATATATCTTGTATTAGAACACGTTAAAACAGAAAAAAAAAACTAAGCACAAAAATACATTGACGTTAAATGTATACACATACATATGTCTGTATGTATACTATTGGTCGGCATGGGCAGTGTTGTCTCTCTTGCAGTCATACATTGGCATTGCTCCCAAATATAAACTTTGTTTCTTGTTTTTTCTTTTGTTGGCCGTCAGCCGTCGGATATACAGGAAGAAAACTGTAGACTTTGGTCTTACTGCCGTAATGGAATGCGACAATGGAAGTGCGACTATACTCTCTTCGCGAGGGCGGCTGGAAACAAGTCCTTGGTACGGTCATGTCTCTGCCTATAAAAGTTACCCCATTTATAAAGGTGGAACTGCATATGCCCATGGATGCATGGTCGAGGGGGTGCTCGATTACAAATATACGTTTACCACGCCAAATGGGCCATGGCGTGGCGGACCTTCCTTCCCGCACTCTCGTGGGACCAAAAAATGGAAACTTATCAAACACAAAAAAACAAAACGGAGGCCGGCACTCTAGTAACAATTCGGATGGGAAAACATAATCTCGATAAATCAGTACTGAAGGACAAGCCAGTTCTCAGTACTTCTAAGACTGTTGGAGACGAGGCTCCGGCAACACAACAGTCAACCGATCCAAAGGGGTAACCAAAGCTCTCCTCCCGCGCTGAAGGCAACGCAGAGCGCTGTTGCGGCTGCCGTGTGTGATGCTCGGGTTGCGATCTTGGTTGCCTCCGTCTTCAACAACAATAAAGACAAGCAGGAGAAGGGAGCGTCCTTTAAGGACAAGAACAGGGCAACAGGGAGAGTGCGGAGCTGGTTGCTTGGGTGAAATCCAACCTGCCCAATTATCAGCCGACCAAGGTGAGTGCAAAACAAAATGCGGAAACCAACGAGAAGCAGCGCTCAACAGAGGGACACAGTTCACAAGCCAAGCGGAGCAAGGCCGTCGCGATGAGATCCTTCGCGGACGTGGCAAGGAACAAGATGCTCGTTGGAGTCCTAGACCGGGGCTCCCCCGAGAGACTTGTTCCTCGCGACAAATGGAAGATCGTCGAGAATGGACTCCAGAATAAATTCATGACCATCCTCGAAGTGAGTGGTGGTACTCCGCCAACGTGTGAGGACGCAGGGTGACATCAGAGCCTGGTAAAAACCATTGCCTTTCCCGATGCACACTCCGTGGACCTTTACAGGAAAGCGGTCGCTTGCTTAGGGGAGGTTCCACAACAACGGCCCGCAGAAAGAGTTGCCGTTGAAACGTTTCCTCTTGACTTAAAAGGAGACATTCGGATTTAAAGGAAGATGCGTTTCCTTGAGCAATACTACAATTTGCGTGGTTAAACGAAAAAATGCCAAGTGTACCTTTGTCATCTAAACAGAAAGCAAGATGAAGCTGATCGAGGATGGAACGATTTTCCTGACCAACTATGATGGGTCAACAGAAATATCCTCTGAGATTTTGGAACTTGAGGGTTCTTTCGTTATACAATTCCATAAAGAAACCGTAAACACCTCTTTGTACATCTCTTATTCTTCCAAGGTAATGTCTGCCTTATCAGCGGCTCTCACCACCGAAGGCATGGAAGGACGTCGGCTTAATGTAGAATACGTTCTCGAGCTGCCTCAATATAGCCAATAGCCAACGACTTTCGGAGCTTTTCCGAAAAATGACGATAGCAACAGGAACACAAGTCCCGGCGGTCCTACTATTGGCACTTGGTGCCTCTGTCGAAAAGAGGGTTCTAGCCAATGCGTGAATTCTCCAATTTGACGGAGAATTGTAAAGTGCTGAGCCGGCGCGCGTGTGGTCTACGCAGCAGCGGAACGGCGCACAGCAGATGCCCCAATCTGGAGCGGGTTGTCTGAATCTGGTCGAGAGCTCGAATACATACCTCCTTCTTGTGTTTTTATACTCTCTGCAAGAGTATATATATATTCTTGATCAGAGTCACAAACCGAGTCGATATATGTCCGTCTGTCTGTCCGTATGAACACACAGATTTCAGATATGGTAAGAGCTACAAATTCGAATTTGGTCTCAATGAATTCGATATTTAGTCAGTCAATACAAGAATTTTTTTTTTTTTTAGTGCCACGCCCCATTCGCCCAAAATGAGCAAAAAACTAGACATACCTCGGAAAAAATCTATGTTTTCAGCGGACGTGAGCACATGTTCTTGGAGACAGAATAAATGCAAAGACATCCAAAATGTTGGGCTGCCCCCTTTTTGCGTAAGAAATAAAAATTTTCATGCCGTTATTAAGGCATTTGTTCTTATCCTACAGTGTTGTTATATATGATTCGTTTGAAGACAAATCATGTCAAACTCTCCTGAAAGTTTCGTAAGAATCCGACCATAACAAAAAGAGAGTAAGCAATAAAGTTTATATTCGAGCGCAATGTCATGAGCGCGAGAGAGACAGCGCTAGCCGCGCCGACCAATAGTATACATACACACATAAAATTTAGTGTCAAACAAATTTGTATGTGCATACAGACAAACATATGAATGTTCGATTATGCCTAGTTTTTAGACCCCGTACTCTTAAAAAGAGTATAGGGGTCTATTAGGTTTGTCAAAAGCGATATGTGCGTCACAGGCAAAAGGAGGCGTTTCCGACCCCATAAAGTGTATATATATTCTTGATCAGCATCGACAGCCGAGTAGATATAGCCAAGTCCGTCTGTCCGTCCGTCCGTCTGTATGAACACCTGAATCTTTTAAACTACAAATGCTAGAGCCACCAAATTTGTAACAAATATTCCGTAATTTTCGCGAGCAGATCAAGTTTATTTCAAATCAGTGCCACGCCCCCTACCGCCCCCGCAATAAGCAAACAACCTAAGACACCTCGAAAAAATTGATGTTTTCCGCGAATATTTCCGTAACTATGGCACTTACGACCACCAATTTGAGTACGCAGGTGCCTAGGGACAGCATAAATGCAGTGCCAAGCCCCCTTTTTTCAAAAAAAAAAAAAAAATAAAATTTTCATTTTCGATGCCGTTTTTAAGGCATTTGTCCTCATCGTACAGTGTTGTAGTTTAAGATTCGTTTAAAGACAAATCATATCAAACTACCCTGAAAGTTGCATAAAAATCCAACTATATACAACTGAGCAATTAGGTAACAAAGTGTCCCTTGAAGCGCATTGTCAATGCACGTGGTTGAAAGAAAAGAGATAACTGTATGTTTATATATACATTAGCCGCAGTAGTTTGCAAAGAGAGCGTGGTCCGGGTGGGCCACGCACTTGCATGTAATCACAAGACCTGCGGTTCGAACTCCGGCACAGACTCAGAAATTAAAGTTTTCTTTTTTTCTTTTTTTTTAATTTTTAATTTAGCACTATTATATTTTAATGAAAATAATCGGAGCCGTCTCACAAGGAGGTGGCGGTGCAATTAGTAGTGCTGCGGCGTGTTTTGCAAGTTGAGTATAAGTTCGCAGGTTGAATTCCCGACAGTGAAATTTTCTAATATACTTTTTTAAATTTAAAAAAAAATGTAAATATAAAATATTAACTAGTGCAACAGGGTTGGGTTGTGGTTGATGTCGAGTGTATGGAGTGGCGCAACTAGTAGGGTTGCTGCATGTTCTGGAACCTGAGTCTGATAGCGCGGGTTCGATTCCCATCAGTGACTTTATATACATTTTTTTTTAAATTTAATTTTAAAACTTAAATTTGAAATTACAGTCGCATTCAAATATAAATTTCGAATACAAGGAGAGTACGGGGTCTTTTACAGTCGGCGCGCTCGACTATAGCCTTTCTTACTTGTTTTTTTTTTTTTTTGTTTTAAAGTGTTTAATACAAGAACTATCTATTGTATAATTCGGAGACCGATTTTAACATTTTAATTGGGAATAAAAGCAGAGAGTATAATATTAATAATGGTCGGGCGTGTTCGACTGTACTTTACTTACTTGTTTTTATATAACATAGTAAAATTGTATGTAAAAGAAAATAATAGGAGCTATAACAAATATCTGAGAGCGCAGGTTCGAATCCCTGTCAGCCACACTATTTTAATATAATGCGGCATGTTGTTTAAGATATATCTAATATTTTTAAAATAATTTCATTACGCATCTTTCATGAAAACTTTGCATATTATATTAAATTTATGCCGTAAGCAACCTATTTTTGCCGACCTCAGTAGTAGGGAATTGGGGGTGCAAAAACAGTGCGCAAGTGCGTTTGTAGTTTTGGGGGTGCAAAAATAGTGCGCAAATGCGCAAGTTAGCAAAGGGGTGGGGGGAGGAGGAGTAAAAATATATGGCGTAAAGTGGAGAAAGAGGAGGAGTAATAATCCAATTTTGATATTCTCTCTTTTCACTCTCCATTTTTCTTCCATTTTTCTTCCCTTATTTTTCCCTCTCTCTTTTCAAATCTTTCTCTTTTCCCTTCTCAGTTTCCTCATCTCTCTTTTCTCCTCTTTTTACCCAATCTCTCTGTTTCCCCCTTTCTTTTCACTCTCCATTTTTCCTCCCTTATTTTTCCCCCTCTCTCATATACAACAACCACCTTTTTTCAACATCCTTACACACGATCGCTTGTATTACATGTTTTAGGGTTGATTTTCTCTCCGTGTATAACTACCAATCCGGTTTAAGGGATGACTTTTTTACTTAAGGGGGTCTTCTAGTCTAGAGGTTTGTCCAAATCGATTTTTTTTTTTCATAATTCGATAGATTAAGTTTTTAAAAATATGTCCCCAAAAGGATTTTTCGAAATTCGAAATATTTTCGAAGTTACAGCTGTTTTAGTGACGTAGCTGCTATGGCGCATTGAGCGGATGTAAAACTTCAAATGTGTTTTTCTCGAAACCACTTTTTTTGATACCGTCGCCACGATATCTCAAGTTTTAATCGACCGATTTACTTGAAACTTGGCATGAATATTCTTAAAACACACCTCTATGGCATGAACCAACAAAAACTGGACATTTTAATTTTGAACATGTTTAAAAAATTCGAAAAAGTTAAAAAAAATAGTGAAAAAACCAAACTAATTTTTTCAAAAGCCGCCATTTTATAAAAAAAAATTTTTTTTTCAGTTTTGTTGGTTCATGCCGTAAAGGCATTCAATATCTTTAAGAATTTGTAAATTTTTTTTTTTCTGATCACCACAACGGTTGCAATCGTGGCGACGAGGACACTGCCTTTTTTTTGTCCTTCTCACTTCAAGAACGCATAACTCAGTGAAAATTAATTTTTTTTTTTTAAATTAATTTTTATAAACAATTTAAATAATAATTAATACATGATAAAAAAGTGGATGGTAAAAATATCAATAGTTTTTTTTTTACACGCAATCAAAAAACACTCCAAATTCGGCGCTCTAGACTAGAAGACCCCCTTAAAAGAGGTTTTGTTCTTATGTTTAGGTCGTTATGAGGGAGGATATTTTTCTCTGTTTTTTAGGTATGTATCAGAGAACTGCAGCGATACACCGCATGTAAAAATACTTAGAGTACACACTCAGTATTTTTCGATTCGAATCATTTTTTGAGTCTACCCAAAATGATGCGGTGTTTTTTTACTCCTTTTCGTTTGGGTATTTTCGTATTGCGATACTTTTTTACCCGCTCATTTAATACTTAGTCGCGTAAACACCGCATCAAATTTTGACTCAACAAAACCACCCTTGTGAAGTACAAGTAAATTTTTACTCGAGTGTTTTTTGTCTGCATTTTTATACTCTCTGCAAGAGTATATTGGGTTTGTGCAAATGTATGTAACAGGCAGAAGGAGGCGTGGCAGACCCCATAAAGTTTATATATTCTTGATCAGCATCACAAGCCGAGTCGATATAGCCATGTCCGTCTGTCCGTCTGTCTGTCTGTCTGTCTGTTCGTCCGTATGAACACACAGATTTCAGAGATGGTAAGAGCTACAAGTTCGAATTTGGTCTCAATCGACTCGATATTTAGTCAGTCAATACAGGAATCTTTTTTTTTTTGATGCCACGCCCCATTTGCCCACAATGAGCAAAAAACTAGACATACCTCGGAAAAAAACTATGTTTTCGGCTAATATCTCAGTAACTATGGCACTTAGGAATACCAATTTTGGTACACGTGTTCCTAGAGACCGCATAAATGAAATGAAATGAAAGTTTTGGGCTGCCACGCCCCCTTTTCCGCAAGGAATAAAAGAAAATTTCAAACTTGCATGCCGTTATTAAAGCATTTATTCTTATTGTACAGTGTTGTTATTTATGATTCGTTTAATGACGTATCATGTCAAACTCTCCTGAAAGTTTCATAAGAATCCGACCATAAACAAGAAAGAAATGAGGCAACAAAGGTTTTATTCGAAAGCAATGAGTGCGAGAGAGACAGCGCTAGTCATGCCGACCAATAGTATTCATGCACACATATGTATGTGCATACATTTAACGTCAAACGAATTTGTATGTACATACAGACAAACACATGTATGCTCGATTATGCTTAGCTTTTTTTTGTTTTAACGTGTTCTAACACAAGAACTATCTATTGTAATATCTGGATACCGATTTTAACATTATAATTGGGAATAAAAGCAGAGAGTATTATACGGTCGGGCTCGTTCGACTGTACTTTTCTTAGTTGTTTTTACTTGATAGTCTTGTGCGTGTGTAGTCTTGCGCCGCTCTTTTGTTTTGAGCTTGTTAGATATAATGGATTTAATAAATCATAATTAAAATAATAAGAGGAGAAAATTTCATGATTAAATTGTTTTCATTAAAATTTTTCATAAAAAGTAACAAACTTAATTTGTATATTTAATTATTCATCTTAATAAAATTCGAGGTGATCAACAGATTAGAAGTTGATTATGGTACACCTGTTTTATTTTATTCATCCACAATATTCTAAGTCCTAATTTGTGAAAACTTTTATCTAAATAATAAATGCCAACTCTCAAAATGCATATTGTAAAAGTGTTGGCTATTTGGTTTTTTGGGTAAAACCCGACAACTGTAATTTTCTACCTGTTACATGCATTCTCCTTATGCAATAACCCTTTTTGTCATCAAACTACGCACAGCACAATTTGCCGACGGCATGCTGTCGCTCAATTGCAAGTGTAAGTATTTTGCATGCTATGTATTTGCCTGCACATTCATTTTCTGATGCTTCAAAAAATGAAGTGCACAAGCGACACCTTTTCAAAAGAGTAAAAATGATCGCAATCATTTCGGTACCATTCACAAAAATACTCGAGTACAAAAATGTGCGATCATTGGTTTGCCCAAAATTTTCTGCATGAGTCTGATCGCAACCGCATTTTCTGTGTGTAGTACTCGAGTACAGAAAACCACCACCGCTGCAGTTCTCTGGTATGTATGTAGATTTTCCTGTTCACCTGCTAGGACACATGTTGATAGATTTTCATGTTCAACTGCAAGGACAAATGTTGGCTCGCGCTCAAACATCTCCAACAGAGCTAACCATAGATAAAAAGAAAAGTGTCAACATGTTGATACCCTAAGTGGATAAGTGGGAATTGGCGGACTTGGCTGACTCGGATGAGCTGTAAATTGGAGGACTTGGCGGACTCGCCACCCTTTCATATATTTTTTAACTCCCTGGACATGAATATCTTGAACGATGACGAAGACCTTATACCAACACCTCCTACAAATAATTTTGCCAACCCATTTGAGGAGAAGCCCTCTCAACGAGAATTGGAAGCCATGGGGGTGACCAAGAATATCCCACATAAATAAATAAACAAGAAAGAAAGGCTACAGTCCAGCACGCCGACTGTAAAAGACCCCGTACTCTCCTTGAATTCGAAATTAATATTTGGATACGACTGTAGTTTCAAATTTAAGTTTTAAAATTAAATTTAAAAAAAAAATGTATATAAAGTCACTGATGGGAATCGAACCCGCGCTATCAGACTCAGGTTCCAGAACATGCAGCAACCCTACTAGTTGCGCCACTCCATACACTCGACATCAACTACAACACAACCCTGTTGCACTAGTTAATATTTTATATTTACATTTTTTTTTTAAATTTAAAAAAGTATATTAGAAAATTTCACTGTCGGGAATTCAACCTGCGAACTTATGCTCAACTTGCAAAACACGCCGCAGCACTACTAATTGCACCGCCACCCCCTTGTGAGACGGCTCCGATTATTTTCATTAAGATATAATAGTGCTAAATTAAAAATTAAAAAAAAGGAAAGAAAAAAAAACTTTAGTTTCTGAGTCAGTGCAGGAGTTCGAACCGCAGGTCTTGTGTTTACATGCAAGTGCGTGGCCCACCCGGACCACGCTCTCTTTGCAAACTACTGCGGCTAATGTATATATAAACATACAGTTATCTCTTTTCTTTCAACCACGTGCATTGACAATGCGCTTCAAGGGACACTTTGTTACCTAATTGCTCAGTTGTATATAGTTGGATTTTTATGCAACTTTCAGGGTAGTTTGATATGATTTGTCTTTAAACGAATCTTAAACTACAACACTGTACAATGAGGACAAATGCCTTAAAAACGGCATCGAAAATGAAAATTTTATTTTTTTTTTTTTTTTTTGAAAAAAGGGGGCTTGGCACTGCATTTATGCTGTCCCTAGGAACCTGCGTACCCAAATTGGTGGTTGTAAGTGCCATAGTTAAGGAGATATTCGCGGAAAACATCAATTTTTTCGAGGTGTCTTTGGTTTTTTGCTTATTGCGGGGGCGGTAGGGGGCGTGGAACTGAATTGAAATAAACTTGTTCTGCTTGCAGAAGTTACTGAATTTTTATTACAAATTTGGTGGTTCTAGCTCTTGTAGTTTAAAAGATCCAGGTGTTCATACAGACGGGCGGACGGACAGACGGACATGGCTATATCGACTCGGCTGTTGATTCTGATCAAGAATATATATACTTTATGGGGTCGCAAAAATTTATAGCACTTTAAATTTTTTATTTTTAAACCAATTATTAAAACAACTTCTACATTTTCAGCTTTTCATTTTTAAAATAAACATACAAAACTAAAAATAATAAATAATATTTTTAATTTTTTCTTAATTTTTACTTTATTGTAACAATGAATTTTATTTTTTAAAAAGATAGAAATAAATTATATATTTAATTTTAAAATTGTGTTTTACTTATTCGCTTATTTAAAAGTTTATAGCGTCGAATAATCTTTGAGCATTCTTGTAGGCGATTTACGTGACAGAAGCAAGCACAGGTATCCACTCCACAATTTGTTTGACCCTTCGACCAAGCGCAGTGAGATAAATGTACTCCATTTCGGGAAATAGTCAGCATATCATTCTCATATTATTCAATATTTAAAATATTTAAGTCTATAAAATATATAACGTCCTTAAACTCATTTAAGAATTCCTCAATTTGCTGCTTTGTGAGTTTCATTTTTATTAAATATACAAGCCAGCATCGATTAAAGCGTGTCTTCCTGGAGCAACTTCCAGTTCGCATAATACCCTAAGCACACACACAGCCACAGATAAGTCACACCTGTGTTTTTAAGTTTTTTTTAGTAAAATGAAACGCAAGTAAATATTCTTCGTCTCATCAAAAAAAAAAAACTTCTGCTTATAGAACTTTTCTTACTATTCCCGTCAACGGTGGGTACTCAACTAAACGATCATGAATTAAAACGCAATATAATTTGGAAGCCTTTGAAGTATTTTATTCAGTCTCAATTTGAATTTTTATATCGATAGAACCTGTTTTAACCATTTGATATGAAAGGTCTACAACAACAATTGGTGCATTATCCTTGAACTGCGGCATTAAGAAAAGTTGCTCTGAAGTCTCTTTCATATAATAGCTAGATTGGAAATTGCTATACATATCATAGAGAGTTGCAATTCGGTCATGATCAAATTTCAATTTCATATCTCCATAAGGAAAGGATTCTGAATTTAAAAATACTTTCAAATTCCTCAAATTAGAATGAATAATTTAATCTTTCTCTTCAAATGCAATATGATTAGTTCCATCAACTAATAATGGATTCATATAGCAATCCCAACTACGAAATGGAATGCTCAGAGGTTTTCCATGCTTTATCAAATTTAACTGTTTCATTTTAGCGCTATCACTTAGTTGAATATGTGGAATTTTCCATGTAATATTTGTGATAACAAGCTTTTGAGTTACTTCATATGTTGCCTTGTATAATGATCTGTTGGAATCCTTATTCATAATCAAAATCAACTCATGCTTGCAATTAACAACCATTTTCTTAAAGTCTTCAGCGAAACCAAGCACTTTTCTCAAAGGTAAAGAAAAGTTGAAATACTCAGCATGCACTTGATCATTAAGAAACCACCCAGCATTTACAAGCATTTCACTATCTCCTTTATTTAATGACACCAAATTTTTCAATGTTGTTCAATGTTCAATACCATTGATTTCATAACGCATTTCCTCAAAAAGGTGTGAAACGCAATTGTTCAGTAGCTTACCTTTTATCGCTTTAATAGGTGTAATATTAGATATAAATCCTTCAACATTAATGTAACTCTCACAAGGTAGTACATATAAATCTTGATTTTGAAAAGATATCCGAACTTCATCATTTATTAAATGTTTGAAAATATGATGAATATGTAAGATATTCTTCCTTTGTAATGTTTTCAAAAGAAAATGGTTTCTCTTCAATATTTATTACTTCCATTTTAAATATTCTTCACTTTAAGCCCAATAGACTTTAGAAATAGTTTATTTTGTATTGTAAGATTGTAAGATTTTTGTAATGCGATTTGTCTCCTTAACTCCAAACGGCAGACTGTTTGTGCTTTTATCAGTATTGCGTCTTTTATTAAAAATAATCATATATATTTAGGCTTCAAGTGCAAGCGTATTTTAATTTCTTCACTACGAAAATCGATCAAGTCTCCATCCTGATCAAGTACTCGAATGGTTAAAGAACCTATCTCTTTAGTGTTCACTGGTAAATAGATAAGATTCCTAGGGTCTTCAATAAATTTTAATACTGGTGCTACATTTAGAGCAAATTCATGTAAGGTATGTGCTGGTGTGTTATTCATATAGGATTATTTTACAATACTACATTCAATTCTTACATCATTTACTTTAGTAATTTTTACAGGTAGATCAGAAATATGAACTACGTTTTTATACTCTCTGCAAGAGTATATTGGGTTTGTGCATATGTATGTAACAGTCAGAAGGCGGCGTTGCAGACCCCATAAAGTATATATATATATTCTTGATCAGCGTCACAAGCCGAGTCGATATAGCCATGTCCGTCTGTCTGTCTGTCCGTATGAACACACAGATTTCAGAGATGGTAAAAGCTACAAATTCGAGTTTGGTCTCTATCGACTCGATATTTAGTCAGTCAATACAAGAATCTTTTTTTTTTTTTTTGATGCCACGCCCCATTTGACCACAATGAGCAAAAAACTAGACATACCTCGGAAAAAATAGATGTTAAAAGCGAATATCTCAGTAGCTACGGCACTTAGGAATACCAATTTTGGTATGCAGGTTCCTAGAGACAGTATAAATGCATTGCCATTTAAAATTTTTGGCTGCCACGCCCCTTATGCCTTAAGAAAAAAATAAAATTTTCAAATTTGCATGCCGTTTCAAAGCCATTTGTTCTCATCGTAGAGTATTGTTATTTATGATTCCTTTGAAGACAAATTATATCAAACTATGCTGAAAGTTGCATAAAAATCCAAGTATAAACAATAGAAATACCGATTATAAAGTTAATATTTAAGTCAATGCATGAGTGCGAGCACGACAGAAACATACAAGCATATATTTGAACTCTTTTGATGCATGTGGGGCGGCGATAGTATACATACACACATATATACATATATATGTGCATACATATAACGTCATTTTGTATGTGCATACAGACAAACATAAGTATATTCAATTATAAATTGTCTTTTCTGTTGTAAGGTGTTCTAATAGAAGAACTATCTAATTGGGAATAAAAGCAGAGAGTATTATACGGTCGGACTCGTTCGACTGTACTTTTTTTTACTTGTTTTCAATAAATTGCAGATTTTAAACCAAAAAGTGAACCAAAATTATTCTGCTTTTCAAAGTGTATATCGTGTTTTTTAGATAAAAGTGATGTCTGAAGCGTATTATTGTTTTCCTCAATTATCAAATCCTCAATATTATTTCCTTTCCTGGTGAATTCTGCTCCAGTTGGAATTGAAATTACTTTATTATCATAATAAAAACGATTATTAATTGCAGTAACATTTGCTATTGAGTTATATGAATGAAAATTCACTAAAGCACATTCATATTCCTCTGATAATACAATGGGAGGGAAATAATGTTAAACTAATATTGAGGAATTACCGCTAACCGTCAACGATAGTGACATTTTGATGGTATTAGATGGACTGATTACAATATAACGTTTGTAGTTTCTTTTATTTGAACTCATAAAACATTATCTTAATCAATCCAACTATTGTGCTCACTTGAGAAAACAAGCCACTTTACTAATACCTTAGCCCCTTTTCTCCTTATAATTTTCTCTACTAGATAGCTGCTTGGATACTTGGTACTCTCAATTCCTCTTTATAAAAAGACCCTTTAATTTCACATTCTTGATAGTCTTCTAATAAATATATTCTTGGATGTGTGTTTTGTACTTGTCTGATTCGAAATATTTTGGTAGTCCAGTTGGGTGTATAGTCTTTCTCAAATACACGCTTATATTTTCTTATGCGTACATTGTCACCAACATTAAACGTGGGTTTTTCAAATATTTTTTTATCAGCATTATTATAAACTGTATTTAACAGACTGCGCTCGTTTGCCTTGTTAACTTGAATAGGACTCATTTTAATAGTCCTATGAATTGAATTATTATATTTGTCAACCAACTCTCCATATAATTCAATCCACTTGTAAGAACCATTAATGCTAAACTCTTTCCACATCATGTTTTTAAGAGTTCGATTGAAACGCTCAACAATTGATGCCTTCAATACACTATACGTTGAATAATGGTTAATATTTTTTAATTTCATCAGGGTTTGAAATTGTGAGTTGAAAAACTCTTTTCCATAGTCAGTCTGCAAGGCAAGGTCATCAATGCTATACGCAGCACCGATTTGGCGGAACGCTACCCTCAGACCAAGCTTCATGAAAGGCCTAGTTTCAAACTTCCGTACGGGAGCCCTGCGCGTGTGCTCAGGATTCAGAACGATTTCGACCGACGCGGCCATGGTCATAAGTGGCATAACCCCCGTCGAGCTGGCAGTGGCTGAGGCAAGCGAGGTCTACATAAACAAGAGATCGCCGACAGTAGTTGAAGACATCGTTGTTATTAAACAAACAGCAAAAAACAGACGGCTATCCGAATGGCAAGCCAAATGGGACTTATCTCCCCACGGGCGCTGGACACACAAGCTAATCCCCGACATCGCAGCATGGGTAGGACGTAGGCACGGAGACCTCACCTTCCATCTCACCCAAGTACTGAGCGGCCACGGAGTCTTCACCGCTCCTCCACCGCTTTGGTCACGAGGACAACCCTCTCTGCCCAGATTGTCACACTCTCGAGAGCGCCGAACACGTCCTGTTCAACTGCCCCCGTTTCTCCGCCGAGAGGGCGCAAGCTGAACGTACCATAGGTGTGGTACTGAACACCACAAACATGGTCCCACAGATGTTGGTCAGCGACCGTAACTGGACGGCAGTATGTTCTTTCGCGTACATACTATGCACGGAGCTTCGTCGACTGGAAAGAATTCGGAGACCGTATCAAGAGAGGCCATCGTAGGCCACCCAGACTTGCGAAGCAATGCTTCACGGCAGTCCCGCATGTCTGGCATACCACCCCCCTCCCAGTTTTCTTTGTAAATCTCATCCATACCCATTTATGAATAAAAAAAAAAACACATAACGTCTAACGAATTTGTATGTGCATACAGACAAACATATGGATGTTCGATTATAAACTGTCTTTTTTGTTGTAACGTGTTCTAATACAAGAAGTATCTTTTGTAATATCTGGATACTGATTTTAACAATATAATTGGGAATAAAAGCAGAGAGTATTATACGGTCGGGGTCGTTCGACTGTACTTTTCTTACTTGTTTTGGAATACATTTGTTGCCAAGGCTCGTTTCTGGGTATTTAAATCGATGTACTTTCATAACCATGGTGATTGGTTGAACTCTAAAATTCTATGCGCTTTCTTCAATATCAAACCGTTTTGAAAACACTGCTTTAATATCAAATAATGAATAGGATATTTAACTTTGCTAGTCAAGTCTGCAATCAACTTTTTTACTCTCTGCAAGAGTATATTGAGTTTGTGCAAATGTATGTAACAGGCAGAAGAAAGCGTGGCAGATCCCATAAAGTATATCTATTCTTGATCAGCATCACAAGCCGAGTCGATATAGCCATGTCCGTCTGTCTGTCCGTATGAACTCACAGATTTCAGAGATGGTAAGAGCTACAAGTTCAAATTTGGACTCAATCGACTCGATATTCAGTCAGTCAATACAAGAATTTTTTTTTGTCGATGCCACGCCCCATTCTCCCACAATGAGTCAGAAAAAATCTGTTTTCGGCGAATATGTCAGTAGCTATGGCACTCAGAAATACCAATTTTGGTAAACGTGTTTCTAGAGACCGCATAAATGCAATGACATCAAAAGTTTTGGGCTGCCACGCCCCCTTTTTCCGCAAGAAATTAAAAAAAAAATTTTTAACTTGCATGCCGTTTTTAAAGCATTTGCTCTTATCGTACAGTGTTGTTATTTATGATTCGTTTCAAGACAAATCATGTCAAACTCTCCTGAAAGTTTTATAACAATCCGACCATAAACAAAAAAGAAAAGAAGCAACAAAGATTTTATTCGATCGCAATGGTATGAGTGCGAGAGAGACAGCGCTAGTCGTGTCGACCAATAGTATACATACACACACATGAATGTGCATAAATTTAACGTCAACCGAATTTGTTTGTACAAACAGACAAACATATGAATGTTCCACTATGCATAGTTTTTTGTTTTTGTTTTGATGTGTTATAATACAATAACTATCTACTGTAATACCCGAATACCGATTGTAGCATTATAATTGGGAATGACAGCAGAGAGTATGTTCGAATGTACTTTTCTTACTTGTTTTATTTCATTCACTGTCTTGGGCGCCAAATAATTGGCTAAACTTACAGTCTTTCTTTAAATGTTTAACTTTTATCCACCGATGAAAGCGCTTCCATTGGCTCCGCTGTACAAGTGGAAAAGAATTTATGCATCTACTTGCACGGCATCGTGAACAATTACTTGAAAATTTCTCTTTGAATTGACGCTTGCAACAGATGTGTTTAACAATACTGTGGCAACCCTACCAGATCGATAACGAATATCGAGGAGATATCAGACGGAAGGTGACAACGCTCGACAACTTGGAGCTTGACAGCGAACAAGTGTAGATGTGCAAAGAACTAAAGAATAAATTAATATTTAAATAAAGTATAATTAAACTATAAATTACGAGTTGTTACATTGGCGACGACTAGGAGAACTCGGTGGAAAAGAGAAACGTTAAACTAAGTTGAGTAGATTGAATTGTAAGTCAATTTTTCGTGTTAAGCGACTGTGGTGAAATAGCGCGAGTCGTACAAATGTACGAGGAGGCTACAAGAAATTGATACAAAGGTATCAAAATAGCGCGAATCATACAAATGTATGAGGAGGCTACAAGAAATTGATACAAAGGTATCAGAATGGCGCGAATCGTACAAAGGAACGAGGAGGCTACAAGAAAATTGATACAAAGGTATCAAAAGAAAAATTACCACGAACCGTACAAATGTACGAGAAGGACAAAGAAAGATGATACAAATGTATCAAAGTAGTGGTACAAATGTGTCAGGAGAGCACGATGGACGCAAATGTGTCTAGTGGCATATTCAATTGAATGTGTTACACATGAGAATAAACATAACATTTTTGTTTATATTTTAGGTATTGGAACTTTCGTTTGAAAATCATGTCGGAAATAAAACCGTTCCTTTGCGACACGATTGACAAATCGCTACTCCGGCATGAGTGGGAAAAATGGCTAAGGTCTTTTACATTATATCTTGACGCGGAAGATATCACATCAATACCCAAGAAAAAGAGCAAGCTTTTACATTTGGGTGGCCCACAACTGCAAGAGATAATTTACAACATTCCCGGAGCGTTAGTTGAGTATGATGCTCAAGAAAACAATGATGTCTACAAGGTTTTAGTGGGCAAACTGGACGAATATTTTGCACCGTTAAGGAATTCATCGTTCGAGAGACACCTTTTTAGGAATTTGTCACCATTGGAAGGCGAGACATTCAACAGATATGTAATTCGTCTGAGACAACAACTTGCGAAGTGTTCATATGGCACAACAAAGGCAGAAATTGAAGATATTTGTCTTGCCGATAAAATAATTGACTCATGGGCTTCAAATGACTTGAAGAAAAGATTTTTAGAGAAAGAGCAAAAGCTGAGTGATCTAATAGATGCTTGTCAGGTTCATGAGCAAGTAAATAAGCACTCGAAAACTATGCTTCGCAAGGAAACGTTTCGGGCGAGGTCCACCTAAAGCTTGCACCAGATGTGGGCTTGAGGATCATGATGCTAATAATGGAAAATGTCCAGCGCGGGATAAATTTTGCAAACGCTGCAATTTGCTTGGTCATTTTGCCAGGCAATGTAGAACTCGGAACTCAAAGAGGTCTTCAGACACGGGAGGATACTCCAATCCAAAGAGGCGCAGGGTATATGCAAATGTTCAAAGCGTCGAAGATCAAGTGAAAAGCGATGATGATGAGGACAAAGAGTTAGAGTGTTTTAGAATTGATGGTTCGGCAAGAAATGATGACAACATTAGATGCAACATTGGAGGTGTGTCAATCGGAATGATTATTGATTCAGGATCGCCTGCGAATTTATTATGTGAGAAGCATTGGAAAATGTTGTGTAATAGCAACGCTGTTATGGGGAATATGAGATCCCAGACGACTGATAGATTTAAAGCATACGCAACTGAAGATCCGCTCAGGGTTCTTAAAGTTTTTGAAGCACCAATAAGTGTGAAAACGAACCAAGAAATGATTGCTACATTTTACGTAATAGAAAAGGGTAGTCAATCGTTTCTGGGGAAGAAAACGGCCATTCAACTCAAGGTCCTAACGTTAGGGTTAGATGTTTGCCGTATTAAGACTTCATTGCCGTTTTCAAAAATAAAAGGCAGATTGATCAAATTGGCCATTGATTCCAGCGTGAAACCAGTGCACCAACCTATGAGACGGGTCCCAGTGGCATTTGAAGATAAAGTGGCAGATAAGATAAAAGACGCTTGCGATCGTGACATAATAGAACCAGTAAGGGGTCCGAGTGCATGGATCTCGCCGGTGGTAATTGCGTTCAAGGAAAACGGCGAAATAAGGCTATGCGTTGATATGAGGATGGCAAACAGGGCTATCCAACGGGAAAATTATCCACTACCAACCTTTGAAACTTTTATGAGAAAAGCCAGGGGTGCGAAATGGTTTTCGAGACTGGACCTCAAGGATGCCTATCATCAGCTTGAACTTCATGAATCTAGCCGCGAAATAACAACTTTCGTGACACAGCAAGGGCTGTTTCGATATAAACGTCTTCTTTTTGGCGTAAATTCGGCACCAGAGATTTTTCAACGGGTGATGGCGGAGATCTTGGCACCATGCAAAAATGCACATAACTATTTGGACGATGTAATAATTTTTGGAAGAACTGAAGCTGAGCACGATAAAGCGTTACAAGAAGTGTGGAATCTGTTTAAGATCAATTGTGTTCTGTTAAACAAAAATAAATGCGTGTATAAGTCAAAAGAGCTTAAATTTCTGGGATATATCTTATCGAGTGACGCCATTGCGGCAGATCCAGAGAAGGTGAAATTGATTTTGGTTTTTCGACCACCTGAAACAAAGGAGGAACTGAGAAGCTTTCTGGGACTGGTTACATACGTTGGAAAATTCATCGCCGATTTGTCGCATATTACAGAGCCATTAAGAGTACTACTTAAAATCAATAGCAAATTCGTGTGGTCGAGCGAACAAGAAAAAGCGTTTGTTAACTTGAAAAATCGGCTAGCTCGTATCCCGGAACTTTCATATTTTGATCCAAATAGACGCACGCAGATAATTGCAGACGCAAGTCCGGTGGCACTTGGCGGTGTTTTGTTACAATTTATTGAGAGAAATGAATTGGTTATCATTAGCTTCGCTAGTAAGAGCTTATCGGAGGTGGAAAGGCGCTACTCGCAAACCGAAAAAGAAAGTCTGGCGCTAGTTTGGGCTGTTGAAAAATTTTTCTATTACGTTGGGGGTTTGGAGTTTGAACTCGTCACTAATCATAAACCACTGGAGGCGATCTTCAAACCAACATCGAAACCCCCGGCGAGAATAGAACGTTGGCTTCTGAGACTACAGGCGTTTAAATTCAAGGTTACGTATCGCCCTGGAAAGGAGAACATTGCCGACTCATTATCAAGACTTTGTAAGGCTCAATCATGCGATTCTTTCGATAAAGGAGGTGACTATAGCATCTGTCAAATTGTTTCTTGTGCTACACCAAAAGCAATTGCTATACCAGAAATAGCAAAAACAAGTGTTGTGGACCGAGAGATATCAGCTGCTGTTTCACATCTTAAAGACGATAACTGGAATGAAGGTTTATCAAGCTGTTATTACCCGTTTAGAGCTGAGCTATCAACAGTGGGTAGCATTCTGTTGCGTGGTACCCGTATAGTGATACCAGAAGTTCTACGGCAGAGAGTTTTAGAGTTAGGGCACGAAGGACACTCTGGCGAATCGGCTATGAAGCGATGAATGAGAGCAAAGGTGTGGTGGCCACGTTTGGACAGAGATGTCGAACAGCATGTGAAAATGTGCAGAAGCTGTTTATTGGTGTCACAACCAACCCGTCCACCGCCGATGAAGCGGCACGTTTTTCCTGACGGCCCGTGGCAGTGCTTAGCAACCGACCTGTTGGGGCCTCTACCGAACAATGATCATGTATTGGTGCTGATAGATTATTTTTCGCGTTATCAGGAGATAAAATTCATCGGCTCAATATCATCGCAAACAATCATTACGGCATTTAAGGAAATATTTTCCAGGCTTGGCATACCGAGATCGTTAAGGACAGATAACGGCGCCCAATTCAATGACTTCTGTGTAGCTAGTGGCATCACTTTGATTACGACTCCTCCATATTGGCCGCAAGCCAACGGTGAAGTATAAAACATGAATCGTTCATTGGGCAAACGCCTTAAAATTGCGTCGTTAAATAAAAGAAATTTTAAAGAGGAGCTACAAAAATTTATATTAACCTACAATACGACACCTCATGGAACTACTGGCTCTACACCTTCGGAACTTATGTTTAATAGGACCATTCGAGACAAGCTGCCGGACATTCGAGATATTATAGAAGAAGTAGTAGACACCTCGGCAAGAGACAATGACCTGATCAATAAACAAAAAGGAAAGCTTACAGGTGACAAGGTTAGAGGTGCTAAGAATCCGACATAAAGGTGGGCGACAAAGTTTTGCTAAAGAACGTTATTTTTCCCTCCAAATTGACACCCAACTTTGAAACAACGGAGTATAAAGTTGTTGAAAGGAATGGAAATGAAGTGGAGCTTTTTTGAAATGGGAGGAAAGTCAGACGGAACGTGAGCCATTGCAAGAGGATACCGTCGAATGAAGGGCCGCCCAATAACTCGAATGAGGACGCACTAACGCAGATTGATTCTCAACGCTTAATACACTCATCACCATATTCAGTGATTCCTGATCAACCTCAAGTGATACTCTCCGATCCATCTTCAGAGCAAATGTAGCTTTCGACTCGACGTTCAACTCCAGAGAAACCGAAGACCGGGTTAAAACTGAAGCTTATAAGAAAAGGAGAGGTGTGGCAACCCTGGCAGACCGATAACGAATATCGAGGAGATATCGGACGGAAGGTGACAACGCTCGAGAACTTGGAGCTTGACAGCGAACAAGTGTAGATGTGCAAAGAACTAAAGAATAAATTAATATTTAAATAAAGTATAATTAAACTATAAATTACGAGTTGTTACAGATACCTTATTTCCTTTTTGATAATATTTAAACAAAATCACTATTAGAACAAAAATAACATAAAAAAATCATATATCGCGTTGAGACTCTGCTACCGGTACCGAGGAAACGCGACAAGTAGGTTAGGCGATTGGTTTGCAACTAAACCATCGTTTCTCTTTTCCCGCCTTCGCGTCTGCTCGCACAGAAAAAGGGTGATAGGAAGATGAGAATGAAGCGAAATTGAATCCCTCCGCTGTTCCCCTTGTCCAAATAATTACTTTTATCTGCCAATCATTTAAGCAGTGGCTGATAAAAAAAACAATGAGTGAGCACGACTTGGAAGTCCCTGCTTATAGATTTCGGCAAGGAACCGTATATATAATTGTATATCTCTTATTGCGATAGGGCCATGTATCAATTTGGCGGCAATTATGCGTGCGTCACTTAGATGCAAACGTCGCATGAGCGTTGTGTAAGCGTCGTATCAGCGTAGCCTAGAAGTAGCATAAGCTTAGCATAAGCGTAGCATTAGCGTAGCGATAACGTAGAAATAGCTCAGTAATAGCGTAGTAATAGCGTTGTAATAGCGTAGTAATAGCGGCCAATCTGTAGGATATTCCTAACCAAAATTAGTTTTAATCCCACTTCCTGCGTGTACAAAAAAAAAAACAAGAAAGAAAAGTACAGTCGAACACGCCCGACCGTATAATACTCTCTGCTTTTATTCCCAATTACAATGCTCAAATCGGTATTCAGATATTACAATAGATAGTTCTTGTATTAGAACAAGTTAAAACAAAAACAAGAATGAAAAGTACAGTGGAATACGCCCGATCGTATAATACTCTCTGCTTTTATTCCCAATTATAATGCTCAAATCGGTATTCAGATATTACAATAGATAGTTCTTGTATTAGAACAAGTTAAAACAAAAACAAGAATGAAAAGTACAGTGGAATACGCCCGACCGTATAATACTCTCTGCTTTTATTCCCAATTATAATGCTCAAATCGGTATTCAGATATTACAATAGATAGTTCTTGTATTAGAACAAGTTAAAACAAAAACAAGAATGAAAAGTACAGTGGAATACGCCCGACCGTATAATACTCTCTGCTTTTATTCCCAATTATAATGCTCAAATCGGTATTCAGATATTACAATAGATAGTTCTTGTATTGGAACAAGTTAAAACAAAAAGCAAGAAAGAATGCTATAGTCGCCTCGCGACTTTTGGATACCCGTTACTCAGTTTCAATATCTAATTAAGAATGTGTAATGATAATAACATTAGTGCAATAGTTTAGGGGATGACTAAGATAGTTTGGAAAACACAGAAAATTTTCACACAATTTTATGATCAGAGCATATTTTTGACAGATTGTTTCTATGGGAGCTATATGATATAGTAGTCCGATTTGGATCAAACTTGGTCAGTATATTTATATTATTGATAAATATATTCTGTGTCAGTTTCATTTAGATAGCTTGGTAAATACAAAAAATGTTCATACAAATTCATTCTAAGAGCGAATTTTTGACCGATTGTTCCTATGGGAGCTATACGATATAGTAGTCAGATTTGGATCAAACTTGGTCAGCTAATGTATGTCATAGATATGTACATCCTATGTGAATTTGGTTCGGATAACCTTACTAACAAACAAGAAAGAAAAGTACAGTCGAACACGCCCGACCGTATAATACTCTCTGCGTTTATTCCCAATTATAATACTTAAATCGGTATTCAGACATTACAATAGATAGTTCTTGTATTAGAACACGTTAAAACAAAAAAAAGATAAGCATAATCAAGCATACATGTGTTTGTCTGTATGTACATACAAATTCGTTTGACGTTAAATGTATGCACATACATATGTGTGTATGAATACTATTGGTCGGCACGACTAGCGCTGTCTCTCTCGCACTCATTGCTTTAGAATAAAATCTTTGTTGCTGCATTTCTTTCTTGTTTATAGTCGGATTCTTATGAAACTTTCTGGAGAGTTTGACATGATACGTCTTCAAACGAATCATAAATAACAACACTGTACGATAAGAATAAATGCTTTAAAAACGGCATGCAAGTTTGAAATTTACTTTTATTTCTTGCGGAAAAAGGGGACGTGGCAGCCCAAAACTTTTGATGTCATTGGATTTATGCGGTCTTTAGGAACACGTGTACCAATTGGTATTCCTAAGTGCCATAGTTACTGAGATATTAGCCGAAAACATAGATTTTTTCCGAGGTATGTCTAGTTTTTTGCTCATTGTGGGCGAATGGGGCGTGGCATCGAAAAAAAAAGATTCTTGTATTGACTGACTAAATGTCGAGTCGATTGAGACCAAACTCGATCTTGTAGCTCTTACCATCTCTAAAATCTGTTTGTTCATACGGACAGACAGACAGACAGACGGACGGACAGACGGATATGGCTATGTCGACTCGGCTTGTGATGCTGATCAAGAATATATATACTTTATGGGGTCTGCCACGCCTCCTTCAATGCGTTACAAACATCGTGACAAAAACAATATACCCTCTGCAAGGGTATAAAAAAAAACAAGTAAGAAAGGCTACAGTCGAGCGAGCTGACTGTAAAAGACCCCGTACTCCTTCTAGTGAGAATTTTTCCATACAAATGTTCCGTTTTCGACCGATATGTCCAATGGGAGCTATAGGCTATATTTGTCCGATCCGGATCAAACTTGGTGGAGATAGTAATAATGATTCCATACACAGATTGTGTAAATTTCGTCACGATAGCTCAAGTAATACTACATGTCACCATACAAATGTCCCATTTTCGACCGATTTGTCCTATGGGAGCTATAGGCTATAGTTGCCCGATCTAGATCAAACTAGTTGAGAATAGTTAGAATGGTACCATACACGTAGTGTGTAAATTTGGTTACGATAGCTCCGATTTCATCCAAATTCACGCAATATGATTTTGTTATCATTCCCAATGATAACTAAATTTCATTTAAATCGGACTACTATATCATATAGCTGCCATAGGAACAATCGGTTGAAATACTTAGTATGAAAATTTTCTATGTCTGTTGATCGATTTTCACAAATTCACAAAATATGCATTTATTATTATTTCCTATATGCTCACAAAATTTCATTCAAATCGGACTACTATATCACATAGCTACTGTTGGAACAATTACCGATAAAAATAAAATAAACGCAATATGCGTGTCTGCAAGGGTATTTAATCTTCGGCTATCCGAAGATAACCTTTTTTTCTTGTTAAATGTGTGATATTTCACTAATAAACATAGATGGGCACTCAGTGATAATTAAGTATGTCAAAAAGGCGGTTAATAAAATTTATGATATGTACTTTTTTCTTGGAAAGTTGTGGCTGTGAAAAAAGGTCACTCTCACAACTACCACAATTTTGATCATATCTGCTAGGTTTTGTAAATATTACACCTACTCATGATAATTATCTTTCTAAAGGGATAACCATCGAGTGTATATAATGGACAGGCAAAGTAGTGGGTGCGAAAAAGGACGAACCCGCACCTCCACCTGATAATTATCTTTCTTAAGGGACAACCATCGTGTGCACATACGGGGAAGGAAAGACAATTATTTTTACGTTTTCAATTGGATATATTTATTTAATTCTACTTTTTAATTTTCATTTAATTCTATTTTAAGCTGATAATGTTCCTCACCTCCTTCAGTTGACAATACCTTTTCCCGGATAATATCATATGTTCCATTATTGATGGCCATCAGAGTAGCATCTTGCATAGCATTATATTTAGACCCCGTACTCTTAAAAAGAGTATAGGGGTCTATTAGGTTTGTCAGAAGCGAAATGTGCGTAACAGGCAGAAGGAAGCTTTTCCGACCCTATAAAGTATATATATTCTTGATCAGCATCAACAGCCGAGTCGATATAGCCATGTCCGTCTGTCCGTCTGTCCGTCCGTCTGTATGAACACCTGGATCTTTTAAACCACAAGAGCTAGAACCACCAAATTTGTAATAAAAATTCAGTAACTTTCGCGAGCAGATCAAGTTTATTTCAAATCAGTGCCACGCCCCCTACCGCCCCCGCAATAAGCAAAAAACCAAAGACACCTCGAAAAAATTGATGTTTTCCGCGAATATCTCCGTAACTATGGCACTTACGACCACCAATTTGGGTTCGCAGGTTCCTAGGGACAGCATAAATGCAATGCCATTAAAATTTTTTTGCTGCCACGCCCCCTTTTTCCACAAGAAAAAAATAAAATTTTCAATTTCGATGCCGTTTTTAAGGCATTTGTCCTCATCGTACAGTGTTGTAATTTAAGATTCGTTTAAAGACAAATTATATCAAACTACCCGGAAAGTTGCATAAAAATCCAACTATAAACAACTGAGCAATTAGGTAACAAAGTGTCACTTGAAGAGCTTTGTCAATGCACGTTGTTGAAAGAAAAGAGATAACTGTATGTTTATATATACATTAGCCACAGTAGTTTGCAAAGAGAGCGTGGTCCGAGTGGGCCACGCACTTGCTTGTAAACACAAGACCTGCGGTTCGAACCCCGGCACAAATTTTTTTTTTTAATTTTATAATTTAGCACTATTATATCATAATGAAAATAATCGGAGCCGTCTCTCAAGGAGGGATTTGTGCAATTAGTAGTGTTGCGGCGTGTTCTGCAACTTGCGTGTAAGTTCGCAGGTTCAATTCCCGACAGTGGAATTTATTAATATACTTTTTTAAATTTCAAGCAAAAATGTAAATGAAGAATTTTAACTGGTGCAACAGCCAATGGTCTGCGGTTCAAACCCGGCACAGACCCAGAAATTTAATTATTTTTTATTTTTTAAATAATTACATTATTATATATAAATGAAAATAATAAAATTTCTGCCAAATGAATGGTGTGGTGTAACTAGTAGGGTTGCAGCATGATATGGAACTTGCGTCAGTAAGCGCGGGTTCGAATCTCATCAGTGACCGAATCAAATTTTTTTTTTAAATTTAATTTTAAAACTTAAATTTTAAATTACAACCGTATTCAAATATTAATTTCGAATACAAGGAGAGTACGGGGTTTTTTACAGTCGGCGCGCTCGACTGTAGCCTTTCTTACTTGTTTTTTGATAAAAACATAAGTTGGTTGCTTAATTCCAAAACAATGCAGGGTCCAAACTTGGTAGACGTTCTAGCTACATTTGTTATATGATACTTCTGATCCGGTATCTTTGATTTTCAGAATAGTCTTTGATACCTTTGTGTTGAAGTCCTGAATTAAAGAGTTTCTTGACTGCATGTTTTGTTTTATATTTTTTAAGCAATAAATTTGAATATTTAAATTTTAAAAATTTTTAACTTCGACGTCGAAAGAAAATATTTATTCCAATGAGTATTGAGCAGACTTGCGCTTCTTTTGCAACAAACAAGTAAGAAAGGCTATAGCCGAGCGTCCCGACTCTAAAACACCCCGTACTCTCCTTGTATTCCAAAAAATTAATTGAATATGACTGTAATTAAAAATTAAAATTTTAAAATTAAATTTAAAACAAGAAAAAAAAGTACAGTCGAACTCGCCCGACCGTATAATACTCTCTGCTTTTATTTCAATTATAATGCTTAAATCGGTATCCGGATATTACAATAGATAGTTCTTGTATTAGAACAAGTTAACACAAAAAAAAAGTACGTATAATCGAACATAAATGTGTTTGTCTGTATGTACATACAAATTCGTTTGACGTTAAATCTATGCACATACATATGTGTGAATGACTAGCGCTGTGTCTATCGCACTCATTGCTCTTATGAAATTTTCAGGAGAGTTTGACATGATACGTCTTTAAACGAATCATTAATAACACGATAAGGATAAATGCTTTAAAAACGGCATGCAAGTTTGCCATTTTCATTTATTTCTTGCGGAAAAAGGGGGCGTGGCAGCCCAAAACTTTTGATGTCATTGCATTTATTCGGTCTCTAGGAACACGTGTACCAAAATTTCCTAAGTGCCATAGTTACTGAGATATTAACCGAAAACATACATCGAAAAAAAAAGATTCTTGTATTGACTGACTGAATATCGAGTCAATTGAGACCAACTCGAATTTGTAGCTCTTACCATCTCTGAAATCTGTTTGTTCATACGGAGAGACATACGGACATGGCTATATCGACTCAGCTTGTGATGCTGATCAAGAATATACATACTTTATGGTCTGCCACGCCTCCTTCTGCCTGTTACATACATTTGCACAAACCCAATATACTCTTGTAGGGAGTATAAAAATTTTTTATCAAGTCACTGATGGGATTCGAACCCGCGCTATCAGACTCAGGTTCCAAAACATGTTGCGACCCTACTAGTTGCTCCACGCCATACATTTAATACAAATCCGATTGTTTTCATTCACATATAAAAAAAAATATATATGAAACATAAAAAAAGGTAAATTTCTGAGTCTGTGCCGGGTTTGAACCGCAGACCATTGGTTTAAAAACAAATACAACAAGTAAGAAAGGCTACAGTCGAGCACGCCGACTGTAAGAGACCCCGTACTGTCCTTGTATTCCAATTCAAAATTAATATTTAAATCTGACTGTATTTAATATAAAATTTAAATATTAAATATTTTGTCATTAAATGTATGCAAATACATATGTATATATGTGTGTGGCTTGGCACGGCTGCCAAACATGCGCAGTGTATGTTTCTGTCTCTTTCGTATTCTTGCATCGGCATTCTGCTTAACCGTAAAACTTTGTTACCTGGTTCTTTGATTATAATTTAATTTTTATGCAACTTTCAGGATAGTTTGATATAATTGGTCATTAAACATATGCCACAGCCTTAAAAACGGCATGTAAATTTGAAAAGTTTTTATTTCTTGTGGGAAAAGGGGGCGTGGCAGGCCAAAATTTTTAATGACGTTGTATTTGTTTCTAGGAACCTGCGTACCAAAATTGGTGTTCCCAAGTGATATAGTTACGGAGATATTCGCAAAAAACATCAATTTTTTCCGAGATGTGGCACTGATTTGAAATAAACTTGATCTGCTCGCGAAAGTTACGGAATTTGTATAACAAATTTGGTGGTTCTAGCTCTTGTAGTTTAAAAGATCCAGGTGTTCATACAGACGGACGGACGGAAGGACAGACGGACATGGCTATATCGACTTGGCTGTTGATGTTGATCAAGAATATATATACTTTATGGGGTTTGCCACGCCTTCTTCTGCCTGTTACATACATTCCAACGACTACAATATACCCTTGTACTCTACGAGTAACGGGTATAACAAGAAAGAATGCTATAGTCGCCTCGCGACTTTAGGATACCCGTTACTCAGTTTCAATGTGTAATTAAAAATTGGTTATGATAATAATATTAGTGCAATAGTTTAGGGGATGGCTAAGATAGCTTGGAAAACACAGAAAATTTTCACACAACTTTATGATCAGGGCATATTTTTGACAGATTGTTTCTATGGGAGCTATACGACATAGTAGTCCGATTTGAATGAAACTCGGTCATTATGTTTATTTTATTGATAAATATATTCTGTGTCAGTTTCACTAAGATAGTTTTGTAAATACAAATATTGCTCATACAAATTCATACTAGGAGGGAACTTTTGACCGATTGTCCCTATGGGAGCTTTACGATATAGTAGTCCGATTTGGATCAAACTTGGTCAGCTTATGTACGCCATAGATGTGAACATCCCTTGTGAATTTAGTTCGGATAACTTAACTAACAAGAAACTTTTCTATACAAAAACATGGTATTTTTACCTGCTTTTACCTTTATATGAACATAGAACGCCCTAAAGTGAGCGTGTCCAGAACCAAAAACAAACTTGTACTGCTTGGGCATTTTATCTTTCATTTGCAACCTCTCGGGTCTTTCTAGCTCTTATAGTTGCTGAGATCCTTTTGTTCATACAGACGGATGGACGGACGGACAAGGGCTATTTATACACCTGGAAGGAAACCTCATGGGATTGTCATAGAACAACCCTCAATATTGTTTCATCTTACCGACCACTTCTCATCTATTTTTATTAAGGTTTGAACTTGTTGACATTTTCCTATTTTATCTATGGATATGCATGGATAACTCTGGACATGTCTGATCGTTTCCCAAATAGACCAAATGTTAACTATTTTTTACATACCTAACAAACAAAGAAAAATATTCTGCCTCATAACGACCTAAACATAAGAACAAAACCTGTTTTAAGTAAGAAAAACTCATCCCTTAAACCGGATTGGTAGGTATACACGGAGAGAAAATCAACCCTAAAACATGTAATACAAGCGATCGTGTGTAAGGATGGTGAAAAAAGGTGGTTGTTGTATTTGAGAGAGCTGGAAAGAGAGAGGAAAAAATAAGGGAGGAAAAATGGAGAGTGAAAAAAAGAGGGGAAGAAAGAGATACGGTAAAAGAGATGAGAAAAGAGAGAGAGAAAAATGAAGAGTGAAAAGAGAGAATATCAAAATTCGATTATTACTCCTCCTTTTCCTCCACTTTACGCAATATATTTATACTCCTCCTCTCCCCACCCCCCTTTGCTCACTTGCCTGCTGTTTTTGCATCCCCACTTCCCTACTACTAACCTCTTTTAAAGTGAATTTTTCAGCAGCGAATTTATTCACAGGTAGTAATCACTTGGTTTGAAGCCTGGACTATATGGTGGATGCAAAAAAACTTCCGTATCGAGCTTCCGGAACTTGCGAGGACTATGTATAGACGGGTGATGCCTGGCGTTATCCTTATGAAAAACAACTCCTCTTACATCTTTAGTCATCTAATTATATTAATCGCCCGACTACTGTTAATTAACTAATTATCTCTCCTCAGCCAACTTTGGTGCTCCTCTGAATACACTTACGTGCATTAGAATAAATTCAATTGCTCTCGTCGGTGAGAAAACTTGCCTCACAATCCGTTTAAGGATGTATTCTTGTATTCGTGTTTTGAAAAATATTAAGATTATACTGTAAAAATTTTAAACCGCAATTCGAATATTTAAGATTTTATAGCAGAAATACGAGAGCGTCTCTTAGTTGTGCTCGACAAGCTTTTAAAACTTTAAACGCGTTTTTCTCGAATCGATGTTTTTTTGGTCGGCCCGAGTCATTCAGAAAACTCTACTGAACCGATTGGGATAAGAATGACAAGCCTACTGAATAATTAACAATTTGATTTTTTTGTTTCGGACCTCTACAAGTCCCGAAATCACTCGGGCCAGCCACCTATCTTTCTTTTTGGACTTCTACTTTGATGGAAAAAATAGTTAACAAAAAATTGTCAGATAAACTAAAAAAAAATTAAATTAATACAGTAATAATAAGATATCAAAAAATAAAAACGATTGAACTTTATTTTGCTGTTCAAAAAATTTCCCGAAAAACCGTCAAAAATTTGGGTCGGGCACGAGAGTACATCCTTAAATCAATTGCTCGTTAAGTTAGAAAAAGTGTAGAGCCATATAGATCGCTAAGGGAGTTGACTCATTAATAAATGGTCAAGTAAATTTGAAATTTAGTGCCGGCTAGATATACTAAATTCGTACATTTCCAAAGCCATGAATCTGCAGTCAGAGATCGCAGTCTGATCGCTCGCTGTCAAAAATTGAAAAATTAAACCATTTAGAGGTCAGAGG
Organism: Drosophila parthenogenetica; assembly: GCA_035047505.1. Classification (NCBI taxonomy): domain Eukaryota; kingdom Metazoa; phylum Arthropoda; class Insecta; order Diptera; family Drosophilidae; genus Drosophila; species Drosophila parthenogenetica. The sequence continues at coordinate 6,576,286 of JAWNPM010000168.1, read as the reverse complement.
TTTCCAGGGCATTAGAGAGTCTAATTCAAATAAATGCCTTATTTTCTTTGAAACACTCGCCCAGTTATTTCATATTGAGCCCATGACTAAGCCATCGGCAATCGGAATTCGAACAATAGTAGACTTACAATCGGTAGTTTTTTAATTGTTAATGTGGGTTTGAGATGACCAAGACTTCGCAAATACAATTTTCTATATAGTCATGTGCAATGTATCTACATCATATCCATATACGAAGTCTACTTATGAGGAGCAGGTTGATTTTATATTATTATGGACGCTGATGTACTAACGAGACATTACATTCAAGTGGCATAGCAACACCAAGCAACGTGTTTGTTAGCGCGCGGAACCCTGCAGACAATGCAGCCACCTCCCGCCCAACCGGCCGGGGGGCACACCGCATAACGGACGGCTAACAAAATCGCGGAACGCTTTTATTAGTAAAAAACAATGACATAAAATATATATAAATTACAATACAACATAAGATCTAAAAATTTAAACTATATTAATTATAATCTAGACAGGTGACAAAGAAGAGAGGTTCTTATTAAAGGGATAGAAGTAGAACTACCTACAACTCGAGAAAGTTTGTTGTAGTTACTACACAATACTCGAAATGGGTTATGAAAAGCAAAGTTTGTGGTGCAAGGTTGAAGAGAGAGGGGAAGAAAGTTTCTAGTGGGTCTGATCGGAACAGCAAAACTAATCTGACTGATTAATTCCGAAGAATCAATTTCACCGTTGATTAGTTTTTGTAAGAAAATAATACCGAGAAATGTCCTACGATCAGACAAAAAAGAAAGGTTTATTAGTAAAAGTCTACTACGATAGGATGGCAAACGAATATTAGGATTCCAGTTAGGGGCGCGTAGGGCAAAAAGAAGGAATTGTTTTTGTACAGACTCTATTCTGTCTTGACGAATCCTATATTGGGGAGACCAGATACAGGATCCATATTCAAGAATAGGACGTACCAAGGAGGTATAGAGTGTTTTTGTTAATTAGGGATCACTGAATTCTTTCGACCACCGTTTTATGAAGCCCAGGACACCAAAAGCACGATTAGTGATTGACAAAACATGCTTATCAAACTTGAGCTTTGGATCCAAAAGGATGCCCAAATCAGTGACCGACTCAATCCTGTGAAGAGAACTACCATTCAGGATATAATTGTTAATAAAGGGAGGTCGCCTACTAAAGGACATTACGTTACACTTACTTAGTTTAGATTTAATAAATTTACTTGGCACCAGGTTTGCAAGCTGTAAAGATCAGATTGTAACCTGGATTCAAGGAGTGACTCAGTGTTCGATACACAAAGTTTAAGGTCATCGGCGTACATAAGCACCCGAGAATGACGTATTGTAGATGGCAGATCATTTCTGAATAAAATGAACAGCAAAGGACCGAGGTGGCTTCCTTGCGGAACAACCGAAGTAACTTTGACAGATTTCGATAGTGTACCTTTAAAATAGACCTGTTGTGTTCTAGAACGTAAGTAATTCGAAATCCAGAGAATAAAATTATGGGAAAGCCCTAACAGATTAAGTTTATGCATCAAGAGGTTGTGGTTAACGGAGTCAAAAGCCTTGCTAAAATCTGTGTAGATGACATCTGTTTGGAATTTTTTATCGAAGCCCTGCAGGGTAAATGATGTAAATTCTAACAGGTTAGTGGTAGTGAATCTATATTTCACAAACCCATGCTGGCAGGGTGAAATCATAGATCTACAGAAATGTTGCAGTTGAGAAGTTATCAATTTCTCAAAAGTCTTGGGAATAGCAGACAACTTGGAAATACCTCTATACAGCAAACACCGATAAAAAATCGTCGTTTTCATTTACAAATATCGAAAAGGAAGTTGAGCCCGCATGTCACTTTTGCATTGCCAATGACATGATTGGAAATTGTGAAGGGTACACAGCATTACCAGTTGACGATAGATTTGATTTCATGAAACCTAGTCAACTCTGTATAAAATGCTTGCATTCAGAGCATTTTCTTGCATTTGGACCTCACAACACTCTTCTTCAAGGGGACGCACCCTTACCCACCCTGCCAACAAAAATTGTGTTAAAAGCAAAGTCGATCGAGTAACCCTTGCAACTGCAGTTGTTAAATTTCGAGACAGATTCGGTCAGAAACAAAACGCTGGACCCTTGTTGGATTCAGGGTCTCGGGTGAATTTCATGACAGAAGAGGTCGCTAAAACCAGTCGAGTTTGATTGCAAAAAACGAAGTATTGTCGAACTGGCTGACCATGAATTCCGAAATCCCATCAAATAGATATGCTTCTGGGATAAGACTCCTTCTTCGACATGTTTTGTACTGGAAAAATTAGATTGGCGAAAAGTGGTCTGTTGCTACAATTTGGTTGGGTGATATCAGAGAAGTGCAATATACTCATATCAAAATCCAGTATGCTACTTAGTGATGCAATATAGACATGATGAACTTGAGGCCTCTGTAGATCGAAGCATTGAGGTTGAAGCTGAAGACATTCGCGAAATCATTCTGCGGATCGCATTGTATCTTTGTACTTGGCTACATGTCTGTCTAAGATGCAAAAGTTCCACCTGGACCACATAACGACCTTCCACTCCAGTGCGTGCTGAGACCTGGTAGTGGGACCTAGGGCTCAGAGGGATCTGATTCTTTTAACTCTTAGGTTCCGTCTAAGGCGATATGCTCTCAAGGCCGACTGTAAAAAAAAGGTAAACAGATGACCGAAATTCTCAAATCGGGCCAATTTTAATTGGCAAAATGGATTTCAAACCATCCTAACATATTAGAAGAAGGCGGATATGTGAAACGATTGATTTTCAATGAAATCGATATAGACATGAGATGGACACCAACGATAGTTATTTTTGAGTATCGCTTGGATGACAGCATCGCCAAATTAAGTCCTACCAAGCGAAAAACATTGCCAGTTTTTGTGTGTACATGTTAGCCCAAATATACGCATTGGACCTATGTCGAATCGAGAGTGTGAGTTGCTGGACTGATTTAGAAACATCACTAAACGAATAAAAGCTGCCAGGGTTACCAAGGTATTGAAGGCGATCTCTTCAAGGTGAACGGAATGTTGGTTGAAGGCAATCCCTTCAAGGTGGCCGGAATGTTGAGGTGTTGAAATTCTTGAATTGTCCAGTAGTGTAAGTGAATCTGTTATGTTTAAGCTATCGCGTGAGTTCTTTGTATTCGGCAGTGCAGCTGTCGCGAGCGGTAAGCAGTTCGACTTTTGATTCTTTGAGTTACGATTCTGATATTCACACAGAACACGAATCTGCTCCCACTTCTTACATTTGCTAGTTCGATTCAATACTGTTGGCATACTTATTTTTAATAATCGTTTAAAAATTCCGGCTTTGCAATTTATATTTATCACAAGCTTTATGCAGAAAGTGGCTGACTTCTAGTCCTTACTCTTGAATGTTACGGTAAAAGTGACGTCATACTCCCATCTGACGATACTCTTCCGACAGAGTCGCTCTTGATATACTTATCGGCATACCACCTCTGACACCGCCACACTCGGCGTACTTATCAAAGAACTGCCACATAATATTCTTGCTAAGTAACGCTGTCAGTGTTACAAAGCACTATCCACCTCCTCGAAGCAACTTCACATTCATTAGTCAAACTCGCTCCGACATACGTATATAAAATATGAATCATTTTCCTTCTTCTTATTTTGTCTGAGCGCAAAGATGCACACCACTGAGTACAGGATTTTTAACAGTCGGCTACCTCGACTGAAGCCTTTCTTAATTATTTTTAACTAATAGAAAAGTTTTAATATCGTCTTCCTGATATATGCCTGGCAGATTGTTTTTTCGTTGTTTTGTTAAAATGTGCATTCACTTTAGGGGTCATGTGGGTTTCAAAAGTTTTGAATTTTTATTGCCCATAAAATAATATAATATCTTTACTCTGTTGTTCTAAAATTTGCGCCGATCTGAGTTTAATTTTAGGATATAGAGCCATTGGATCAGTTTAAAGTTCAAGTTTTTCATACATATCGGAATTTTGGTTTCAAAACTCTGTCAAAAATATAAATTTTCATATTATAAGTTTGTACAAATGTATGTAACAGGCAGAAGTAGGCGTGGCAAACCCCATAACGTATATATATTCTTGATCAGCATCAACAGCCGAGTCGATATAGCCATGTCCGTCTGTCCGTCCGTCTGTCTGTATGAACAAAAGAAACTCAGAGACTACAAGAGCTAGATAGGCCCGAGAGGTCGCAAATGAAAGGTACAATACCCAAATTTGTTTTTTTTTTTGACACGCCCACTTTAGGGAGTTCAATTTTCATATAAAGGTATATGCAAGTAAAAATATCGTTCATATGCAGACCAAGTTTGAGCCAAATCGGACTACTATATCGTATAGCTCCCATAGGAACAATCGGTCAAAAAATTGCTCTTAGTATGAATTTGTATTAAAATTTTGTGTGTTTACCAACTGAACTGAACTGAAACTGACACAGAATATATTTATCAATTTTATAAACACACTGACCAAGTTTGATCCAAATCGGACTACTATACTGTATAGCTCCTATAGGAACAATTGGTCGAAAATATGCTCTGATCATAAATTTGTATGGAAATTTTCTGAGTATCGGGTAACTTAAAGTCGCGAGGCAACTATAGCATTTTTTCCTGTTTTTATTTGGGATGAATCTATCAGTAGATATTTTTACTCCCGTGAAGATCTTTTTAGTCCCCGTACTATTTAAAAAAAAATAGAGGGGTCTACTAAGCGAAATGTGCGTAACAGGCAGAAGAAAGCTTTTCCGACCCCATAAAGTGTACATATTGTTGATCAGAATCAACAGCCGAGACCATATAGCAAAGTCCGTCCGTCCGCATGATCACCTGGATCTTTTAAACTACAAAAGCTGGAGCCACAAAATTTGGAATGAAAGTCCGGCTATATGTCAGGCAGGTTAAGTTTATTTAAAATTTTGGCACGCCCCCTACCGCCCCCGCAAATTGTAATAAAAAACTATTTCAATTACACTATAACTTGCAAACTATCGGAGCTGTCGTGACCAATTTTACACATTACACATTACGTGACGAAATTCACACATTATGTGTATGGAACCATTATAACTATCTCCACCAAGTTTAATACAGATAGGACAACTATAGCCTATAGCTCCCATAGGACTAATCGAAAATGGGGCTTTTTATGGTGACTTGTAGCATTAGTTGAGCTATCGTGACGAAATTTACACATTATGTGTATGGAACCATTATAACTATCTCTACCAAGTTAGATCCGGATCGGGCAACTAAAGCCTATAGCTCTCATAGGACAAATAGGTCGAAAACGGGACATTTGTATGGAAAAATTCTTACTAGAAGGAGTAAGGGGTCTTTTACAGTCGGCTCGCTCGACTGTAGCCTTTCTTAGTTGTTTTTTTTTTTGGGTTTACAGAAAATTGGCTCCCAAAAGCCCAATTTTTAAAAAAATTTTAATGAAAAAATGTTAAGTAACTAATGATAGTATGTCAATCCTTAAAATTTTTATTTCTTTGAAAAAAATATTTCACTGCGAACTTGTTAAAAACAATTTGTGCTTAAATTTAGCCTCTGAAGCCCATAAATCATAACCCCTTAAAAATTTACTCGAACTATCTTAAATTATTTTGTAAATTATATTTACCTACATATTGCTCCCATAGAACGAATTCTTATGTAGGTAAAATTCAGTGATACACGCAATTTTTTAATTTTTATTTAACCATTTCAATTAAAGTCACACATTATTAATATAAAATAATTTTGTATGCACTGACCAAACTCCAGCATATCATATTTATTTATTTATTTAAAAATAGTTTTATTAAAACTGCGCGGCGTTTCTTTGCAGCCACCACGCTCGACCTACAATATTAAAAGAGTTTGTAATTTGCGAGTGTTTAAGTAACCTAATATTATACGGACAATCAAATAAAAATCAATCGATATCTAAAGTATGAAAGTAATTGGATTTTAGTTTTAAATTTTTTGTTAAAAGAAAACGAGAAAGAGAAAAGTGTATAATTTTTTTATAAAATCGGAACTTAGCCACTATATTCTGAACTTAACTGTTTAAAAATAGATGCTTTCCATATTTAAAATTTTTATTTTGTCTCATAATTTCTAAAAGCTATAATTATCCGATTTGGTTTAATTTCGTGATAAAGCTATCCTATGAAAATTATTTAATGGGGTTCCTACCTCGGGACAAAATAATGTTATCATCTAAAAATATTTCTTATTTTAATGAGTGACCAAAAATATTAATTTAAACATTCAAACTGTTTATCCTTCTTTTTTAAACAGACTAGAAAATTTTTATATATGTAAGTGATATACATTTTTCTCAAATTTAAAGTATTTTTCATTCATTTACATAACTTTGCACATCTTTAATTTGTTATGATGTATATTTAGCATATAAAATATTTATATAGGCATTACAAGCATTGCGCGTTTTAAACCAGCACATTATTACTTATAAACTATTAAAAAAAAAACATTAACCATATCTAGAAAATACTTAAAGCAATATAATGTATTCTGTTATGTTATTCAAAATATAAAATTTTTTTTGCAAATGATATGTACAAATCTATTTGTATTGGAATAAAATACAATAAAACTTCTATTGTAAAGCTTAAACCAAAGACTAAGTTTTAAATATATTTGATTTTATAAATTATGTGCAACATCAATCATAAAAGTGCATGCTTGTTTTATTTTTCAGACGTTATCCAGACTAATAAAATTTCCATTTAATAAAGAACAATGAAACGCATTTTCCAAAATTTCAAACCATTGGTGGTTTAATATCCACCAACGCGCTGTGATCTGATCGATGATCCAGTAAAGGACTAGGTGCCGACACGCCTACTACATGATGATGATGATGCCCATGTGCATGTGGATGAGAATGCTGGTGGGAAAAATGATGCTGCTGCTCTTGCTGATGTGTCGATTGATGTGATTGCTGCTGCGGCTGATGCAGCATCACCGGCGAGCCGCCCGCGGCGACCATCTGGTGCGGCGTGACCAGGTGCAGACCGCCGCCCAGCAGGTTGCTGGACGTGCTTGAAGCGCTATGCGCGTGCAGCGAGGTTGGGGTGCCGGGATGGCTTCCAGCTCTGTTGACAGACCCAGTGCGAATGCTGCCAGCACCGGAGCTGGCTGAGCCACCCCCGCCGCCACCACCTGCGCCCATCTGTTGGCCACTGGACGCGCCGCCCAGTCCGTTAGACTCACCCGACTGATGGGCAGGCTCCTCAGAGTCACTGCATGACTCCGAGGAGCCTTTTTTGCTGCCATTTGGTGCCGTACCATTGTGCGTCTTAACGTGCTTTGCCAGATGGTCGCTGCGCATAAAACGCTTATTGCAAACGGGGCATGCAAAGCGCTTTTCGCCAGTGTGCGTCCTTAGGTGTCGCTGAAGCTCGTCGGACCGCGTGAAACGCTTTCCGCAAAACAGCCAGTTGCATACAAAGGGACGCTCACCGGTGTGCCAACGCAAGTGTGCCTTTAAATGCGACGTCTTGCCATACACCTTACCACAACCCGGAATGTGGCAAGAGTGAATATTTTTTTTACGTAGATGCACGCCAGCCGGACCTAAGCGTTCTGCCTCCTGACAGTTTGGGCAGTCACATGTTGCACGGCCTGCATAACGTCTCTGTGATCGAGGCGGAGGCGTAGATTGAGGAACAGCTTGCGGTGCAGCTGCTGTAGCTGTAGCTAGTGGTGAACTATGTGAAAGGGAGAAGCCTCCGACACTCTGACTTGGCAACATGCTTTTATAAGTGTCTTGTAGCAAATGCTGTCCGGAGCCCAATAAATGTGCAGTATTCGAGAGTGAATGTGACAATGCTGAACTGTAATCTGTACCAGCAGCCGCGGCAGTCGCATAGTTGGCCATTGTTGAATGCATGCCTGCCGCCGCAGCACTACCCATATCCAGCCAACTGCCGGCGGCGGCAGCACTGTGCATGTCCCACCATCCGGAGTTTACACTAGCTGATTCAACAGCTTTATGCGCTGATGCAGTAACTGCATTAAACGGCCACTCATAAGGGTGCCTAGAGTAGACAGAACCAAAAGCAGTGCCTTCGACCTTGCCTAACAATCCTTGATGCATGTGATGATTTTCCGTAACCATACCTTGTGTTGCTGAAGATGTGTTTGAAAAGTATAATTCGCTGCCGTAGCCCGAAGTTGAGCTTCCTGAAGCAGCGCAGGACGTGGAAATTGGTCGACTGCAAGGATAGATACTAATTTTATATACAAATTGTATAGACAATTTTCTTGTCTGCATTGCACAGCAGCCCCCGGCTTCCATAAATGCCAAGACCACTGTGCACCTGAGTGCTTACCTTGCAGTAATGTTGACCACTGTGCTACTGCTGCCTGTACTGGATGAAAGGCTACGCGATGTTAGACTGCTAGAACTGGACGAACTAATCGCCGAAATGGCACATGGTGAGTGATGACCGATACTGCAGCTGCCGTTGCCACTGGATCCAGTACCTTCGCCTCCAGAGCTAACACTGCAACTAATTTCTGCAGTGGAAGAGTTTGGGCTCTTTTTCCATGGATGAAATCCTTTTCCTACTGCGGCATCCGCAAGCGGAGGTGGTGACTTGGTCGATAGCTTATTGCACTGCGCAGCCAGCATAGCCAATGGGGTTCCGCGCAGACTAGGATGTTCCTAAAATGAAAAAAAAAAGAACTAAATTATTAGTTAATTTGTTTTAGCATTCACTAGAGAGAAAGGCTACACTCGAATACTATATACAAATAGTGCGAGTTTGGGCAAAAGTGTTAACAAACACTATGGACACTCAGGGGGCATAAGTCAGGAATATAACTTATAATTCGAAATGTATTTATATACCCTTGCAGAGGGAATTATGTTGTTTTTAACGATGTTTCTAACGCATTGAAGAAGGCGTTTCCGACCCTATGAAGTATATGTATTCTTGATAAGTATCAACAGCCGAGTCAACATATCCATGTCTTTTTGTCCTCCTTTCCGTCTGTTTCTCTCTTTTTTGGAGCTATCTTTCAGAAACTTGGTACTTATGTGTATTCTCCCTGCACGCAGTTTACATGTTAAAATCGGATCACTATATCATATAGCTACCCTAGGTTAGGTTAGGTTAAGCCGGACGCCCTTCAGGAGGGCAGTGCATAGACCATTTGGTGGAACAATCAGAACAATCGGATAAAAATGATTTTTTTTTGTGTTATCTCTACCAAATTGATTCCATATACATTTAATACTAAATCCCATGATTAAACAAAATTTCATCCAGATCGCTCTACTATATCATATAGCTGTCATAGGAACAATCGATTGAAAATGCTTAAAATACTTAGTATGAAAATTTTTAGTGTCTCTTAAGGGGGGGTAAGGGATAAAAATCGATTTTTTTTTTGCATATTATTGTAGTAGAACACTTAAAAAATACCGTGTTAAAATTTTAAGTCAATCCGAGCAATACTTTTTAAGATATAGAGCATAAAGCCGGCTCGGCCTTAGTTGAGCGCGTAGTCCGTTACAAACTTTAAACTCGAAACTTTTTTTTGAAAGTGCGTAGGCATTGGCATTTGCAAACTACTTAACCGATCCTTTTGAAATTTTGTACAAATATTCTACACATAAAAAACCTCCCCCCAACGTTTTTTTTATCGCCTTTTTTTTATATTAAGGTGGTTTTACAAATACAAAATGGCGGAATTTGTTCGAAAAAGGTCACTTTTTACTTCAAACGACTACCAAATGGCTGAAAATGAAAATAAATCGTCAAACTAAACGTTGGTGGGAAGTTTTATCATACTTCAACAAAATTATTCGATATTTTTGATTTGAGATGATTATTCGATGAGATATGATGCCTACCGCAAAATGAACTTTTGAAAAGACGCCCACGTAAATGTGCTCTCATTCGCTCATTTTGCAATATTTTAAGAAATTGACTTAAACCGTTTCGCTACAATAAATCCATGAAAATTATGGTTTTTTTTTAGCGTTTATCTCTGAGAGAATTCAATGTTGGTAATAATACATAGAGTCATGACATCCTCATAATATGTGAGTCTGGTTGAGATTGGTTAGTTCAAGGTACATTTAAAAAAAAAATCGTTAATTTTTAACCGATTTTTCCTATGGGAGCTATAGTTTATAGTTGTGCAAAAATAGAGTGGATAGTAATAATAGTACCACTAACCTAACGTGAGAATTTGATGACGAAAGCTCTTGCAGTTTACAAGTTATGGTGACTTGAAAATGAATTTTATCAATTTGCGGGGGCGGCATGGAGCGTGGCAACAATGAAAAAACTTGATATAGATGAACTTTAATTTCCCGTATTTAGTGGCTCTAGCATAAAGTCTCTGAAATCTAACGTCCTAGCTCCCATAGGACCAACCGGTCGAAAAACTTTTTTTTTTGAGCTATCTCAACAAAAAGCTTTAAGAACCAAATCCCACGTGCAAACCAAATTTTATGCACATAAGATCGCTATAATACAGCCGCCTTATGATTAATTGGCTTAAAATCCTAAAATAATTAGCATTAAAATATTCAGCGTGACCGAACCCATAAATTGTATATATTCTTGATATGCATCAACAGCCCAGTTGATATAGAAATGTCGATCTGTCTGTCAGTCAGTAGAACACCTGAATCTTTAAGACATTATGAGTGTATTACGACCATAACTAGACTTTCTATGGTAATAAGCGGGATCTTTTACAGTCGGCTCTCTCGACTGTAGCTTTTTTTACTTGTATATCATAAAGATATTATTCCCCAATCTGCAAAGGGAATTTCATTCAGATCGGATGATTGGCGTTATTTGAAATCTTTGTTTGTGTATTAAGCGATTTCAGCCAAGTGCATGTAATATGCATATGTTATAATTTCCCATTTACTACCGATCTTTCTATATATATTTTTTTATATGAACAATCGGTTAGAAATACTTTGTATGCAAAACTCCTGTGTTTTTGAGTAATTGAAACGAAATTAACGTGTATGCAGGCTGCGAGGGTACTGAATCTTTGGTGAGCCGAACATTAACGCGGTCTCTTGATTTTCTTCTGTATACGAAATTATTAAAATCTTTATCAAAAATTGTTCTCAATAAAAACAAGTAAAAAAGGCTATAGTCGAGCAATCGCTCATCGAACACTACATGTCTCCGTACAAATTTCCTATATTCGACCAATAATGTCCGATCCGAGGTGACGTGCACAAAATGTGTAAATATGTTTACGATAGCTCTAATAGTTGCCACGTCAGGAATCGAACCTGCAATCTCAACCGGTTGCATCACGCCTTACATTTCAGTTAGCCCCGATTATTTCTAATTATTTATCCCTCTAATGCCCAGGAGTGTCAGGACGACCTGATTACATTTTTTACTATAGCAAAAAAACTAAATGCTCTTTTTTACTTTAACGATTTGTGGGGTTACTAATTATCCCCAAAATAAAATGTATTGAATTTGAAAGCGCCCAATAGCTTTTAAACGGTCGTGTTGTACAAAGGACCTCATTCAGTTTTCTGACCTTACATATGAACGAAATATTTTATATCCTTTTTGAATGCATATTTGAAATAGAAGAGCCAAATTACCCAACAAAAAAATTTGTCGTGGTATACTTTTCCATAAATTTAGAAAGTTTTAACACAGAACAGAAATAAATAAAATGTCTGTCTGTGCCGGGATTCGAACCGCAGTCCTTAGGTTTACATACAAGTAGGAAAAAGGAAAAAATAGAGATATCTCTTTTCTTTCAACCGCATGTAAATAAATTACAATTATTGAACATTGGTAAGGCGACCGCAATTTTTTAATGGGTGTGGCAACAATTTGATATAAACTTGATCTGCCTGACATATGTAAGTACGTCCGTTCTTACAAGAAAGAAAAGTACAGTCAAGCACGGTCGACACTATTCTCCGCTTTTATTCTCGATTAAATGAATTAAATTAGTATCCACGTATTACGATAGATAGTTCTTGTATTAGAACACGTTAAATCTGAAAAAAAAAAAACAAAAACTAAGTATAAGCGAACACACATATGTTTGTCAGTATACACATATAAATACGCTTTCCATTATATGCATGCACATATGTGTGCATCAGAGAACTGCAGCGGTGGTGGTTTTGTGTACTCGAGTATTATACACAGAAAATGCGGTTGCGATCATACTCATGCAGAAATTTTTGGGTAAAAATGTGATCACGTATTTTTGTACTCGAGTATTTTTATACTCTCTGCAAGAGTATATTGGGTTTGTGCAAATGTATGTAACAGGCAGAAGGAGGCGTGACAGACCCCATAAAGTATATATATTCTTGATCAGCATCACAAGCCGAGTCGATATAGCCATGTCCGTCTGTCTGTCTGTCCGTCTGTCTGTCCGTCTGTCTGTCCGTATGAACACACAGATTTCAGAGATGGTAAGAGCTACAAGTTCGAATTTGGTCTCTATCGACTCGATATTTAGTCAGTCAATACAAGAATCTTTTTTTTTTTTTGATGCCACGCCCCATTCGCCCACAATGAGCAAAAAACTAGACAAACCTCGGAAAAAATCTATGTTTTCGACGAATATCTCAGTAACTACAGCACTTAGGAATACGAATTTTGGTACGCATGTTCCTAAGGACAGCCAAAATACATTACCATTTAAAATTTTTGACTGCCACGCCCCCTTTTTCCGTAAGAAAAAAAAACTTTTCAAACTTGCATGTCGTTTTAAAGGCATTTGTTCTTATCGTACAGTATTGTTATTTATGTTTCTTTTGAAGACAAATTATATCAACCTCTCCTGAAAGTTGCATAAAAATCCAACAATAAACAACAGAGCTACCGATTATAAAGTTAATATTTAAGTCAAAAGCAGAGAGTATTATACGGTCGGGCTCGTTCGACTGTACTTTTCTTACTTGTTTATACTCTCTGCATGAGTGTAGTGGGTTTGTGCAAATGTATGTAACAGACAGAAGGAGGCGTGGCAGACCCCATGAAGTATATATATACTTGATCAGCGTCAGTCAGTCAGCCGAGTTGATATAGCCAAATCCGTCGGTCCGTCTGTCCGCCCGTATGAACAAACAGATTTCAGAGATGGAAAGAGTTACAAATTCGAATTTATTTTCTATCTACTCGATATTTAGTCAGTCAACATAAGAATCTTGTTTTTTGTCGATGCCACGCCTCATACCTCGGAAAAAATCTATGTTTTCGGCGAAACTATGGCACTTAGGAATACCGATTTTGGTACACGTGTTCCTAACAACCGCATGACATCAAAAGTTTTGAGCTGCCACGTCCCATTTTTCCGCAAGAAAGAAAACAAATTTTCAAACTTTCATGCCGTTTTTAAAGCATTTGTTCTTATCGTACAGTATTGTTATTTAAAATTTGTTTGAAGACTAATTATATCAAATTATCCTGAAATTATCATAAGAATCCGACCATAAACAAAATGAAAACAAGCAATGAATCGAGGGCAATGCCATTAGTACGAGAGAGACAGCGCTAGTCGTGCCGACCAATAGTATACATACAAACATATGTATGTGCATACATCTAACGTCAAACGAATTTGTATGTACAAACAGACAAACATATGAATATTTGATAATGCACTATCATGTTGAATATTCACCTCACCAATAGCAGTGACAAGTGTGAAAACTTTCTCGGCGAAATTTTTGGCACAATGCCCTAAACAGCACAAAATTAACTTAATAACCTCCAAAAATTTTAAAAGTTAGATTATTATTAAATAATCTACGAATACGGTTTGACATAGCTGTCACTAGTCTCAGAAAAATTCAAGTGGTCCACTTCTCCCGGTGGTTCATTTCTGTCAGCAGTACTCTACTATTGGTCGACACGGCCAGCGTGGGCGGGCAGCGTGGGCGGGCAGCGCTGGCGCCACACATGCAGCGTGAACGTTTGAACATGTGCTTTTATGTTTCTATCTCGCTTGCACTTATGAATTGACATTGCGTTCAAATCTGAACTTTAATTCGTTTTTCCTTTTCTTTTTGAGAGTTTTAAGATAGTTTGATATATTTTGTCTTCAAACGAATTTCAAATAACTCTACTGTTCTATATGAGAAAATGACTAAAACGGCATGTAAGTTTGAAAAGTTTTTTAGTTCTTGTCGGAAAAAGGGGCGTGGCAGTGGCAGGACACGTGGCGTGGTGTGCTGTCCCTTGAAACCTGCGTAACAAAATTGGCGTTCTTAAGTGCCATAGTTACCGAGATATTCGGGAAAACATCAATTTTTTCCTATGTTTGTTCATTGCGGAACTTTGGTGTCTAAATGTCTTGTACTTTAAATGACGGGACAGACAGGCATGCAGTCGGATATTGCTATATCGCTACTGATCGAAAATATATATACTTTATGGCGTTGGTCACACCTTCTGCATGTTACGCACTTTTCGCTTCCGACAAACATTATAGACCCCTTCAATTTTTTTTTAGAGAACATGGTCTAAAAACGTATCGTCGAAACAGGGTCTAGGGTTAATACTCCTACTCTTTGTTAAAGAGTACGCGGTCTAAAAAAAAATTTTTTAGAAACTCAGCATAATTTTCAATTTTGATGCTATTTTTAAGGCATTTGTTCTTATCGAACAGCGTTGTAATATAAGATTCGTTTAAAGACAAATCATTTCAAACTATCCTAAAAGTTGCATAAAAATCCAACTATAAACAAGTAAGAAAAGTACAGTCGAACACACCCGACCGTATGATACACTCTGCTTTTATTTCCAATTATAATGCTAAAATCGGTATTATATATATTATATTACAATAGATAGTTCTTGTATTAAAACACGTTAAAAAAACAAAAAAACTAAGCATAAACGAACATATATATGTTTGTCTGTATGCACATACAAATTCGATTGACGTTAAAAGTAAACACATACATATGTGTGTATGTATTGTATTCGTCGGCACGGCCAACTCTGTCTCTCTCGCACTCATGCATTGGCATTATTTTCATTTTTGTTTATGGTCGGATTCTTATGAAACTTTCAGGATAGTTGGATATAATTAGACTTTAAACAAATTTTAAATAACAATAATGTACGATAACAACAAATGACTTTAAAACGCAATGCAAGATTGAAAAGTTTTTTATTTCTTACTGAAAAGGGAGAGTGGTATTCCAAAATTTTAAATGGCAATGCAATTATGCTGTCTCTAAGAACCTGCGTACCAAAATTGGTACTCCTAAGTTTCATAGTTACTGAGATAATCGCCGAAAACATATATTTTTTTTTCCGAGGTGTGTCCAGTTTTTTGCTCATTGTGGGCGAATAGGGCGTGACATCGAAAAAAAAAGAATCTTGTATTGACTGACTAAATATGGAATCGATAGAGACCAAACCCGAACTTGTAGCTCTTAAAATCTCTGAAATCTGTGTGTTTATACGGACAGACAGACAGATGCTGATCAAGAATATATATACTTTATGGGGTCTGCCACGCCTCCTTCTGCCTGTTACATACATCGCAACGACTACAATATTCCCTTGTATGGTATGTTCATATCTATTACGTTCATAAGCTGACCAAGTTTGATCCGAATCGGACTAGTATATCGTATAGCTCCCATAGTGAGAATCTGTCAAAAATTCACTCTTAGTATGAATTTGTATGAAAATTTTTTGCATTTACCAAGCTATCTTAAGGGGTTATATACAAAGTTGATGCAGTAAAGTAAGCTAACTTTGTGAATTTTTAAAATTTAAAAATTAAAAATGTTTATGCAATCTTTTTTAAAAAATGCAAAGAACAATAGTTTAGTAACATATTTAAAAAAATAAAAACAATTTTAATTTCAAAAAAATTTTGAAAACTGGCTGAGTTAAAGGTCATGCCCCGAGACACCTTTTTTTTATAGAGGTTTGCGGTGATCATTCTCCACGACGAACCGCTTAAACAAAATTAACTCTGGTGTACTTGAACGAAGCCGATTAAAAAAAAAAAATTTTTTTTTTACTAAAAAAAATGGTTCAAATGAAAAATCGACTTTTTTGGGGTCAAATTTTTCAAAAAACAAAATTTTGAAAAAAATTCAAATACTTTTTCAAAAAAGTCGATCGTTCAAGTACACGAGATTTTCAATACGAATACTAGGAAAAAAAATGTTGAAAATCGGTTGACAAGTTTTTGAGTTATCGTGATCACCGTAACAGTACTTTTGAAAAAAAGACATTCCGAGATAATCGCATTCAAAGTTGTGTTTTGTTATTAGCCGCGCACCAAATTTCATTGGAAAAACTGCTGTAACTTGAAAACTACTGGTCCAATCAAGATGAAATTTTGCACAGTTGTTATCAAATGTATATACTTTCAGAATATGCACAAAAAAAAAGTGCATTTTGAGACGCCCAACTTTGTATATAACCCCTTAATGAAACTGACACAGAATATATTTATCAATAAAATAAACACACTGACTGAGTTTCATTTAAATCGGACTACTATATCGTGTAGCTCCCATTTGAACATTCGGTCGAAAATATGCTCTGATTATAAATTTGTGTGAACATTTTTTGTGTTTTCCAAGCTATTGTAGCCATCCTCACTATTGCACTAATATTATTATCATTACCCATTGTTAATTACATATTAAAACTGAGTAACGGGTATCCTAAAGTCGCGAGGCGACTATAGCATTCTTTCTTGTTTTTTTTTTTTAATTTTTAGAAAAACCTGCTGTGAAAATAAATCCACCGCCTCTGTTTGGCATATGCAATTTATCCTTAGCAATCGCCCAAAAGGTGTTGAGCCTGCTGCGCTGTCGTTAAAGACCCCTTCTGTTACCAGACCTACGGCTCGCTGAAGATTAAATATCAGTCGAACGAGCTCGACCGTAGAATACTTTCTGCTTTTATTCCCAATTATAATGTTAAAATCAGTATCCGGATATTACAATAGATAGATCTTGTATTAGAACACGTTACAACAAACAAGAAAGAAAAGTACAGTCGAGCGCGCCCAACCGTATAGTACTCTCTACATTTATTCCCAATTATAATGTTAAAATCGGTATCCGGTATCGTTATCGGTTAAAACAGCATGCAAGTTTGAAAAGTTTTGTTTGTTTCTTACGGAAAAAGGGGGCGTGGCAGCCAAAAATTTTAAATGTCAATGCATTTATACTGTCTCTAGGAATCGGCATACCAAAATTGGTGTTCCTAAGTACCGTAGTTACTGAGATATTCGCTTAAAACCTCTATTTTTTTGCTAATTCTGGGCGAATGGGGCGTGGCATCCATAAAAAAAAAAAAATTTTCTTATATTGACTGACTAAATATCGAATCGATAGAGACCATATTCGAACTTGTAGCTCTTACCATGTCTGAAATCTGGTTGTTCATACGGACAGACAGACAGACGGAAAGACAGACGGACATGGCTATATCGACTCGACTGTTGATGCTGATCAATAACATATATACCTATTATGCACATTTGACTACAAACCTAATAGACTTTCTCTTCTATTTTTCGGAATAATTCCATCTCAAAATTTAAATTTTTAAATTAAGTACAATCATATTCAAATATTAATTGTAAGCCACTTCTACAGTCGGCTCGTTCGACTGTAGCCTTTCTTACTTGTTCTTCCTATATTTAGGATTGGACAATTCATAGTCATAGGTTTTAAGCAAAATTGGAATATATTTATGAAGAATTTTTTTGCGTTTTTACAAATTAATCTGTTTTCTCCTTCTATAATTTTTTTTTTTAATATGTTAACAGCTTTACAGAATAATAGCAAATATTATATATTTTTTGCGCAGATGGCACAGAAGGCAAACGTTTCATGACGATCAAGACTCTACGAAATCTACGCTTACTCACAGTTTTGAACAGCAAATTGTAATTTGTGGACAACTGTAAATCAGTTAAATTTAAAATCAAAGACTTACCAGCATGTAGAGCTAAACTTCCCAAATAGGCGACTCGCCAAACAAAAACCAAAAAAAAAATTAATATATCTATTTCTCAGGGTTGTGCTGCTCAGTCTTTGGGTATTTCGCGTTTTATAGGCAATTAACATTGGTTTTATTTTAGCGGACAGGTAGAAGCTGGCAGAATTGGGTAAGTGACTGGGTCTTTCCGTTACCCAACAGAACTTAGCCTCAAGGCCTGAGTAATTGGCAAAGGTCGCGACAGGCCTTAAGTCAGCATTGAGCTAAGGATAAGCCATTGCTATTAGCATGTAAAGTTTAAGCTTATCTCTTTGTATTGGTTTGACTGTCAGTAGCGTGGGAACAACCCCAAAAATATGTGACGCAGAATAGTGACTGAATGTGGAAGATCAATGTGCTGCACTGTTCAACACATTCATAAATATTAATAAAAAAAAATCTGTTTGAAAAACCTTGGAGTCGAAAAATGTTATGTATTATGTATTTTAATGCCAATGCTTTAAAATATCGTAACCAACTTTGTCTTTGCACCTTAGGGTCCAGAGTTCCTTGGAACGTGTCCTGGCTTTTGATTACTTCTGTGGCTTTAAAAGTAAACTATTCAAGAAACTCATTAACAACGACGCTCTCAACCAAAAGGAGCTCAAAAACAACAGCGACTACATCAAAAATTAATGGAGTTTCATTATTATTATTTCATGAATTTTTTTTGTGGGAGCCAAAAACAAGCCTGATGGTTCCGCAGCTGCTATTATGTTTTTGAAATCGACCTGAATTTAAAGTCGAATCAAGTCAAGAAATAATTACGTCAGATACAAGGATGAGGCCAATAAATACACATAGCAAGCAAGTGGAATCTACAGAGTTTAAGACAGCACAAATACATAGTTGAAGTACAATGAATAATATAATATTTTTATACTCTCTGCAAGAGTACATTGGGTTTGTGCAAATGTATGTAACAGGCAGAAGGAGGCGTGGCAGACCCCATAAAGTATATATATTCTTGATCAGCATCACAAGCCGAGTCGATATAGCCATGTCCGTCTATCTGTCTGTCCGTATGAACAAACAGATTTCAGAGATGGTAAGAGCTACAAGTTCGAATTTGGTCTCTATCGACTCAATATTTAGTCAGTGAATACAAGAATTTTTTTTTTTTTTTTGTTGCCACGCCCCATTCGCCCAGAATCAGCATAAAACTAGACATACCTTGGAAAAAATAGACGTTAAAAGCAAATATCTCAGTAACTATGGAACTCAGGATTACCAATTTTGGCACGTAGGTTCTTAGAGACAGCACAAACGCATTGCCATTTAAAATTCTGAACAGCCACGCCCCCATATTCCGTAAAAAAAAAAGAATTTGTATGTGCATACAAACTCATGTATATGCGATTATGCTTAGTTTTATTTTTGTTTTAATGTTTTCTAATACAAGAACTACTTACTGTTATATGCGGATACCGTTTTTAACATTATAATTGGGAATAAAAGCAGAGAGTATCATACGGTCGGGCGCGTTCGACTGTACTTTACTTACTTGTTTAATATAATATTGCTCAGCTTATGCGCAGCACTGTAGTTCACACAGCATTTGGACGACTGATCTAACCCAACCAGAATTCAAGATCATAGTCCTTTTTATACTCACCGCAAGAGTATCAGAGACGTGCAACGAGTATAACAAGTAAGAAAGGCTACAGTCGAGCGAGACGACCGTAAAAGACCCCGTACTCCTCGGGAGAATTTTTCCAATACAAATGTAATAGCTCCGTACACATCATGTGTAAATTTCGTCACGATAGCTCAACTTATACTACATGTCACCATACAAATGTCCAATTTTTGACCGATTTGTCCGATAGCTTGCAAGTTGTAGTGTAATGAAATAGTTTTTTACAATTTGCGGGGGCGGTAGGGAGCGTGGAAAAAATTTGAAATAAACGTAACCTGAATGACATATAGACGGACTTTCATTCCAAATTTGGTGGCCCTGGCTTTTGTAGTTTAAAAGATCCAGGTACTCATACAGACGGACGGACATACAGACAGACAGAAGGACATTGCTATATCGTCTCGGCTGTTGATTCTGATCAAGAATATATATACTTTATGGGGTCGGAAAAGCTTCCTTCTTCCTGTTAAGCACATTTCGCTTCTGACAAACTTAATAGACTCCTCTTCTCTTTTTTAAAGAGTACGGGGTCTAAATATTTTGAGTATACTTGAACGCTTTCTCGTGGTCGTTTTACTCGAACTAGGGATGCATATCGCGAAGAAAATAACGATATCGATATCAGTAAAAATATCGTATCGAAAATATCATATCGAGTTCAATATCGCGTATATCGAGTTCGATATCGATATTATTACTAACAGAAATCTCTTTGAAATTATAACTGTAAAAATAAAAGAAAGTAGAAACTAAAAAGCATTTTAAATATATTATTTTATACTCTCTGCAAGAGTATATAGGGTTTGTGCAAATGTATGTAACAGGCAGAAGGAGGCGTGGCAGACCCCATAAAGTACATATATTCTTGATCAGCATCACAAGCCGATATAGCCATGTCCGTCAGTCTGTCCGTCCGTATGAACAAACAGATTTCAGAGATGGTAAGAGCTACAAATTCGAGTTTGGTCTCTATCTATCAAACTATCCTGAAAGTTGCATAAAAATCCAACAATAAACAACAGAGCTACCGATTATAAAGTTAATATTTAAGTCAATGCATGAGTGCGAGCGCGACAGAAACATACAAGCACATATTCGAACTCTTTTAATGCATGCGTGGCGGCAGTAGTATACATTCACACATATATACATATATATGTGCATTGATATAACGTCAAACGAATTTGTATGTGCATACAAACAAACATATGTATGTTCGATTATAAATTGTCTTTTTTAATGTAACGTGTTCTAATACAAGAACTATCTATTGTAATATCCGGATATCGATTTTAACATTATAATTGGGAATAAAAGCAGAGAGTATTATACGGTCGGGCTCGTTCGACTGTACTTTTCTTACTTGTTCTTAAATATTTTTTTTAGTTAATATTCATGACTTCATATTTAACAAAAAAGAAAAGTCGAGCGCGCCCGACCGTATAGTACTCTCTGCATTTATACCCAATTATTATGTTAAAATCGGTATCCGGTATCGGTATCGGTATCAGTTAAAACAGCATGCAAGTTAGAAAAGTTTTTTAAGACAAATTATATCAAACTTTCTTGAAAGTACTATCCATTATAATACTGATTTTAACGTTATAATCAGGAATAAATGCAGAGAGTACCATACGGTCGGTACTGTTCTTTTCTTTCTTGTTTAAAATAAATTAATATTTACTAATAAACGAAATTCTAGAGAAGTAAAATGAGCCGCTTTGCAATCTACAATTACTTGCAACGTTCAACAGTTTAACGTAGACGGGCTGACCTTTTGGAGATTCCTTTGTTTGGCTAGAATGTGTCGTCACTGATATTTGTAAAGGGGGTTGTTTGTACAAGCAGGTAGTCTGACACTCTTCGTTTGGGTTTTTCTATTCTTAAAACTAGTAAGAAATGTACAGTCGAACACGCCCGACCGTATAATACTCTCTGCTTTTATTCCCAATTACAATATTAAAATCAGTATCCGGATACTACAATAGATAGTTCTTGTATTAGAACGCGTTAAAACAAAAAAAAAAAAAAACTACGTATAATCGAACATACATATAAACATACATACGCCTCCTTCTGCCTGTTACATACCTTTGCATAAACCCAATAAACTGTTGCAGAAAGTATAAAAATCGGTCGAAGAAATGCTCTAATCATAAGTTTGCGTGAACATTTTCTGTGCTTTCCAAGCTATCTAAGCCATCCCTTCAAATATTGCACTAACATTATTATCATTACCCATTGGTAATAACATATTGAAACTGAGTAACGGGTATCCTAAAGTTGCGAGGCGACTATAGCATTGTTTCTTGTTTTATTTTTATACCCTTGCAAAGGGTATATTGTTTTTGTCACGATGTTTGTAACGCATTGAAGGAGGCGTTTCCGACCCCATAAAGTACACATTTTCTTGATCAGCATCAACAGCCGAGTCGATATCGGCCAGATCGGATGACTGCATGTTCCCCATAGGAACAATCGGTTCAATTTTTTTTGAGCTGTATCCACCAAATTCATCCTATATGCATTTAGTGCTGAATCCCAAGTGCAAACCAAATTTCATCCAGATCGGATCACTATATCATATAGCTGTCATAGGAACAATCGGTTAAAAATACTGAAAATGCTTAGCATGAAAATTTTCAGCGTCTCTTGAACGATTTGAACCAAATTCTCGCAATATGCATTCTTTACCATTTTCCATCAGCTGACCAAATTTTGTCCAGATCGGACCACTATATTATATAGCTGCGATAGGAATAATCGGTTGAAATGCTTAGTATGACAATTTTCGATGTCTGTTGTGCGATTTCATCCAAATTCACGCAATATTCATTTGCTATCATTTCCAACGTGTTGACCAAATTTCATTTAAATCGGACTACTTTACTGTATAGCTGCTATAGGAACAATCGGTTGAACGACTTAGTATGAAAATTTTAAATTAACCGTATTTTTTTGTTTTATTAAAGAATGCTGTGATTCACTAAAAATTGAAGACAGGGGTGTTTTGTAAGTCATTGTCAAATTTGCAAAATAACTGAAAAACTATTAAAACAAGAAAGAAAAGTACAGTCGAACACGCCCGACCGTATAATACTCTCTGCGTTTATTCCCAATTATAATACTTAAATCGGTATTCAGACATTACAATAGATAGTTCTTGTATTAGAATACGTTAAAACAAAAAAAAGATAAGCATAATCAAGCATACATGTGTTTGTCTGTATGTACATACAAATTCGTTTGACGTTAAATGTATGCACATACATATGTGTGTATGAATACTATTGGTCGGCACGACTAGCGCTGTCTCTCTCGCGCTCATTGCTTTAGAATAAAATCTTTGTTGCTGCATTGCTTTCTTGTTTATGGTCGGATTCTTATGAAACTTTCTGGAGAGTTTGACATGATACGTCTTCAAACGAATCATAAATAACAACACTGTACGATAAGAATAAATGCTTTAAAAACGGCATGCAAGTTTGAAATTTACTTTTATTTCTTGCGGAAAAAGGGGGCGTGGCAGCCCAAAACTTTTGATGTCATTGGATTTATGCGGTCTTTAGGAACACGTGTACCAAAATTGGTATTCCTAAGTGCCATAGTTACTGAGATATTAACCGAAAACATACATTTTTTCCGAGGAATGTCTAGTTTTTTGCTTATTGTGGGCGAATGGGGCGTGGCATCGAAAAAAAAAAAGATTCTTGTATTGACTGACTAAATATCGAGTCGATTGAGACCAAACTCGAACTTGTAGCTCTTACCATCTCTGAAATCTGTTTGTTCATACGGACAGACAGACAGACGGACGGACAGACGGACATGGCTATATCGACTCGGCTTGTGATGCTGATCAAGAATATATATACTTTATGGGGTCTGCCACGCCTCCTTCTGCCTGTTACATACATTTGCACAAACCCAATATACTATTGCAGAGAGTATAACAAGAAAGAAAAGTACAGTCGAACACGCCCGACCGTATAATACTCTCTGCGTTTATTCCCAATTATAATACTTAAATCGGTATTCAGACATTACAATAGATAGTTCTTGTATTAGAATACGTTAAAACAAAAAAAAGATAAGCATAATCAAGCATACATGTGTTTGTCTGTATGTACATACAAATTCGTTTGACGTTAAATGTATGCACATACATATGTGTGTATGAATACTATTGGTCGGCACGACTAGCGCTGTCTCTCTCGCGCTCATTGCTTTAGAATAAAATCTTTGTTGCTGCATTGCTTTCTTGTTTATGGTCGGATTCTTATGAAACTTTCTGGAGAGTTTGACATGATACGTCTTCAAACGAATCATAAATAACAACACTGTACGATAAGAATAAATGCTTTAAAAACGGCATGCAAGTTTGAAATTTACTTTTATTTCTTGCGGAAAAAGGGGGCGTGGCAGCCCAAAACTTTTGATGTCATTGGATTTATGCGTCCTTTAGGAACACGTGTACCAAAATTGGTATTCCTAAGTGCCATAGTTACTGAGATATTAACCGAAAACATCTATTTTTTCTGAGGTATGTCTAGTTTTTTGCTCATTGTGGGCGAATGGGGCGTGGCATCGAAAAAAAAAAAGATTCTTGTATTGACTGACTAAATATCGAGTCGATAGAGACCAAATTCAAACTTGTAGCTCTTACCATCTCTGAAATCTGTTTGTTCATACGGACAGACAGACAGACAGACGGACAGACGGACAGACAGACGGACAGACGGACAGACGGACATGGTTATATCGACTCGGCTTGTGACGCTGATCAAGAATATATATACTTTATGGGGTCTGCCACGCCTCCTTCTGCCTGTTACATACATTTGCACAAACCCAATATACTCTTGCAGAGAGTATAAAAAGAGGGATGCAAAAAACACGCTCCGATATTTTATTTATCACTACTTTCCCATAGGCAGCACAGAATATCTCATATTCTGTCATTTTTTTGGGATTTTCCCCCTTTTTATCGATGAATTGATAGTGGACTGTATAAATAAGTAAAAGAATCATTTAAAAAAATTAATAGAAATCATTTACTATTTGGAGAAGGGTATTACTTACTTTCTATCCACAAAAAGTGATCCAATTCTGTCTACAAGGATTTTTTTTTTCACACATGCATCCCATAACTACACAATGTAAATAATGAGATAAAATCACTTTGAATCCTCAAGGTAATATCGTAATCTATCATGTTGCATCTTTACCAATAGCAGTGAAAATGTAATGCCAAATCATGTGAATTACAGAATGCCCTGAACAGCACAAAATTAGCTTATAACCTTCAAACACTTATTAAAAGATAGATTATGTCAAAATACAATAATCTACTAGTACAGTTTGACATAGCTTTCACTAGTCTCCGAAAAATTGTAGTGCCACGCCCCTTTTTTTTCGTAAGAAATAAACTTTTGAAACTTGCCTGCCGTTTTAAAGGCATTTGTCCTTATCGTACAGTATTGTTATTTGAAATTTGTTTGGAGACAAAACCTATCAAACTATCCAAAAAAGTTGCATAAAAATCCGCCTATAATCAAGAAAGAAAACACGTAACAACAATGTCTATATTTGAGTGCAACTTCAACGCGTGTGTGCAAGGAGACAGAAACATTCAAACATATAAACGAATGTGACGGGAGCGCTTCCACAGTCGCGGGCCGTTTCGAACAATGGTATACATACATATGTACATATGTGTGTGCGTTTATAAAAACAGATCTATGTTCGTTTATACTTTGTTTATTTTCTGTATCAACGTGTTTTAATACAAATACTAAATATTGTCGGCTTAGGATGCCGAGCTTAATAATATAATCAAATAACCGGGAAATAAATGCTGAGAGTAATTTATCGGGCGTACTCGACTGTACTTTTCAATCTTGTTAGACCACGTACTATAACAAAAGAGTAGAGGGGTCTATTAAGTTTGACCCCATAAAGTGTTTATATTTTTATCAACATCAACAGCCGAGTCGATATAGCCATGTCCCTCTGTCCGTTTGTCCGGCAGTCTGTATGAACGAAAGGATCTCAAAGACTGTAGTCACAGAGACCACAAATGAAATATAAAATACCCAAGCAGTAAAAGTTTTTTTTTTGTTTCTTGACAAGTCCACTTCAGGGCGTTCTATCTTCATTTAAAGGTAAATATACAGGTAAAAAGAAAATGTTTTAGTGTAGTATATGTTTTTTTTTGTTATCTATGCCATCTGAACGAAATTTCCACGGGTTGTACATGTCTACGAAGTACATGTACTGGCTAAGTTTGATTTTAATCGGACAACTATATCGTTACGATCGGTCAAAAGTACGTTCCAAATATGAATTAATATGAAAAACTTACACGTTGACTAAGCTACGTTAGTCAAAATACACTTAACAATGGCATGAACATACTGACCAAGTTACATCTAATTCGGACTACTATATAGTATAGCCCCTATAGGGCCGATCGATCAAATATACGCTTCAAATATGAATTAGTATGAAATTCTTTTGTGTTTGTCAAGATATCCTAGTTAAACTAAAGTTATTATCATATCAAAAACCATTTTCATAATTTAATAAGCCATTACCGCATAAGCCAAATCGGTCGAAAATTTGTAAATTGTGTGAAAAATGTAGCTTTAATGCAAGTATGTTAACCAAACTCCAAAATTAAGTTTTCATTTACATTTTTAGCATTTTTTTTAGTAGAAACCGATCATATTTTTTTTTAATTTGTGTGCTTATTCAGCTTTCGAACTAAAATTATCCATTATACCAATGTACGTCATTATTTTGTATGGTAAACTGCGCACTAGAATGAGTACGGGATCTTTTACAGTCAACTCGCTCTACTATACCCTTTCTTATTTGTTATATGTACGTATATATATAAATTATGGGGTCGGAAAAGCCTACTTCTACCTTTTACGCACATTTCGCTTTTGGTAAAAATAATAATACGGGGCTTATAAATAATCTGGTGCATTCTTTTAATCCTGTGGAAAAAAATCTTTAATAACAATTTTAGACTATTGTTGCCCCACCGATAAGCGCCACCTTGGCGCCCATTTGAGTTAAAATTAAACAAGAAAGAAAATTACAGTCGAGTACGCTCGACCGTATAATACTATCTGCATTTTATTCACGAAATATAATATTATATAGAAATCGATACTTGCAGTAAAACACGGCCAGCATCCGCGGCCGTTTAGCTTGCACTCATGCAATGACATTGCGTTCAAATATTTATTTATTGTTCGACTATGATCACTTGACACAAAACGGAAAATAAATTAACTTTAAGAAAAATAAAAATTGTGAAATATTATAAAAATTAAGATTTAAATTAAATTTAAAATTATTAATATTAGTATTAAAATTAACATTAACGTTATAAGGTTTGATATAATTTTTTTCCAAACCTATTTAAAATAATAAAACTTAGCGATAAAAATATATATTCCAAGTCGAAATGCAAGAAAAAGTAAATCTAAATATGTAAGCTTGCCTCCTATTACCTGTAACATACTTTTTACAAACTCAGTATACCTTTGCAGAGTATAACAAGAAAGAAAAGTACAGTCGAGAATCCCCGACCGTAAAGTACTCTCTGCTATTGTTCTGGATTATAATGTTAAAAGCGGTATGTAGGTATTAGAATGAATAGTACTTGCATTAAAAAACGTTAAAACAAAAACGAACAAAGCACAATCGAACATGTGTACATCTGTTTGTCTGTATGCACATAAACATATATGTGTGTATGTATACTATTGGTCTACACGGATTGCGTCCGCGTTCTTGTATGTTTCTGTTTCGCTAGTACTCATGCATTGGCAATGCGCTCAAATATAAACTTTGTAGCTTGTTTTCTTTTTTTATATTGTCGGATTCTTACGAAACTTTCAGGATATTTTGATATAAGTTTAAAAAGTTTATTATTTCTTATGACACTGTATATATGCTGTCTCTAGGAACCTGCGTACCAAAATTGGTATTCTTGAGTGCCATAACTACTGAGATATTCCCCGAAAACATAGATTTTTTACGAGGTGTATCGGGCTTCTGACTCATTCGTGGCACCAAAAAAAAAAAAAATAGGTTTGTATTGACTGACTAAATATCGGGTCGATACTGACCAAATTTGAACTGTTACCATCTCTGAAATCTGTGTGTACATACGGACAGACATGGCTATATCGACTCGGCTTCAGACTCAGATCAAGAATATATATACTTTATGGGGTCTGCAACGCCGCCTTCTGCTGTTGCATACATTTGCACAAACCCAATATACCCTTGCAGAGAATATAAAAAAAAAAAAAACAAATTAGTTAGTGACGCGGCAGTTTTCCTGTAGATGTAAACATATTACCCAACATCCCTAAAATCTATATAGAGTTCACTGCGTATAGTTATTTAATGCTTAATTCTATTGTCATGCTGATTATGCCGACAAACACTGCGATGAGCAAGCGAGAACTAAACTAAGAGTGGTTCACCAATTCCAGGCATGTTGATGTGAGCTACGGCAAAGCATAGCATGATTTTTAATAATTTAATAGCCGCGTTTTGGGTATAAATACATTTCAATAATCCCTACAAGTTTTTCTGTTTTTTTTTTCTAGAAATCTACAAAACATGCCTACTGCTTTGTTCCACTCTAAAATATTGTACTGCTTTCTCGAGGTAATTTATCATATTTTCTTTTTCTATTCTATAGCGCAAAAGCGTTGAATTAAAATACATATGCATGTGTAAGTGTCTTAAACAGGCCCTAACATTAGAGTGGTTTTCTCGAATGGCTTAGTTGAACTAGTCTTCGGCACTTATAATACGGATTTGACTTTGAACTTAGCCGACATTTGTAAAATGATTGATTGATGGTATTAATTGTATTGAAAACAAGCCTGCTTTATCTATACATACCATAGTGGCATCGATAACAAGTAAGCTAGATTCCTGTAGTGACTCGGTTTTTACTGTCTGCTTAGCTTCAGTAAATTCTGTGGCTAGTGTATTGCAAACTAATTTAAAATATGGTTTATACAAAAGGATGCATTCTTTATGTAAACAAATATAACATGTAATTTTTTCGGTATTCATAGCGACAAACAAGTTTTGCTCTGCACAAGAATATATATACTTTAAGGGGTCTGCCACGCCTCCTTCTGCCTGTTACATACATTCCAACGACTACAATATACCCTTGTACTCTACGAGTAACGGGTATAAAAACGTAATAATTGTTAGGTATCCATTCATGAAAAAATTAACATTTTTTTTTTTCACAAATTTAAACTTTAGAGGGCGCTGCATGCGATTTTCCAAACCTCCTAAAAATAAAGGCACTTTGCGGTGTACATCAAAACTTGAGATTAAGCTATCTAAACTCAAAAATGAAAGAATGCTATAGACGCCTCGCGACTTTAGGATACCCGTTACTCAGTTTCAATATGTAATTAAACATTGGTAATGATAATAATATTAGTGCAATAGTTTAGAGGATGGCTAAGATAGCTTTGAAAACACAGAAAATGTTTACAAAAATTTATGATCAGAGCATATTTTTGACCGATTGGTCCTACGGGAGCAATACGATATAGTCGTCCGATTTGGATCAAACTTGGCCAGTATATTTATGTTATTAAATATATTCTGTGTCAAATTCATTAAGATAGATTGGTAAATACAAAAATTTTTCATATAAATTCATCCTAAGAGCGAATTTTTGGCCGATTGTTCCTATGGGACGCCATAGATATGAACATCTCATGTGAATTTGGTTCGGATAACGTAGTTAACAAAATAATTGTCTTTACTAAAACATGCTATTTTTACCTGCTTTTACCTTTATATGAACATAGAACGCCCTAAAGTGGGCGTGTCCAAAAACAAAAACAAACTTGCACTGCTTGCAATTGTATCTTTCATTTGCAACCTCTCGGGTCTTTCTAGCTCTTATAGTTGCTGAGATCCTTTTGGCTATATCGACTCGGCTGTTGATGCTGATCAAGAAGATATATACTTTAAGGGGTCTGCCACGCCTTCTTCTGCCTGTTACATACATTCCAACGACTACAATATACCCTTGTACTCTACGAGTAACGGGTATAAAAATAAAAAAAAAAATTTCGCGCCGCTTACGACGGTTCTAGAACACACAGCAACCTTACCACTTACACCACGCTCACCCTTCGAGGCAGTTCTAATTTTTATATATAACAACATAAATATATGACATGTCTGTCTTTGCCGGGATTCGGACAGCAGACCTCAGGTTTACTTACAAGCACATTATCAGGCATCTCTACCACTTGCGCCACGCTTCGTCTTGTGCAGTTAATGTATGTATATATATGCAGAGTTATCTCATTTCTTTCAACCACGTGTTTATAAACTACAATTATTAGGTCAACCTCGCATTCGAGCATGTGGTTATTTTGCACTTAAATTACATAAACTTTGTTTCGTGAGAACTCTCTTGTTTATAGTTGGATTTTTATGCAACTATCAGGATAGTTTGATATGATTTGTCTCCAAACGAATGTTAAATAACAACACTGTAATATTTGTACAAATGCCTTAAAAACAATACCAAAGTTGTGAATTATTTTGTTACTTGTGGGATAAGGCGGCGTGACAGCCCAAAATTTTTAATGACGTTGCATTTATACTGACTGACGCTATCGGAAGCTGCATAACAAAATTGGTATTCCATAGTTAGTGAAATATTCAACGAATACATCCATTTTTTCAGAGGTGTGTCTAGTTTAAAGCTCATTGTGGGCGAATAGGGTGTGACATAAAAAAACACGTAAGAAAGGCTACAGTCTTTGTATTCCTCCTTGTATTCGAAATTAATGTTTGAATACGACTGTAATTTAAAATTTAAGTTTTCACTGATGGGAATCGAGCCCGCGCTATCAGACTCAGGTTCCAGAACATGCAGCAACCCTACTAGTTGCGCCACTCCATACATTTGACATCAACCTGATTATTTTCATTTACATATAAAAAAAATGTATATAAAATATAAAATAAAATTTTTAATTTCTGAGTCTGTGCCGGGTTCGAACCGCAGGTCTTGAGTTTACATACAAGTGCGAAAAATAATAACAAGCATCATCTTTACTACCTGGACCACGCTCGCTTTGCAAACTACTGCGGCTAATGTATGTATAAACATACAGTTATCTCTTTTCTTTTGATATGATTTGTATTTAAACGAATCTTAAATTACAAAACTGTACGATGAGGACAAATGCCTTAAAAACGAAAATTTTATTTTTGTTTTGTGAAAAAGAGGGCGTGGCAGCAAAAAAATTTGAATGGCACTCCATTTATGCTGTCTCTAGGAACCTGCGTACCCAAATTGGTGGTCGTAAGTGCCATAGTTACGGAGATATTCGCGGAAAACATCAATTTTTTCGAGGTGTCTTTGGTTTTTTGCTTATTGCGGAGGCGGTAGAGGGCGTGGCACTGATTTGAAATAAACTTGATCTGCTTGCAAAAGTTACTGAATTTTTATTACAAATTTGGTGGTTCTAGCTCTTGTAGTTTAAAAGATCCAGGTGTTCATACAGACGGACGGACGGACATGGCTATATCGACTCGGCTGTTGATTCTGATCAAGAATATATATACTTTATGGGGTCGGAAAAACTTCCTTCTGCCTGTTACGCACATTTCGCTTCTGACAAACCTAATAGACCCCTATACTCTTTTTAAGAGTACGGGGTCTAAAAACGATTCTTGTATCGACTTATTAGATATGGAGTCGATATTGACTAAGCTCGAACTTGTAGCTATGGTAAGAGCTTTGAGAACTGATTGTTCATACGGACAGACAAACAGACGGACATGGCTTTATCGACTAGGTTGTTGATGGTAATCAAGGATATATATACTTTATGGGGTCAAAAACGCCTCCTTCTGCTTGTTACGAACATTTCGCTTCTGACAAACTTAATAGACACCTCTACTCTTTTATAGAGTACGGGGTTTAAAAAGCCAAAATAAAATTCGCTCTTAGGAGGCAAGGGCTTAGTTAGTAATGTCAAATATTCGATTATTAAGTCATATGATTAATTTGAACAGGTCGATCAATAATCGCAATCAGTAGAGTAAAAATTAAATGAATTGATTAAATGATTAAGCAGTACAAAATTAAGCACGACAAAATATGATATATAGATTGGGTAAAACTGTGTGCATGCCCTCGGAGGCATTGGCGACATTACAATTAAGCTCCAATACTGATATATGTATTAAGAAAGAAGAAGCTGAGTTTGTCCTTGTCCTTGAGATGGGCCATTGAACATAATCGATTATTATGTATCATATAATTAATCGTGTCATCACTAGGCACAATAGTTGTTTAAGTTTGTTTTTAGACTTCATACTGAAAAAGAGCACAGAGGTCTACTAGGCTTATCTGAAGTGAATTGTGCTTAACAGACAAAAGGAAGCGTGGTCGACCTTATTATGTATTCTATATCAACATCAACAATGAAGTCGTAGAGAAGTGCGGGTCCGTATGTCTCTAGTGTTAAAGCCACCAAATTTTACGTAAAAGTCTATGCATCACTCAGATCAAGTTTATTTCAATTTTTTCTATGCCCCGCAAATTGTTAAAAACTATTTTGGCAAAACTTTTATTTATTTCGGATAATCACCCTATATCCCATATATAACTTTCTTGATTATATTTCGATTTCTATGCAAATTTCAGGATAGTTTGGATAGTTTTGGCTCATTGTGGACGAGTAAAGCGTGGCATCGAAAAAAAAGAACTAAATATACAGTCAAAACCGACTTAATTCGAACTTGTAGTTCTTACTATCTCTGAGATCTGTTTATTCATACGGACAGACATACAGACTGACTTGGCTATATCGACTCAACTTGAGATGCTGATAAAAAATATATATACTTTATGGGGTCTGCCAAGCCTCCTTCTGGCTGTTACATATTCTAAAGAAGCCCAATATACTCTTCTTTAGCTCGCCACATATCTATTTGCTTAGTTTTGTTTTATTATTCTCATAATCTAATGCAACTGAAGTAACAGTATTTGAGTCAACTCACTGTCAGATTTCATTAGCCTTGCTATGTTTTGTATTGTTTGACGTCCGTCTGGCTTGCGTTTCGTAGATATCGAGAATTAATCATTAATTTATTCATCTGTTTAAAATATATATTGAATATCATACTGCAGGCTAATAATAATGTGCATACATAAAATTAAAGAAGAGATTCAATACAAACGGCTAATGAAAATTAATCGAAAAGTGGTATTCTGTCATTATTCCTGCTTACCGGGTTAACTTGTGGTTTTTGCAGCGATGCTAAATTTGTAATGTTCATGCCTGCCATGGCCGGAATCTGTGAGCCATATAATTGACCGACCGTCGGAGTCACGTCCGTAAGCATTTTAGTTGTAAGTGTTATTTACGACGTTGATTTTGTGTGTGGGTGTTGTAAATTTTCAATGTGTTACTTTCTTTTTAAAAGTTGTTTGTTTTTACGAATGAAAAATAATTTTTCCTTTACATATGCTTTTTCTGAAGTACTTCTTGTCACCGATTTTAATTAGAAGAAAAATTTTGGAAAATAGGAAAAGCACACAAGCCTTTTACAAAAAAAAAAAAAAAAAAAAAAAATGTTTTAAAATATTAATTAACAGTAATGCACTTTAATTCACTTTAAGTTATCCTCTGTCGTTCTGCTGCTTTCGAGAGAACTCATACTGCCTTTGCTGTTTATAATTAAACGGCAGGGGAATGTGATGTTCACTTACATTCCTGAATACCATCTGAAAGCAGTGGTTACTGTATGCCTGCTCCGTATTTACGAATAATTCTTTTACGTGACGTTAGCATAGGCGCGTACTTAGTCTGATCCTTCTTATTAACATACAAATTATATAATGTTTAAAACAAAGAACACAAAATCTTTTGATCATGTATAACTTAGACCGCGAACCATAAATCAAATTTTAAATTTGAAACAAAATTCACGGGGACGCACTAGGAAGAAATAATGTTTTGTATTTGTTATTGATTACAGTTGTATGGGCGGCAAGGGGGTGCATGCACTACAAAAACACAATAAAAATTTATCCGCGCAAAAGTTGTCCGCGTTGTCGCTGATCGTTCAAAGTCTTGCAACTGTTTCAGGCGAAGCCTATGTAAACCACAAGCTTGAGCTGGCGGTGTCGTGAACGGCGCAGTCGACGTCAACAACAAGCACTGGCGCCGTCATTGTTCAGCTTCAGCAGGGGGCGCGTCAAAACTAGTTGTCCAACTATTGTAAGAAAGAGCGCGATTCGCAATTGTTGTAGTATTGGTGGGTTTCATTTTGACTGAATACGCTGACAAACTGAGACAGCTAACGCATTAATAACACCACAAACAAAAAATACTATCATGTCTCAAAGGAATAGCAGCAGCTTTACCCATTCATGACGCAGTTATTCGGCGTACTGGCACAATTCCTTATTTTTTGGGCGTGCAAACGGGATAGCAATAAAGCAACATGCAAAGAAATGAGTGTCATATACTGCGATCATCAGTGGAGCTGTTGCGTGCCTGATAATGATGTACTAGCAAAAAACACAGCTGCTGACGTCGTTTGTTTTTTTTTTTTTTTATTTAATTTCATTCACAAATGTAACACAATACAAGTTTTGTTTGGCCACGCCCCGTCAAGTTCGTGTTGTGCGGCGACGCGACTGTGTCGACCAATCAGAGAATCACTTGCCATAACCTATAATTAGAGCGATGGCTACGGCAAAAGCAGGATGGCTATACAATAGAAAAATTCGACAATGTGCTGGCTTACCTTGTCATACTGATGCTTGCCAGCTCTGGTCCTTTCTACCATTGTACTTGCAGAAGCAGTGAATTTCAAATTCCTTTAGAGGAATTTCATTGAGTGCGAACATCAAAACTCTCATGAAATAGTGTATTCATTGAAATGTGTATATTAGGGAGGGGAATGCATCTCATTTGAACTCCGTCTGTATCCATGAACCTAAGTAACTACGAATAAGTAATAGCGATTATCTATTTTCAAAAATATGACACTCATTATTTTTGAAAGAACGAATTTTTAACCTGTTGTTCTTATAGGAGCTGTATGATGTAGAATCCCTAATCAAAGATTTTCAAAATGTGCAATACCAAACACATAATCCAAGAGTTTCGTAGTTATAACATTCAACATATGTTATTTATAACCCCTTTTCAACATACATTTTCAAAAATGTAGCATTATACCACGATGATATTATAAGTTATATGTTGTGTTAATTTCTATGTCTAAGTATTGTTCTGTGTAAATTTTAGAAGATTTGTGTAAATTTTAGCAGGCAGGGTCAGTCAATGTGTGGCGCTGCGTTGCTTGTGATTACGCGCAATTCCATGATTTGATTTTATAAAATTTAACAATTTACAATATTCGTCAAGAAAATAAAATTATATCCGCGATTTCGAGTTAAGTAAAACATTTTGATTTTGTTCCCATTCAAGAATACATTTCCGAATGCCAAAAAAAAAAAAATAAAAATTGCAGAAGTTTTCGTAATAAATGCATATATATTTAATGCAATAGTTTCATTAACAAATATTCCGTAAATAGACAAGACAGGCTACAGTCGATTGAGCATTTTACCATATAAATACGAAATTTTTAATCGATTTGTCCTGTGATAAATTGTTTTGAGTAAGGGGCTCAAGACTCGTAATTTTGAATATGCTAGTTCGTTTAAGATATTCTAATGCACAACAAGTAAGAAAGGCTACAGTCGAGCGACCCGACTGTAAAAGACCCCGTACTCCTTTTAGTTAGAATTTTCCATACAAATGTCCCGTTTTCGACCGATTTGACCTATGGAAGCTATAGGCTATAGTTGCCCGATCCGAATCAAATTTGGTGGAAATAGTTATAATGGTACCATACACGTACTGTGTAAATTTGGTCACATAGCTCCGATAACTTGTAAGTTGTAGTGTAATAAAAATAGTTTTTTTACAATTTGTGGGGGCGGTAGGCGGTTGATGCTGATTAAGAATGTATATATTTTATGGGGTCGGCCACGCCTCCTTCTGGCTGTTACGCACATTTCACTTCTGACAAACTTAATAGACCCCTCTAATCTTTTTTAAAGAGTACGGTGTCTAAAAAGTTGACTAAACCAATTACTGATTTTGAACCGATTCATTTATGAGAGCGTAAAGAAATTTTCATCGGATTTAAACCTAATCAGGTCCGATTCATATCTAAACAAAAATGAAGATCCTAAAAGATAATTAATATAATACATGTGAAGTCGTTTGCAAATACCTATTAAACGGCCAAAAAGGAATATTTTAGAGCCCGTATTTTAAAAAAGGGTAGAGGGGTCCATTAAGTTTGTATGAAGCGAAAGGTTTGTAACAGACAAAAGGTGGCCTGGCTGACCCCATATAGTATATATTGGGTGTAGTAAAAAATAATCTATTAATCTAGTATGGAATTTAAATGTGTATTTTGTACATAAAGAATAGTCCGATGTTAGTCAAATATGGGGCATTTTGTTACTGAAGCAACCTATTTTTGCAGACCTAATGTGACTTTTACACTAGCGAATTTGTTCGCAATAGACACAAACACTTGGTTTTAAGTCCGAACTATATGGTGAATACAAAAAAACTTTTGTATTGAGATCCCGGAACTTCGCACGATTATTTAACGACGGGTGATGTCTGGCGTTATCCTCATGAATAACAACTCCTCTTCTATTGGTCAAAGTCGGCCGTTTCTCAGCGATTGTTTTCTTCAGGCGGTTTAATTGTTGACAGTAAATGATCAAATTAAGAGTTTGGCCCTGAGAAAGTTCACTGCCAATCTTACCAAAAAAATAGTAAAATCTTCCTGACAATCAATCCAATCTTTGAAAGCGTTTGTTCAAGCTGAATGTTAGTCAACCACAATCGTTTACGCTTGATGTTATCGTAAAAGATATATTTTTCAATACACTTTACCGTGCACTAAAAAAATTGAACCATTTTGTTGCGATTCAGAAGCGATTTACAGATTGAAATTCGGCCCATAGGATTTTACCTTGTTAACTGGCATATTACCTAAACATAGTGTTTTTAGACTCCTTACTCTTAAATAGGCAGAAGGAAGCTTTTCCGAAACCATAAAGTATATATGATCAGCATTAACAGCCGAGTCGATATAGCAATGTCGGTCCGTCTGTATGAACACCAGGATCTCAGAAACTACAAGAGCTAGAGACACCAAATTTGGAATCAAAATTCCGCAACTTTCGCGTGCAGATCAAGTTTAATTCAAATCGGCGCCAAGGCCCCCATCGCCCACGCAATAAGCAAAAAACCAAAACACTCGAAAGAGTTCATGTTTTCCGCGAATATCTCCGTAACTATGGCATTTAGAACCACCAACTTGGGTACGCAGGTTCCTAGGGACAGCATAAATGCAGTGTCATTAAAACTTTTGGGCTGCCACACCCCCTTTTTCCACAAGAAAAAAAATTATTTTAAATTTCGATGCCGTTTTTAATCTATTTGTCCTTATCGTACAGTGCTGTAATTTATAACTCGTTTAAAGACAAATCATATTAAACTATCCTAAAAGTTGCATAAAAATACAACTATAAACAAGAAAGAATGCTATAGTTGCCTCGCGACTTTAGGATACCCGTTACTCAGTTTCAATATGTAATTAAAAATGGGTAATGATAATAATATTAGTGCAATAGTTTATAGGATGGCTAAGATAACTGGGAAAACACAGAAAATTTGCACACAAATTTATGATCAGAGCATATTTTTGACCAACTGTTCCTATGCGAGCTATACGATATAGTACTCCGATTTGAATGAAACTCGGCCATTATGTTTATTTTATTGATAAATATATTCTGTATCAGTTTCATTAAGATAGTTTCGTAAATACAAAAATTGTTCATACAAACTCATACTAGGAGCGAACTTTTGACCGATTGCCCCTATGGGAGCTATACGATATAGTGGTCCGATTTGAATCAAACTTGGTCAGTAGATATCGAGAATTAATCATTAATTTATTCATCTGTTTAAAATATATATTTAATATCATACTGCAGGCTAATAATAATGTGCATACATAAAATTAAAGAAGAGATTCAATACCAACGGCTAATGCAAATTAATCGAAAAGTGGTATTCTGTCATTATTCCTGCTTACCGGGTTAACTTGTGGTTTTTGCAGCGATGCTAAATTTGTAATGTTCATGCCTGCCATGGCCGGAATCTGTGAGCCATATAATTGACCGACCGTCGGAGTCACGTCCGTAAGCATTTTAGTTGTAAGTGTTATTTACGACGTTGATTTGGTGTGTGGGTGTTGTAAATTTTCAATGTGTTACTTTCTTTTTAAAAGTTATTTGCTTTTACGAATGAAAAATAATTTTTCCTTTACATATGCTTTTTCTGAAGTACTTCTTGTCACCGATTTTAATTAGAAGACAAATTTTGGGAAATAGGAAAAACACACAAGCCTTTTAATTCAACTTATGTACGCGTACGCCATAGATATGAACATTTCATGCTAATTTGGTTCCGATAACGTTACTAACAAAAAAGTGTTCTGTACTAAAACATGCTATTTTTACCTCCTTTTACCTTTATATAAACATAGGACGCCCTAAAGTGGGCGTGTCCAAAAACAAAAACAAACTTGTACTGCTTGGGCATTTTATCTTTCATTTGCGACCTCTCGGGTCTTTCTAGCTCTTATAGTTGGTGATATCCTTTTGTTCATGCAGACCGACAGACGGACATGGCTATATCGACTCGGCTGTTGATGCTGATCAAGAATATATATACTTTATGGGGTCTGCCACGCCTCCTTCTGCCTGTTAAATACATTCCAACGACTACAATATACCCTTGTACTCTACGAGTAACGGGTATAACAACTGAGCTAAGAGGTAACAACGTCTCCGTTGAAGCGAATTGCCAATGCACGTGGTTGAAATAAAAGAGATAACTGTGTGTTTATATAAACATTAGCCGCAAATGTTATTATTTTTAGCACTTGTATGTAAACACAACACCTGCGTTTCGAACACCGACACAGACTCAGAAATTTCATTGTTATACCCGTTACTCGTAGAGTAACGTTGGAATGTATGTAACAGGCAGAAGGAGACCTGGCAGACCCCATGAAGTATATATATTTTTGATCAGCATCAACAGCCGAGTCGATATAGCCATGTCCGTCTGTAGGAACAAAAGGATCTCAGCAACTATAAGAGCTAGAAAGACCCGAGAGGTCGCAAATGAAAGATACAATTGGCAAGCAGTACAAGTTTGTTTTTGTTTTTGGACACGCCCACTTTGGGGCGTTCTATGTTCATATAAAGATAAAAGTAGGTAAAAATAGCATGTTTTTGTATAGAAAACTTTTTTGTTAGTTACGTTATCCGAACCAAATTCACATGGAATGTTATGGCGTACATAAGCTGACCAAGTTTGATCCAAATCGGACTACTATATCGTATATGTAGCTCCCAAATGGACGATCGATCAAAAATTTGCTTTTATTATGAACTTGTATGAAAAATTATTGTATTTACTAAGCTGTCTTAATGAAACTAACACAGAATATATTTATTAATAAAATAAACATACTGACCAACTATTATTCAAATCGAACTACTATATCGTATAATCCCCATAGGAACAATCGGTCAAATATATGCTCTGATCATAAATTTGTTTGAAAATTTTCTGTGTTTTCCATCTTAGCCACCCCCTAAACTATTGCACTAATATTATTATCATTACCCATTCTTAATTACATATTGAAACTAAGTAACGATTATCCTAAAGTCGCGAGGCGACTATAGCATTCTTTCTTGTTTTACTTATTATCAATGGGTTTTTATAATTTTATGCAATCAAATGCAAAATTGTCAAACAGCCTTCTTCAGTACTAATTATGGTCTTTGCAACGGCAAACAATAATTAAGACAGATCCACAGCACTATAATGCAAAAGTTCTAAAATAATGGATTAGTTTTTACTACACCTAACATATTTGTCACGCCTTATTGCCCCCGAAAATTTTTATAAGAAACTATTTTTATTACACTTCAACTTTGAAACTTTCAAATTTATCGTGACCAAATTCGCATAGTACGTGTATGTAACCATTATAACTGTCTTCACCAAGTTTGATCCGGGTTGGACTACTTACTTATTAGAAATACTAACCCTTTAGAATAAGGTACAAAAGGTGTTATGGCCGAAAACAGACCTTTCATTTAAGTTTTGATTATTTACCCAAGCGCTTTCCTTAGTGTTATTATGCGATGACAAAACTTTAAACGTGTTTTTCTCGAAACAAGGTGTTGGAAGTCGGTGTACACGATAACTCAAAAATGGCTTGTTCGATTAGTGTTAAATTTTGACACAACCTTCTTAAATATATTATCTATGATAAGCGTTAATTCCTTCGATCTGATGCTTATTGTCCATTTTATAAACAATTTCAGGCAAAAATTTTCTTCAAAAATTAAAAAACTGCCATTTTGTCAAAATCCAATATATTTATAAACCGCCATTTTGTCAAAATCCAATATATTTATAAACCGCACGATTAATTTATAGATTATACAATTTATTAACGATATATTTTTGATTTTTATACCCGTTACTCGTAGAGTACAAGGGTATATTGTAGTCGTTGGAATGTATGTAACGCAGAAGGAGGTGTGGCAGACCCCATAAAGTATATATATTCTTGATCAGCATCAACAGCCGAGTCGATATAGCCATGTCCGTCTGTCCGTTCGTCTGTAGGAACAAAAGGATCTCAGCAACTATAAGAGCTAGAAAGATCCGAGAGGTCGCAAATGAAAGATACAATTTGAAAGCAGTACAAGTTTGTTTTTGTTTTTGGACACGCCCACTTTAGGGTGTTCTATGTTCATATAAAGATAAAAGGAGGTAAAAATAGCGTGTTTTTGTATAGAAAAGTTTTTTGTTAGTTACGTTATCCGAACCAAATTCACATGGAATGTTATGGCGTACATAAGCTGACCAAGTTTGATCCAAATCGGATCACTATATCGTATAGCTCCCATAGGGACGATCGATCAAAAATTTGCTTTTATTATGAACTTGTATGAAAAACAAGTAAGAAAGGCTACAGTCGAGCACGCCGACTGTAAGAGACCCCGTTCTCTCCTTGTATTCCAATTCAAAATTAATATTTAAATCTGACTGTATTTAATTTAAAATTTAAATATTAAAAAAAAAATTCGTTTGTCATTATTTGTATGCATATAAATATGTATATATGTGTGTACGTATATATACTATAGCATGGCACGGCTGCCAAACATGCGCAGCGTATGTTTTTGTCTCTCTCGTATTCATGCATTGGCATTCCGCTTAAACGTAAAACTTTGTTACCTGGTTCGTTTGTTTATAATTTGATTTTTGTGCAACTTTCGGGATAGTTTGATA
Source organism: Drosophila parthenogenetica (assembly GCA_035047505.1). NCBI lineage: Eukaryota > Metazoa > Arthropoda > Insecta > Diptera > Drosophilidae > Drosophila > Drosophila parthenogenetica. The sequence goes on along the minus strand of JAWNPM010000168.1, from coordinate 6,535,038 downwards.
TAATTTGTCTTTAAACATATTTTGAATTGCAATACTGTACTATATTAGCAAATGCCTTAAAAGCGGCATGTAAATTTGAAAAATCTTTTAGTTCTTGTGGGAAAAGGGGGCGTGGCAACTTACAATTTTTAATGAAGTTGCATTTGTGCTGTTTCAAGAAACCTGCGTACCAGAATTTGTGTTCCTAAGTACTATAGTTACGGAGATATTCGCAAAAAACATCAATTTCTTCCGAGGCGTGTCTAGTTTTTTGCTTATTGGGGAGGCGGTAGGGGGCGTGGCACTGATTTGAAATAAACTTGATCTGCTTGCAAAAGTTATGGAATTTTTGTTACAAATTTGGAGTCTCTAGCTCTTATAGTCTTTGAGATCCAGGTGTTCATACAGACGGACAGACGGACATTGCTATATCGACTCGGCTATTGATGCTGATCAAGAATATATATACTTTATGGGGTCGGAAACGCTTCCTTTAACCTGTTACGCACATTTCGCTTCTGGCAAACCTAATAGACCCCTATACTCTTTTTAAGAGTACGGGGTCTAATTATTGTATTTACTAAGCAGTCTTAATGGAACTGACAAAGAATATATTTATTAATAAAATAAATATACTGACCAAGTTTGATCCAAATCGGACTACTATATCATATAGCTCCCATAGGAAAAATCGGTCAAAAATATGCTCTGATCATAAATTTGTGTGAAAATTTTCTGTGTTTTCCAAGCTATCTTAGCCATCCCGTAAACTATTTCACTAATATTATTATCATTACCAATATTTAATTATATATTGAAACTGAGTAACGGGTATCCTAAAGTCGCGAGGCGACTATAGCATTCTTTCTTGTTTTTTATGAATTATATTATATTGTAGTCGTTGGAACGTATGGAACAGGCAGAAGGAGGCGTGGTAGACCCCATAAGATATATATTTTCTTGATCAGCATCAACTGCCGAGTTGATATAGCCATGTCCGTGTGTCTGTCTGTCCGTCCGTATGAACAAAAGGATCTCAGCAACTACAAGAGCATGAAAGACCCGAGAGGTCGCAAATAAAAGATAAAATGCCTAAGCAGTACAAGTTTGTTTTCATTTTTTGACACGGCCACTTTAGCGCGTTCCATGTTCATATTAAATCTCGCTTTCGCTGACGGACGTGTTTTACATCGCTTCTAACTGTTTTCCAGTTTTCCTCGTTTAAACACACAATTTTATTTGATATCTTTTGGCTTATTCCCTTAGTAACACTGTGTGATATATCGGTTGTGTTGAAACATTGTTTTAAAAAACTATAAAGCCAATTTTAAACAATTTGTGTCTAAAGGCAACAACAATTCCACAGCCAAACATGGTGCTTATTTATTTCTGCGCTTGTTCTTCGCTGTGAAATTGTTCTGGGAATTTTTCGCCGTTACTTGGGCTGTTTTGTTCTGTCGCGCTCTCATCTGTTCTAACGCGCTTTTTTATCTAATTTTTATACCCGTTACTCGTAGAGTACAAGGGTATATTGTAGTCGTTGGAATGTATGTAACAGGCAGAAGGAGGCGTGGCAGACCCCATAAAGTATATATATTCTTGATCAGCATCAACAGCCGAGTCGATATAGCCATGTCCGTCTGTAGGAACAAAAGGATCTCAGCAACTATAAAAGCTAGAAAGACCCGAGAGGTCGCAAATGAAAGATACAATTGGCAAGCAGTACAAGTTTGTTTTTGTTTTTGGACACGCCCATTTTAGGGCGTCCTATGTTCATATAATGGTAAAAGCAGGTAAAAATAGCATGTTTCAGTATAGAAAACTTTTTTGTTAGTTACGTTATCCGAACCAAATTCACATAGGATGTACATATCTATGGCGTACATAAGCCGACCAAGTTTGATCCAAATCGGACTACTATATCGTATAGCTCTCATGGGAACAATCGGTCAAAAATTCGCTCTTAGAATGAATTTGTATGAACAATTTTTGTGTTTACCAAGCTATCTTAATGAATTTGACACAGAATATATTTTTATAATAACATAAATATACTGACCAAATGTTATCCAAATCGGACTACTATATCGTATAGTTCCCATAGAAACAATCTGTCAAAAATGTGCCCTGATCATAAAATTGTGTGAAAATTTTCTGTGTTTTCCAAGATATCTTAGTCATCCCTTAAACTATTGCACTAATAATTTTATCATTACCCATTCTTAATTACATATTGAAACTGAGTAAGGGGTATCCTAAAGTCGCGAGGCGACTATAGCATTCTTTCTTGTTTTTTACTCTATCCGAAAATGGTCGGTGTTTTTATACTCTCTGCATGAGTATATTGGGTTTGTGCAAAAGTATGTAACAGGCAGAAGGAGGCATGGTAGACTCCATAAAGTATATATTTCTTGATCAGCGTCACAAGCCGAGTCGATATAGGCATATCAGCAATAAGCAAAAAACCAAAGACACCTCGAAAAAAATTTATGTTTTCCGCGAATATTTCCGTAACTATGGCACTTACGACCACCAATTTGGGTACGCAGGTTTCTAGGGACAGCATTAATAAAGTGCCATTAAAATTTTTTTGCTGCCACGCCCCCTTTTTCCACAAGAAAAAAAATAAAATTTTCAATTTCGATGCCGTTTTAAAGGCATTTGTCCTCATCGTACAGTGTTGTAATTTAAGATTCGTTTAAAGACAAATTATATCAAACTACCCTGAAAGTTGCATAAAAATCCAACTATAAACAACTGAGCAATTAGGTAACAAAGTGTCCCTTGAAGCGCATTGTCAATGCACGTGGTTGAAAGAAGAGATACCTGTATGTGGGCCACGCACTTGTTTGTAAACACAAGACCTGCGGTTCGAACCCCGGCACAGACTCAGAAATTAAATTTTTTTTTTTTTAATTTTATAATTTAGCACTATTATATCTTAATGAAAATAATCGGAGTGTGTTGCGGCGTGTTCTGCAACTTGCGTATAAGTTCGCAGGTTCAATTCCCGACAGTGGAATTTATTAATATACTTTTTTAAATTTCAAGCAAAAATGTAAATAAAGAATTTTAACTGGTGCAACAGCCAATTGTCTGCGGTTCAAACCCGGCACAGACCCAGAAATTTAATTATTTTTTATTTTTTAAATAATTACATTATTATATATAAATGAAAATAATAAAATTTCTGCCAAATGAATGGTGTGGTGTAACTAGTAGGGTTGCAGCATGATATGGAACTTGCGTCAGTAAGCGCGGGTTCGAATCTCGTCAGTGACCGAATCAAATTTTTTTTTTTTAATTTAATTTTAAATTACAACCGTATTCAAATATTGATTTCGAATACAAGGAGAGTACGGGGTCTTTTACAGTCGGCGCGCTCGACTGTAGCCTTTCTTACTTGTTTTTATACTCTCTGCAAGAGTATATTGGGTTTGTGCAAATGTATGTAACAGGCAGAAGGAGGCGTGGCAGACCCGATAAAGTATATATATTCTTGATGAGCATCACAAGCCGAGTCGATATAGCCATGTCCGTCTGTCCGTCCGTCTGTCTGTCTGTCTGTCCGTATGAACAAACAGATTTCAGAGATGGTAAGAGCTACAAGTTCGAGTTTGGTCTCAATCGACTCGATATTTAGTCAGTCAATACAAGAATCTTTTTTTTTTTCGATGCCACGCCCCATTCGCCCACAATGAGTAAAAAACCCGTCACACCTCGGAAAAAATTAATGTTTTCGGCGAATATCTCAGTAACTGTGGCACCTAGGAATACCAATTTTGGTACACTTGTTCCTAGAGACCGCATAAATCCAATGACATCAAAAGTTTTGGGCTGCCACGCCCCCTTTTTCCGCAAGAAATAAAACAAAATATCAAACTTGCATGCCGTTTTTAAAGCATTTATTCTTATCGTACAGTGTTGTTATTTATGATTCGTTTGAAGACGTATCATGTCAAACTCTCCTGAAATTTTCATAAAAATCCAACCATAAACAGGAAAGAAATTAAGCAACAAAGATTTTATTCGAGAGAAATTAGTGCGAGACAGACAGCGCTAGTCGTGCCGACCAATAGTATTCATACACACATATGTATGTGCATACATTTAACGTCAAACGAATTTGTATGTACATACAGACAAACACATATATGTTCGATTATGCTTAGCTTCTTTTTTTTGTTTTAACGTGTTCTAATACAAGAACTATCTATAGTAATATCCGAATACCGATTTAAACACTATAATTGGGGATTAAAGCAGAGAGTGTTATACGGTCGGGCTCGTTCGACTGTACTTTTCTTAATTGTTTTTTGATGCCACGACTCATTCGCCCACAATAGACATACTCCAGGAACAAGAAAGAAAAGTATAGTCTAACATGCCCGACCGTATTATACTCTCTGCTTTTATTCCCAATTATAATGTTTAATTCGGTATCCGGATATTACAAAAGATAGTTCTTGTACTAGAACACATTAAAACAAAAAAAAGCTAAGCATAATCGAAGATACATGTGTTTGTCTGTATGCGCATACAAATTCGTTTGACGTTAAATGTATGCACATACATATGTGTGTATGAATACTATTGGTCGGCACGACTTGCGCTGTCTCTCTCGCACTCCTTGCGCTCGAATAAAATCTTTGTTACTTCATACTTTCTTGTTTATGGTGGGATTCTTATAAAACTTCCAGAGGAGAGTTTGACATGATACGTCTTCAAACGAACCATAAATAAAAACACTGTACGATAAGAATAAATGCTTTAATAACGGCATGCAAGTTTGAAATTTTCTTTTATTTCTTGCGGAAAAAGGGGCCGTGGCAGCCCAAAACTTTTGATGTCATTGCATTTATGCGATCTCTAGGAACACGTGAACCAAAATTCCTAGGTTCCATAGTTACTGTAATATTCGCCGAAAACATCGATTTTTTCCAAGGTGTGACGGTTTTTTTACTCATTGTGGGCGAATGGGGCGTGGCATCGAAAAAAAAAAGATTCTTGTATTGACTGACTAAATATTGAGTCGATGGAGACCAAACTCGAACTTGTAGCTCTTACCATCTCTGAAATCTATGTGTTTATACGGACAGACAGACAGACGGACATGGCTATATCGACTCGGCTTGTGACGCTGATCAAGAATGTATATACTTTTTGGGGTTTGCCACGCCTCCTTCTGCCGGTTACATACATTTGCACAAATCCAATATACTCTTGCAGAGTGTATAAAAAGAAAACTAGCAACAAATATCTATTGTAATATTTTGGTGCACATGTTCCTAAAAATAGTATAAATAAAATGACAAAAATTTTCGGCTGCCACGCCCCCTTTTTCCGTAAGAAATAAAAAATTTTTCAATCTTGCATACCGCTCTTAAGGCATTTGTTCCTATTGTACAGTATTGTTATTTAAAATTTGTTTGAAGACCAATTGTATAAAACTATCCTGAAAGTTTCATAACAATCAGACTATAAACAAACAAGTAAGTAAAGTACAGTCGAACGCGCCCGACCTTATGATACTCTCTGCTTTTATTCCCAATTATAATGTTCAAATCGGTATCCGCATATAACAATAGTTATTGTATTAGAAAAAATTAAAACAAAAACAAGTAAGAAAGGCTACAGTCGAGCGCACCGACTGTAAAAGACCCCGTACTCTCCTTGTATTCGAAATTAATATTTGAATACGACTGTAATTTAAAATTTAAGTTTTAAAATTAAATTTTTAAAAAAATTTTAAATCAGTCACTGATGGGATTTGAACCCGCGCTTACTGACGCAAGTTCCATATCATGCTTCAACCCTCCTAGTTGCAATGCATTGCACAGTGGTTGCTCCCATAGGCCAAAAATCAAAAAATGAAATGCAAAACATATAAACAAAAAGTAAGCAGAGCGTCTCAATAATATATGAACTTTTTAATCGGCCCTCGCTTTTGTCCCAAAACATAACGGTAAAATCTAAAAATAGCTTCGCAACACCAAGCACTTGTTCACATTTCGAACGCAAAGCAAATTCACACAAATAGGCAGCACATTCAAGAAGGTCTCACATTTTTGTTTCTCCACAAATTAAAGTAAATATTAATGGAATTTATAGTTAAAGGTATGTTTTTAATGTTATAAATCAAATACATGTCATTTTGAAATGTGATAATTATGAAATGTTGATTAAGTATCGAAGATTATTACTTGTATGTTTCGTGTGCGTATTTTTTGTTTACCTAAGGTTTTAATTGTGTTCCCCACGTATTCCTCCACTGAACTTCATGTTATTAAATTTGTCAATATATCTATATATGAAAAGTACTTAAATTGGCTGCAAATATTTGCAAACGTTGAAATGGTAAGAACAAAACTAACTTCATCTATCTTTCTTTCAAGGTTATGTTGTAGTGCGTCTTTGTTGTTCTTTGCTTTTGTTTTGATTTGTTTTCGTTGGTTTTGCATGTTTTGCTTTTGATATAATTTAATTCTTGTTTTAATTTTGTTTTGCTAGGCTGTTCATATCAGTGCGAACTTTTGCGTCTGCACATTTTTGATATTTGGTGCGCTCAACAGGGAACTTATGCAGAAAAATCTGAAAAAGTGTTTAATATTGTGCACAATAAGATTGAGGACAATGGGTATACTGCAGATCCAATTGAACTTAAAACTTGTGTTGCGTACAGTTGCAAAAAAATTGCTGAGTATTGGGTCAAATACAAGCGCAACAAAATTCAAGTTTTAAAATTTCATCGCACATGGCTGGAGGAAAAAAAACTTATTGATTTGGACAAATCCGCTCGAATGGAAACAAGTGCAAGTCGGGGACGTCCAAAAAAAAATTTTATCGAAAGCTCGAAAAGGACAAAACGACGAAGAATTGCGGAAATTTCAAAATCTGATGAATCTGCTGCTTCTGCGCTACGATCAGGTAACATACAGCCTGAAAAGTATTCTCCAGCAAACGTCAATGAAGTTGTCTCCCTGATAATTGAAACCAATTTGTCCAAACACCAATACCTAACTATTCGAAACTTCGTAAATGCTAAAGCTCTTAGTGATATTTTTCCTAGCTACGAAAAAGTCTTGAAAGCCAAAGCATTAAGTTATCCAGATAAAATCACTGTAAATGAATCTCGAGCCGAAGTTGATCTTCAAAGCTTATTGGATCATACAGCATCGCGAATAGTAGAACATCATAACAAAGTTATTGACGATTCAGTAAATAATTTAATTTCAGTAAATAATTTTGATAGGAAAGTAGGGATTTGACGGTAGCAGTGGACATTCGGAATACAAACAAAAGGCTTTAAATAGTAACTTGGATGACTCTAGTTTATTTGTTACATCGTATGTACCGCTGCAGCTAATAACCAAATCGAATGAGCCTAAAATCATTTGGAAAAATCCCCGACCTTCATCTACCAGATACTGTAGACCTATAAGATTTCAATTTGAGAAGGAGACTACACAATTGGCTTTAAATGAGGAAAAATATTATAAACAAAAAATTAAAAATTTAGAATTTACAACATGTTCAGTGCCGGGAAGGAAAATTCTTATTGAACATAAGTTACAATTGACCATGGTTGACGGGAAAATATGTAATGCACTCAGTGGCACACCCTCGGTCAAATGCTACATATGTGATGCCAAGCCAACTGAAATTAACGATTTAGAAAAATGCTTGGAAAGAAGTGTACATTCTAAATTTTTTGAGTTTGGATTATCGCCGTTGCATTATTATATTATTTATATATATATATAATATTATATTATATTATATTATATTTTTTGAGTACTTCATTTATATATCGTACAGATTGGATCAAAAGGCTTGGAGAATAAGTACTGCACTGGGGAAAAAAATGCTTTTGGAAAGAAAATCTAAAATACAAACTGAATTTCGCGCAAAGCTTAGAATAATTGTGGATAAACCAAGAACTGGAGGAAGCGGGACTTCAAATGATGGCAACAAGGCAAGGACATTTTTTAATAACCCACAACTATCTGGAGGAATTACAGGATTAGATGCAAATCTTATAGTCAGATGTGGAACATTATTGCAAGTTATGGCTTCTGGTTATAAAATAAACGTGGAAATATTTTAGAAATATGCCCTTGAAACTGCCAAAGAGCTTTTGAGAAAAATATCCCTGGAATTATTTTCCTCCCACTATTCACAAAGTTTTAATTCACTCAGGTGATATTATCAATTATGCACTTCTTTCCGTTGGAGAACTATCTGAAGAAGCCGCAGAAGCTCGAAACAAAGATATTAAACTATTCAGAAGCCAGCACACAAGAAAAATTTCACGAACAGCTACAAATACAGACCTAATAAATAGGTTGCTTTTAAGTTCCGATCCCTTAATAACAGAGCAGAGAGAGTTACCGCGCAGACAAAAATCTAAATTAACACAGTCTGTAATTGATTTATTAGAAGGTTAATTTTTTTTTTATAATATATTAGATTTTTGTTCAAAACTATGTTATTTTTCCCATGTTTGAATTTATTTATTTTATTTTATGCTATATTAATTTGATAAGTTTTTTTATAAGGCACTTTGTTAAAAAATATAAATTTTGTGTCATTACATTAAAACAGCATTAATTACAAATCTACACTAAACGAGAACTATTTTTGCCCGTTGCCTACATACGGGGAGTTAGAGTAGGGGGATTAACTTTGTAAGGGGGTTAAAAATGAACGAGTTTTTTTGCTTTTTATACTTATTATATTTTTATTGAATTTTAAAAAAAATTTAAGAATTTTATCACCACTAGCAGTATTTTTGGCCACTCGCTCCATACAAGCCCGACCACTGTGAATTGGCTGTTGCACCAGTTTAAATTCTATATTTACATTTTTGTTTGAAATTTAAAAAAAGTATATTAATAAATTCCACTGTCGGGAATTGAACCTGCGAACTCATACGAAAGTTGCATAACACGACGCAACCCTATCAGTCGCACCACGCTCTCTTTGCAAACTACTGCGGCTAATGTATATATAAACATAGTGTTATTCCTTTTCTTTCAACCACGTGCATTCACAACGCGCTTCATGGGCTACTTTGTTGTCCAATTGCTCAGTTGTTTATGGTTAGATTTTTATGCAACTTTCAGGTTAGTTTGATATAATTTGTCTTCAAACAATACCGTACTCAGTTTTTGTGGGAAAAGGGGGCATGGCAGAACAAAATTTTGAATGAAAAATGCATTTAGCTGTCTCTAGGAACCTGCGTACCAGAATTGGTGTTCCTAAGGGCTATAGTTACAAAGATATTCGCAGAAAACATCAATTTTTTCCGAGGTGTGTCTAGTTTTTTGCTTATTGCGGGGGCGGTGGGGGGCGTGGCGCCGATTGGAAGTGAACTTGATCTCCGTACATCATAGACGGACTTTCATTAAAATTTGGTGTCTCTAGCTCTTGTAGTTTAAAAGATCCAGGTGTTCATACAGACGGACGGACAGACAGACAGACAGACGGATATTGCTATATCGACTCGGCTGTTGATGCTGATCAAGAATATATATACTTTATAGGGTCGGAAAAGCTTCCTTCTGCCTGTTACGCACATTTGGCTTCTGACAAACCTAATAGACCCCTATACTCTTTTTTAGAGTACGGGGTCTAATAAAACTAAGCACAATCGCATATACATGAGTTTGGCTGTATGCACAAACATTTTTTGTTTTTTTTTTTTTTTCTTACGGAAAAATGGGCGTGGCAGTCCAAAATTTTAAATGGCAATGCATTTATGCTATCTTTTGGAACATGCGTGCCAGAATTGGTATTCCATAGTTCCTGAGCTATTTGCTTTAAACGTCTATTTTTTCCGAGGTATGTCTAGTTTTTTGCTGATTGTGGGCGATTGGGGCGTGGCATCAAAAAAAATTGAAAAAAAAGTTATCTTCGGCTAGCCGAAGATTAAATTCCTTTGCAGACACGCATATTGCGTTAATTTTATTTTTATATTTTAATCGATCAATAGACATAGAAAATTTTCATACTAAGTATTTCAACCGATTGTTCCTATGGCAGTTATATGATATAGTAGTCCGATTTGAATGAAATTTGGTCAACACATTGGGAATGATAACAAATGCGTATTGCGTGAATTTGGTTGAAATCGTTCAATATACATCGAAAATTTTCGTACTAAGCATTTCAACCGATTGTTCCTATGGCAGCTATATGATATAGTGGTCTGATCTGGATAAAATTTGGTCAGCTGATGGAAAATGGTAAAGAATGCATATTGCGAGAATTTGGTTTAAATCGTTCAAGAGACACTGAAAATTTTCATACTAAACATTTTCAGCATTTTAAACCGATTGTTCCTATGACAGCTATATGATATAGTGGTCCGATCTGGATGAAAATTGGTTTGTACGTGGGATTTAGTACTAAATGCATAGAGGCTGAGTTTGGTGGAGCTAGCTCACAAAAAATTTTTTTTTTGAGCCGATTGTTCCTATGGGAGCTATATGATATAGTGATCCGATCTGGCCGATTTTAACAATGGTACTGCGTGCAGAGAGAATACACATGTGTACCAAGTTTTATCACGATAGCTTTAAAACTGAGAGACTAGTTCGCATAGAAACAAACGGACAGACGGACATGGCTATATCGACTCGGCTGTTGATGCTGATCAATAATATTTATACTCCTTCAATGCATTACAAACATCGTGACAAAAACAATATACCCTCTGCAAGGGTATAAAAAGATTCTTGTATTGACTGACTAAATATCGAGTCGATAGAGACCAAATTCGAACTTGTACATCTTACCATCTCTGAAATCTGTTCGTTCATACGGACAGACAGACAGACGGACATGGCTATATCGACTCGGCTTGTGACGCTGATCAAGAATATATACTTTATGGGGTCTGCCACGCCTCCTTCTGCCTGTTGTATACATTTGCACAAACCCAATATACTCTTGCAAAGAGTATAAAAAGAAAACTAGCAACAAATATCTATTGTAATATCCGGATACCGATATTAACATTATAAATGGGAATAAAAGCAGAGAGTATTATACGGTTGTTCGTGTTCGACTGTATTTTTCTTACTAGTTATAATCTAACAACGCGCAATACAATTTTCCGACGACATGCCGTCGTTCAAGTGCACACATATTTTATGTATGTAAGTATATTTCAAACTCTGTATATGCCTGCACATTCATTTTCTGACGCATTAAAAAATGAAGTGCACAAGCGACACCCTTTTTCAAAAGAGTCATGACGATACCCATCATTTTTGCTACGAGTAATAACGTATCGCAATCATTTCGGTACGAGCAAAAAATACGCGATCACATTTTACCCGAAAATTTTCGGATGAGTATGATCGGAACCGCATTCTCTGTTTGTAATACTCGAGTAAACAAAACCACCACCGCTGCAGTTCTCTGGTCCGCACCTTCCCTAATAAATTTTTCATCCCCACCTCCAAATATAATTGTTAGTAGGGATGACAACTTTATTTTACCCACAGAAGTTGTCCCTACGAACCCCGAAGTAGTAGTTTCTGATTCGTTTAGTGTCAATACTAGAGATGGGCATGGGCCTTTTTTTTGAGGCACAGGACGGCCCAAGCACAGGTGCTAAAAACAGAGGCCCAACACGGCCCAACACGTAATTTTTTTTTAGATGCACGGCCCGGACACGGCACGGTCAAACACGGGCGCTGTCGAAAAAAATTTAAACCCAATTTATTTTTGTATTTTCAAGTATATTTTATTAATAAAATTTGACAACATTTTTACAGTTTTCAAGAGCATTTTCTTTTTAAACTAAAATGGATTTTAAGAGTTTTCAAGAATATTTTTTTAATGTCACTTAATAAATTTAAAACCTTTTTATTAAAGTACGTGCATGTTTTTGTGTAAAAAAATCATTTTGTTCAAGTTACTACTGCCCAACCGTGCCCAATCGTGCCCAACCGTGCCCAACCGTGCCAAACCTTGCCTACCGTGAATACCATGCCTAAAGACTTTAGCACGGTAAAACACGGCAATTTTTTGTAAGGGGCCCAACACGTGTTTTTTTAAAAAGGCACTGCACGGCCCGAACACGGCACGGCCCATGCCCATCTCTAGTCAATACTGTTGTTGGCAAGTGAATCAATGAGTCTATGGATGTAACTACAATGATTGATAAAACAAGTAAGAAAAGTACAGTCGAACACGACCGACCGTATAATACTCTCTGCTTTTATTCCAAATTATAATGTCAAAATCAGTATCCGGATATTGCAATAGATAGTTCTTGTATTAGAACACATTACAACAAAAAAGACAATTTATAATCGAACATACATATTTTTGTCTGTATGCACATAAAAATTCGTTTGACGTTAATGTATGCACATGTACATATATGTGTATGTGTGTATGTATACTATTGCCGCCACACATGCATCAAAAGAGTTCGAATATATGCTTGTATGTTTCTGTCGCGCTCGCACTCATGCATTGACTTATGGAACTTTCAGGATAGTTTGATATGATTTGTCTTCAAAGGAATCATAAATAACAATACTGTACGATAAGAACAAATGCCTTTAAAACGGCATGTAAGTTTGAAAGGTTTTTTTTTTCTTACGGAAAAAGGCGGCGTGGCGGCCAAAAATTTGAAATGGTAATGTATTTATGCTGTCCTTAAGAACATGCGTACCAAAATTGGTATTCCTATGTGCCATAGTTAATGAGATATTTGTTTTAAACATCTATTTTTTCCGAGGTATGTTTAGTTTTTTACTCATTGTAGGCATCAAAGAAAATAGATTCTTGTATTGACTCACTAAATATCGAGTCGATAGAGACTAAACTCGAATTTGTAGTTCTTACCATCTCTGAAATCTGTTTGTTCATACGGACAGGCGGACATGGCTATATCAACTCCGCTTGTGATGCTGATCAAGAATATATATACTTTATGGGGTCTGCCACGCCTCCTTCTGCCTGTTACATACATTTGCACAAACCCAATATACTCTTGCAGAGACTATAAAAACTCTGGTAGGTGTTCCACCAAAGAAACAATTATTTGTTTCCAGGCTTGCCCCTGATACCACATCGAATGATTTCAAGGCCTCTATACAGAAGCCAACTTTAAGGTGGAAAAATTTAAGTTCGCTTAACATAGGGAAATTTCCTCATTGAAAATAAGTGTTCCTCCCAAATATTTTAGCAGAATTTGCTGTAAAAAATTTTGTCCCGCCCATTTAATAATAAAAGAGTATACAGCTAGGAATAGAATTTGGACTCCGATTGCACTGCACCCTTTTCCGGCCTCTGATGCCGGAATAAAATAACTTCCTCCCTCTCGTTTGGCTACCAAAATGTTAAAGGTCCTTGTAGTAAGGTTAGCAATATATACTTAAATAGTCTGTCTTTTCCATATTATGTCGTGGCCATTTCTGAAATATGGTTAAGGCCCGATATTTTCGACTCAGAAATCCTTTCTAAAAAATTTACAATGTATAAAAACGATCATACATCTCGCCGAGGCGGCGGTGTGCTTAATGCCGTCGATGTTTACTTTTCCTCGAATGAAGTAATAATCGATGGCTCTATTGATATTTAATTTGTTGCTATTAAATGATGCCTAAATAAGATAAGAGTTTTTATTAATTGCTTCAATATTCCTCCTTCTTCAGATTCTTTTCTTTATTTATTACACTTTTCAGCTATTCAGCCGGTCTCCTCTATGCTATCCGATTTTGACTTTCTTGTAGTTTTTGGGCGATTTGAATATTGCAGGTACTACATGTACTCCTGACTCTGCAGTGTTGACCACTACGACTCAGCACGATTTTCTTGATGATTTCTTTGGAATTTCATTGTTTCAGATCAATGTTATCTAAACTCTTTAAATAGAATGCTCGATCTGATTTTTGGTTTACGACACCCATATCGTATCTTGAAGATCATTATCACCCGACTTTGGAAGTGTTTATTGATTTACCTGCCCGTGTGACCCGTAATATTAGTAAATCTACTAAACGAACTCGTCAGTTTTAGAAAGCCGACTTTAACAAGTTAAATGTACTGTTATCCCAGACTGACAGGTCCCGGCTGTTCAAATGAAGAGATATGGATAGTGCAATCACAACCTTTTATTATACTTTGAATTCCTTAATTGATGTCTGTGTTCCGCTTTGTGTTCCAACAAGGTCAAACAAGATTGTTTGGTTTACCCATGAGTTAACTTTGCTTAAAAATAGAAAGTCGAGATTATATAAGAGTTTTAAGAAAACTGGCTCTTCCTTGTATCTCTCTCGATATCTGATTGCTCGATCTGATTTCTCTGTTTTGAATGACGGTTGTTATAAGAAATACCTTTCTGATTGTGGACAACACTTCCGAGGAAATCCTAGACGGTTTTATAATTTCGTTAAATCATTAATATCTCTTCAATTGTAATTTTACACCAGTCATCGCCGAAAGTTCGTTTTTATGTAATTTAAAGACTATTAAACCCTTTTTCACCAGGCTGTGTGCTGAGAAACTGTGCAGATGGCCTTTTCGAGCCCTTGTATAAACTATTTACTTTGTCCGTTGAATCATGTTGTTTCCGTGATGTTTCGAAATCATCTTATACTATTCATCTTCCTCCTTAAAAAAAAAAACAAGAAAAAAAGGTTATCTTCGGCTAGCCGACGATTAAATACCCTTGCAGACACGCATATTACGTTAATTTTATTTTTATCGGTAATTTTTCCAACAGTAGCTGTATGATATAGTAGTCCGATTTGAATGAAATTTTGTGAGCATATAGGAAATGATAATAAATGCATATTTTGTGAATTTGATTGAAATCGCTCAATAGACATCGAAAATTGTCATACTAAGCATTTCAACCGAAAATTCCTATGGCAGCTATATGATATAGTGGTCTGATCTGGATAAAATTTGGTCAGCTTATGGAAAATAGTAAAGAATGCATATTGCGAGAATTTGGTTCACATCGTTCAAGAGACACTGAAAGTTTTCATACTAAGCATTTTTAACCGATTGTACCTATGACAGCTATATGATATAGTGGTCCGATCTGAATGAAATTTGTTTTGCACGTGGGATTTAGTACTAAATGCATAGAGGCTGAGTTTGGTGGAGCTAGCTCAAAAAAAAATTTTTTTTGAACCGATTGTTCCTAAGAGAGCTATATGATATAGTGATCCGATCTGGCTGATTTTAACATATGAACTGCGTGCAGAGAGAATACACATGTGTTCAAATTTTATCACAATAGCTTTAAAACTGAGAGACTAGTTCGCATAGAAACAGACGGACAGACGGACATGGCTATATCGACTCGGCTGTTGATGCTGATCAAGAACATATATACTTTATGGGGTCGGAAACGCCTTCTTCAATGAGTTACAAACATCGTGACAAAAATAATATACCCTCTGCAAGGGTATAAAAAGGAAACAAATGCAATTTCTGCAACTATTGAGTTATTTACAAGTAGTCGGCTATTCCCAAGGATTTTGAGAAATTAATAACTTTTCAATTGCAAAATTTCTTTACATCCATGATTTCACCCTGCCAGCATGGGTTTGTGAAATATAGATCAATTACCACTAACCTGTTAGAATTCACAACATTTACATTGCAGGGTTTTGTTTACACAGATTTCAATAAGGCTTTTAACTCCGTTGGCCACAACCTCTTAATACATAATGTCAATCTCTTGGATTTTCCTATAACTTTATTCTTTGGATTTCGAGATGCCTTACTTCTAGAACACAACAAGTGTTTTTCAAAAATTCATTATCGAAATCTGTTCATGTTACTTCGGGCGTCCCACAAGGAAGATCCTTTGCTATGTATGTTGTTCAAAATTGATCTGCCATCTGCAATCAATCACTCTCGCGTACTTTTGGATGCCGACGACGTTAAACTTTGTGTTTCGGCTACTGAGTCTCTTCTTGGAACCAGGTTACAATCTGATCTTTTCAGTTTTCAAACATGGTGTCAGGCCAATTTATTAAATCTTAACTATAGTAAGTGTAACGTAATGCCCTTCAATAGACGACTCCCCTTTTTAAGCAATTGCATTCTGAATGGCAATTCTCTTCAAAGAATTGAGTCGGTCAGTGATTTGGGTATCCTTATGGATTCAAAGCTTAAGTTTGACAACCATGTTTTGTCTATTACTAATCGTGCTTTTGGTGTCCTGGGCTCCATAAAGCTCTGGTCGAAAGAATTTAACGATCCTTACTTAACTAAAACACTTTTTACTACCTTGATACGTCCTGTTCTTGAATATGGATCATCTCTCCAATACAGGATTCATCAAGATAGAACTGAAACCCTTATATACACTTCCCGTAGGAGTTTTTTTTATTAATTTATCTTCCTTCTTTGTCTGATCGTACGACAGTGCTCGGTGTAATTTTCTTTCACAAACTAATCAACAATGAAATTGATTCTTTCGAATTAATTAGCCAGATTAGTTTCGCTGTTCCGATCAGACCCACTAGAAACTTTCTTCCACTCTCTCTATAACCTTTTTCTACTAACTTTGCTATACATAACCCTTTCCGAGTATTGTGTAGTAACTACAACAAACTATCTCGAGTTGTAGGTAGTTATACTTCAAGGGATCTTTAATTAGAACTTCTCTTCTCGATCACCTGTCTAGATCTTTATCAATATAGTTTAAATTATTATATTACGGTGTGATGTATTGTGATCCTATATATTTTAATTCGTTTTAAGGACTTACATACCTTGATGGATCGAAAAATGAAAAAATTTTTTATTGCAAATTATCAAGTACATTGTCTTGAGGGTATACATTCCAAATTTCATAAAGATCGGATAACTAGGTCGAAAGTTACAGCGATTTTTACCACGAAACCTCCGTCAGAAAAAGGCTTAGCGCAAAACTTTAAACGCCATAATCTCGGAATGTGTTTTTTTCAAAAGTACCCTTGCGGTGATCACGATAACTAAAAAGTTGCCATCCGATTTTTAATATTTATACCCGTTACTCGTAGAGTACAAGGGTATATTGTAGTCGTTGGAATGTATGTAACAGGCAGAAGTAGCGTGGCAGACCCCATTAAGTATATATATTCTTGATCTGCATCAACAGCCGAATCGAAATAGCCATGTCCCTCTGTCCATCCGTCCGTCATTCCGTCCGTCCGTCCGTCAGCAACTATAAGAGCTAGAAAGACCCGAGAGGTCGTAAATGAAAGAAAAAATGCCCAAGCAGTACAAGTTTGTTTTTGTTTTTGGTCACGCCCAGTTTAGGGCGTTCTGTGTTCATATAAAGGTAAAAGCTGGTAAAAATAGCAATTTTTGGCGTACATAAGCTGACCAAGTTTGATCCAAATCAGACTACTATATCGGATAGCTCCCATAGGAACAATCGGACAAAAATTCGCCCTTAGGATGAATTTGTATGAAAATTTTTGTATTTACCAAGCTATCTTGACGAAACTAACACAGAATAAAATAAGCATACTGACCTAGTTTCATTTAAATCGAACTACTATATCGTTTAGCTTCTATAGGAACCATCTGTCAAAAATCATCTGATTATAAATTTGTGTGAAAATTTTCTGTGTTTTCCAAGCTATCTTAGCCATCCCCTAAACTATTGCACTAATATTATTAATTGGGGCATGGCCCCAATTTAAAATAAACTCGATCTGCTCGAGAAAGTTACGGAACTTTTATCACAAATTTGGTGTCTCTAGCTCTTATAGTCTATGAAAACCAGGTGTTCATACAGATGGACGGACGGTCGGACGGGCGGATTGCTGGCCTGGGCCGAACAACGGATCGAAGAAAACCGTCGTCACATTGATTAGTTGCCGCAAATGCGAGCAAAGATAAGTGAGTACGCAAACATGGTCGAGGAGATGATGGCCGAAAAGGGCAGCGCTCAGCCGAGAGCAACGTGCGCAGAGAAGCTCCGGAAAGCAAACGGCAGAGGGCCCCCAAAGTGGCAATCCCTCGACCAAGACGCAAGAAGGCCTCGATGAGAGATGCCGTGAAATGGCACCTGATCGTGGAGTTGATCGACCGCAGTGAGGAAAACGGCAGGGTCTTGGAGGAGAGATGGAAAATCGTCCACGAGAAACTGGTTGGGTCGCTGCTGGAACGGATGGAGGAAGATCCAGAGGCTCCCTTGCCCACCTTCGATGGTGCTTGGTGGCTGAACGGCGCAAAGATCCTCAAATGCAACGACGAACCAACACTCAGTTGGCTAAAAGTTCCAACTTTTTTAGCGGTTTGGGACGGAGCTCAGTTGGAAGTGGTCGACAGGGAAAATATCCCGTCAAAACCAAAGGCTTTTGCCTTCTTCCCGGTCGTGGTCAAAACCGAACAAGCGAAGTGGAGAAGGACCTGAGACTCGAATCGGTCGTTGAAGCGACCCAATCTATGGAGATAGCATCCGACGACGATGAGGACGGAGACCTGACGGTAATAGTCAACCTGTCCGAAGTAGGTGATGCAGTAACCCACACGCGTGAGGGTACTGCAAATAAAACTGCATAAAAGCCAGTTGGCATCCACGGAGCTCCTTTTGACCCTTGAGCAAGGGCCCGTCGATGTGGCCTTAGTTTAAGAACCATGGATTGTCTCTGTTAACATGGTTGCGGAACTAAGGTCGAACAACTACAATGCGTTCAACATCGCAACGGTAAGCAGAACAAAAACCACCGCACTTGTACGGATAGGTCTCCATGCTTATCTCATGTCTAATTACAGCTCTGAAGACCTAACGACGGTAATGGTGAAGAACGGGAAAATGCGCTTCACAATAGCATCCTGCTATATGGCCTATGACCTGCGAGCACCACCAGACGAACTCGTGAGACTAGTGACAGAGTCCACGCGCAACAACTCATAGCCGGCACAGGCGCCAACGCACATCACTGCGTAGGGGGATCAACCGACACCAAGATCAGGGGTGAGTCCTTATTATAAATATCGCTAACACGGAGGAGACACATAAATACGTAGCTCCCACTTCGTCTAACATACTTGACAGAACACTTGCAACAGGTGTAGCAATAACAAACTGGAGGTCCCTCCTTCTCAGATCATAAGTACATTCAATTCGAATGCACCGTTGACTATAACCCCAAATCAACTCATTTTAGGAACCCCAAGAGCACTGACTGGTTCAAGTTCAAGAAAAAGTCGGCTCTCCGAGCAGCATTACGTCTGCAAAAGACATTGAGAAATCAATGCAGATCGTTAACAAAGCCCGGCTTAATTCCTACAACAGTGCATGTCGGCCATCCAGGCGGAAAATTAGATCAAAATCACTATGGTGGAACACAGAACTCTCAATGCAGAGAGCAACAACGAATGATATATTCAAACTTGCAAAACAGACCGGTACTGAAATAGGATACGATGAATACTAGACTTATAATTATAAAAATCAGAAAGGCCAAGAGGAACTGCAAGACTTTGGAAGCTCCTGTAAAACCAGCGACCTATCCAAAGTCAACTAAAACTGGGAGACGGTACATGGACGGAGAGCAGTAAGGAAACTCTAAATGCACTCATGACCACCCATTTCGCACCTGTGTCGGATGAACTACATAACAATATGGAACAAGAGTACGAACACCCCAGAGAACTATTCACCACAACGAAGATACAATGGGCTGTTAATTCTTTCTCAAGAATAAAAAGCCAGGGTATCGACGGTATCATACCAGCCATGTTACAAACCGCCAAAGATGCAGTCACCCCATGGCTGGCTAAGATATAAGAAGCCTGCCTTAAAACTGGCCATGTACCAACTCAATGGCGAACTGCAAGTGTTGCCTTTCTTCCCAAAGTGGGAAGTGCAGCCACAATAGCCCATCGGATTATAGACCCATAAGTCTCACATCCTTTACGCTAAAAACTATGGAAAAGCTGCTACATCTCAGCATCAGTAGTGTCGCGGAGGAACAGATGTCAGCTGATCAGCATGCATACACCAAGGGCAAGTCCGTTGAAACGGCCCTACACTCGCTTGTGGGGACCATAGAACAAGCCCTACATAATCACAAATATGCACTGGGTGCCTTCGTGGACATAACAGGGGCATTCGATAATGTCAGCACCAAAGTCATAGTCGACCAGTTGACAGCAACCAATACTCACCCAACTATCACCAACTAGATTATAAATCTTCTGAACTATAGGAGAGTTCAGTTAGATAGATCGTTGATAGCCCCTAAGATAACTAAGATTATAACGGGAGTCTGCCCATCGACTGTCAGCTCCCTAATGGAACGGACCCTCAGGGAAATATGCAAATGGGCAGAGAATGCCGGACTTCATATCAATTCGGAAAAGACAGACCTTGTACCAAGAAGTACAAGGTACCGTACTGTACCCCCCCGACAATAAATGGCAATTACCTCAAGAGCAGCACCTTTATTAAGTACCTGCGAACAGTGTTGGACAGCAAACTGTCATAAAGAGCCAATGTAGAGGAAAGGGTGAAGAAGGCCAGCGTGGCGTTATAAGCATTCAAGAAGATGCTAAGCTGCACAATCTGAGATCCTGACGGGATTACCTCCCTTTGATCTACAAAACTAGTAGCAGCAAAGTCGGCCCAGCGCCTTACAGTACTGGTAATCATGACATTCTGGCAAAGCCAGCCGTAGATCTACCAACCAATAAATGCACATGCAGTCAAGCTAGGTATAACCAATAGCACTAATTGCAGGAAATTGAAAGACCCAGACACTATAAAGACGCTGCAGCACCTTTCTATGCCACTGTCATACCTTAGAGCGCACGAGGCTTAGGTGCTTGAGTTACCCAACACTCCCCTTACTGATGGAAGCATCCAACATACCCGCAAGTAATCTGCTAGCGTTCGCGAAGCGCGCACAGATTCTACAAGACTTCATGCAGCGATAATCCTCCCAAACCGGTTGACTAAAGTCCACAACTGGCCTATGTTCTGTCCCTCGAGGACGTCCGGCTAAACCTAACCTAACCTAATGTGGTCTGCCACGCCTCCTTCTGTCTATTATAAACTTTGCACAAACCCAAAATACTCTCGCAGAGAGTATGAAAAGAAGTCTACTATTGTTGTGAACGGCACCGTCCATTCTATTGTGCCAGTGGCCCAGCTGATGTCGCGTGACGTCACTGTAGCGTCTGTCGTCTGACTTAAGGGTTGATGTATTATTGTTATTGTTTTTGTTGCTGAAGTGGTTATTGGTTGTTTGTTTTGATTGTTGATTGGTTTGTAGCGTAGTTCTAATTGCATTAATTTTTCATTAAAAATTTAAAATTGTATTGTTCGTTGCACAGTGGTCATTCAGTTGACTCTATAGTTTAGAGAGAATATTAGCTGTTTTTCAACGCTACTTTTTTTTTATTATTTTTGCTCATGTTTGTGAATTTTAACTACGTATTTTTTTACATTCTATTTGTGCTAAGTTATACCATAATTCTGGTTTGCACATAGTCGATTTTAGTCACCTTTGCTCCCTTTTCAGTATTTGAGTATTTTAGTTCACATAGAAGCAAACTTTTTCACTCATATTTATCCTTTTTACACTCCAAAATTGTAAAGAGTACAAATTCACCCCATTGCCACTGCCATAGGAGTTCACCCTCCCCTATTTTCTGACGTGGCTCCACGTAGGCAGATATCACATCCTTTTATTTCTTCATACATGTATTACTGACTACGCTTTGAACAATCGTTTTCAGGTATAATGCGTTTATTATAATGAATACTTCAGATTAATGGAAACATACTTGGGCAATCGTTAAGAGCCATCCTGAGGCAAGGATGAAGCGTGAGAGTCGGTTTGGCTGAACGCCAGATAGGTCAGATGGGTGATAACTGAGCGCTGAGCAGTGGCAGAAGAAGTGAGCTAGGTTTCTTCCTCTTCCTCATTTCCGCAGCTGTCATTATGCTTCAGGAAGCCCAAAGAGGGAGTAGTGTGAGAGAGTATATTTCTGAACCTAGCGTCTACAGGTGTCTTCCACACTTGAGCAGAACTTACGACCGGAGTTGCGTTTGCCTTTGCGTAGTTCCTTGTTGTAGGAGGATAAAGAGCTTTTATAGCTAGTCCATGCCTCATCTGAGTCTTGAGCAGTCTTCTGGATCTCTTTCTAAACTGGGCCAGATAGTAAGTCCACCATGGGGGCTTAACACGTCCTGCATTTCTTCTGCCTTATGCGCAACCAGATTAAGTGCGGATGTGAACGAGGATAGCAGACGTTCAGTGTAGCAGGTCTAGCTCATGCCTTGTGGCATGGGCGGCACCGAGTAAATCGTGTGCATTATGTACGATTGAAAGGTATACTAGATGGTCCTTTTCAGATTCCTGAAGGGAACAGTTTCAGGGATTACAAGTGATATAGAAGTCTCAATGTAGGAGAAGGAGTGTTCCGTACGAACAAGCTATGATGCGATACGCGGCTCTAGAGAGATAGATATGAGAGTTAGATCTAATACATCTTGTCTATGCTTAAAAACGAAGGTCGATTCATTGTGTTTATTGCATAAAGCTAGCTTGGTGGAGAGAAAAAATTTGAAAATTGACCGACCCCGTACATTTGTGCAGTGCTTCCCCACAGATGGTAGTTTGCGTTGGCGTCGCAAGCGACAAGCAGATCTTTGCCCGATCTGTCACATGATGCCACGATGTCCCTGAGGACTCGTAAAGGGGGGTCAGGTTGGCCATGCCCCACATAGGGTGAGCAGAACACCAAAGTGTCTTCGCCTCGGTCCAGGCTTACCCTGGTGTTATCTTCGTTACTAAAATTAGGCAGTAAAAAGATTGACATATCTCTACGTGCTAAAATACAAGTACGGGCTTTACCTGTTACTTCCGCTGCATACAACCTATGGTCAGAGGTCCTCAAACCAGAATTCTGGCCCTTGCAGAGCCAGGGTTCCTGGATGAGGACCATATATATATTGCATAGGACGAGTAGCAGAGCAGCAGATGACGCTTTACAGTTCTGGAGATTTATCTGCTGGAGCCGGATTGAAATCCCGAGATATTACCTCCACTACTGTGAAGGTGACAGCTGACTTGTTGTCCTGCAGGTCCGCCAGATCATCTCGATC
Source organism: Drosophila parthenogenetica (assembly GCA_035047505.1). NCBI lineage: Eukaryota > Metazoa > Arthropoda > Insecta > Diptera > Drosophilidae > Drosophila > Drosophila parthenogenetica. The sequence goes on along the minus strand of JAWNPM010000168.1, from coordinate 6,511,961 downwards.
TCGATCGATTTTCTACTCGACATCTTGCAGCTCCGTCTCAGTGTTAGCTACTGAACCTTTATTTTTGGCGTCCGCTTCTTGAAGCCGTCCGCCTTGGCTAAAAGTTCTGCGGAGGTCCCATAGAGGATCAGTATTTCCTGTCTCGAGGGGCCGACTGCTTCCTCAACCCTGACTTTCACACGGCCTTGATGCCACCCGCCCTCCTCATAGGTCGACCGAGCACCTCCATTCTTCTCGAGGATACTCAGGAATTTGTCCTGCTGCGCGTTCTCAGCCATGCTCCATTTGTCACGAGGAACCAGACCATCGCGGGATCCGCGGTCTGGGACTCCGACGAGAATCTTGTTTGTCGCGACATCTGCGAAGGACCTGGTCAGATCAACTTTAGATTTCTTGGCTTGCGATGCGAGTTCTTCAGCAGAGCGTTGGCATTTGTTACTTCCCACCATTTTCTTTCCTCCTGCATTGGGGGATGGAAATTTGGCAGGATCGACCGAGCCCAGCACAAGAGCTCATCGTTTTTGCAGAACCGTCGGTTCTATTTTTAGAGAGGATAAAAGCAGCCCTACGCTTGTCCTAGTATGACGCTTTTATATCCTCCTGTTCCAAGCATGCGTGAGAGGAACTCTCCGGCGACACCACCAGGTTGGTAGCCGATTGACTTGCCGGTACCACCTTGTTGGCATTGAAGCTAGGGACTGGCTTGCCCTTCGCTGATTTGTTGGAGTGACTCACTTCTCCCGTTCGACTTTTTAAAGGAGTGTCGGTCTCCTTGTTTTTGTTTTTGTTAAAAGTATTATCCATGTAGATCTCATGAGTGTGCGGGTTAAGACGTCGGCCACGTCATAGCCCGCAATAACGTGGTAAGCCTGGAGTGTCCGTATATAAGCGATTGAGCACCCCCTCGACCATGCATTCACGCTTTATTCTGTTCCACCTTTGGATTGGGGTGACTTTTTTAAGAATTTCAGCATCCAAGGCAGAGACATGGCCTTACCAAGGACCTGCTTCCAGCCGCCCTTACGAGGATTTAATAGTCTCACTTCCGACGGTATATACAGTTACGGCAGTAAGATCGAAATCCATTGTTCTTCCCCCTGTATGTCCGACAGCTAACGGCCAACGGCATTAATGCTTAAAAATTCCGTGAAAAATTATAACTACACGATCGTTCATCGTTAGGGCACATGTAAGCCCCATGTTGATGCACTTAGTAGAGTAGACACTGCCGCCTATGTTGATGAAATCGGGATCAAGTAGTTCTCAAGCTCCGTAATGATCAGGAGGATCATGACGTTTCCGATTTTGAGCTTCGAGGCGGTGTTGTTTATCGCCGATCATCTTCTAATATACTTTAGCTCTATCTCACAGCCGAAATGAATAACAGTGTCATAACAACGGTACTTGAGAGTTAGGTAATTTGTCCACGGTGAAGAGTTGTACAAAGATCAAGAGACATTATTATTTTCCATGTACAAAATCTTACGTTAATAATTATTTTAGATATTGCCTCAAGTGTATATATTACTCCACTTCCGCTCAGAGTAATAATACCCCCTTACACAGTACTCCAAAAGTACATCTGTCGTTTGATACAATCCATATTGATCACTTAGGTCCCCTTCCTTCTATACACTCGAAGAAAAATATATTCTGGTTGTAATACGAGCGATTACCAAGTTTGTAAAGTTCTACTACTACTAGTTTCCGTGAAGCGTGTCATTATTTCGAAACGCAATACTTTGCCATTTAAAGTCGACCCCGTCGGATCACTAGTGATCGAGGTACATGCTTCGCTTTCGGCGAATTTGCAGACTTTTAGCAGCCTCATCATATGATTTAAGTGCCTCCACCCGTGCCAATTCACAGACGGCGATCCCATACAAGCTGGCACACAATACGCCCAAGAATGAAATGAAAAACTTTACTCATTTTAAATATGAAATTAATATAAAACATCTCTACTAAATTTAAATTGATTTTTATATATTTTTCCTACCGTTATTCAAGGAGTTGTGAGCCCACTAAGATAATATTGTGTAATGATATTGATTGTGCACATCTTTAACACTACAATTTTGGCATTTGACCAGTAAAAAATAAGTTTTAATAATATCTACAAAAACAAGTAAGAAAAGTACAGTCGAACGCGCTCGCCCGTATAGTACTTTCTGCTTTTATTCCCAATTATAATGTTAAAATTGGTATCCGGATATTACAATAGATAGTTCTTGTATTAAAATACGTTAAAACAAACAAGACAGACGGACGGACATGGGTATATCGAATCAGCTTGTGACGCTGATCAAGAATATATATACTTTGTGGGGTCTGCCACGCCTCCTTCTGCAAAGAGTATAAAAACAGCAAAAAAATAAATAATAAAAAAACATTGGTCCAACATTCGTTGCAACTGTTAAGAAAACCCCAGGAAAACACTGACCAGACCAAAAGACAATAAAATTTTAGTAACACTGCGATCAACGATAAGGGCCGCGGAAAACGGATTCCGCGAGGACGATTGAGGCACAAATAATTAGTACTATGCTATATCTTCAAACAATTTTGTAGCGAAAACTGCTAAGCTGCCTTGGCTGTAGAGCAGTGTCACCACGGTTAGCCGAGCGGTACTTCTTCTTTAGTTTGGTAGCCGGAAAGCAGTCTATACGCCGGCGAACGTTAGGTGGCGCAGAGACTTACTTTATTGTCCCTTTCGTACTTTTCTTACAACTAACTTGTAATCCACGTGCTTTACGATATTTCGAGTTGCGCGGGTCATTTAAACGCTCATGCAAACTTCGTTACATTACCCTTCTCAGCCGCCGCTGCTATTAGTTTCTGCCGGGCGTCCCCATGAACCTTCTTTAAGTCTCATTGCAGCAGTTGCACATATGTAGCACCATGTAACGATTTCCACGTGGCGTAGTGGACAGTGGCCCTGGAGGTCGATGGCCAGCCGCTCAAAAGGAGCGCCGCAATAACTTGGTTTGAGCCGCGCTAGCGTACAACGCGAATGTCCCTTCTGTGCGTACCAAAGAGACATCTGCGCTGTCCGACCCAGTAGTAGCATTGCTTAAGTTTAGCTAACGTTTTCTTCACTCCACAGTGTCCGCCGGTAGAAGTATACGCCGTTGTCCAAATAAAGGCTTTCAAACATGTGCCATTACGCCTTTGCTTCCGGGCTCTCTCTCCAAATAATATCCCTTGAAGGGCTCTCACCGGGATCTTCCATCTGCCGTTGAGCGTAATCGGTGGCTTCAATCTGCATGAACATGATTCCGCTGTGTTCCGCTTCGGTGCTCAATGTCCATGTCTTATTGTTGCAGGCGTTCAATCCAGCGAGCTATTTGACCTTCGGGCTCTCGAAAATTGCAAAACAATTTTAGCGAGGCGTGGTCGATCCAGAGGAGAAATTTGCGTCCAAAGAGATAGTGGTGGAAGTGTTTGGTGGCCCCCACGACGCCAGCAGTGCACATCTGGGTACGGAGTAATTACATTCAGCTCGTCTAAAACTCTTGCTGTAACACTCCAGCACTCGTTCCTGCCCGTTCTGTTCCTGACTAAGGATGGCTCCTGCGCTGTGGTTAGAGGCATCCGTGTCCAGAATGTATCCGGGAACGTCAGGATGGGTGCTTGGGTAAGTTTGCTCTTGAGCTGGTGCAACGCTTCTTGAGTCGAGTGAGACCACACAAATGCACGACGAGCCTCCGTCAATTCCTGGAGTGGTTGGGCGATTGCCGCAAAGCCCGGGATAAATTTTCGGTAATAGGAGCATAATCCGAGAAACAACCGAATATCTTTCTGGCAGTGCGGAGTGGGCCAGTCCATTACGCGACTGATCTTTTCCGGGCACGCCTTTAAACCCTGGCAGTTAACAATGTGATCCAGAAACGTGACTTCGGGGCGAAGAAAATGTCATTATCGTGGGCTAAGTTTCAATCCAGCTCCCAGAAGTCGTCCGAAGTGCGAAAGTGGACAATAAAGTCGTCCAAATAAACGAGTGCAGAAGAGCAGGTCATACCCGCGGAAAGGCTGTCCATGAGGCGCTCAACTCTTCCGAGTTGCTGCGTTGGTTTTTAACTGCTGCAAATTGGGGCGATTGGTGTTCGTAACCAACCCTCTCCCCGGAAGACTGGTCAGATTTAGTTTTCCGACGGTTAAGGACGGGAGGATTTGTCGGTTCTGTCGAATTGACGTCCGTTCTTTCTCGGGATTTGCTGATGATTCGTGGGAGTTGGTTCTTCATAGTGAGCACGGCACCCATCGGACGACGACGGCATTGGGCTTCAATACGATGGCCACATCGAGTGCTTCGCGTAGCGTCTGTGGTTTGCTTGATAAAATCAGCATTTGGTAAAACGTCTCGCGGATTCCATCAATGAAACACCGCACTTGGATGCTATCGTAAGTGGAGGTGGGCAACTCTACTAACACAGCGCGACGCAGACATTGCAGGTCTATATCCTGCATGTGGACTTAAAGTAAAGTTTTCCTTGAGTGTCGCCGTCAGGAGTTCATAGGAGCGCAGACCAGCATACGGTAGCGTAGCGTAGAACTTTCGGGCCCGCCCACGAATACTAGAATAGAGTTTGCGCAACCTTATTCGACCCGACCAATGGTACTCGTCCGCCATGTCTTCGAACACCCACTGAAACTCTAGCCATGGCCGAGAGCCGTCATGCGTCGGTGGCGGTTCAGCGTCTTGTAGCATCATAAACGGTCAGTCGACAGCCGTATTACTAGCTCGCGCTGGTTCAGTGGTTATTCCGCCAACGCCAGTCGCATTAGAGGCAACCGAAACAAGCGGTTGCCTAGCAGTCTCCCAGCATAGTGCGTTCAAAAGACGACCACAAGTGCGTATATTTCTGCTCGAAATGTCGCTCTCTTGCCTCCATGCGACTAGAAATCGATTCCGCGAGTCTCTGTTATGGCTCCAGTAAGATCGCCATGAATTGCTGCTCGCGGACTCCCGCCGAAATAATCTCCTGGCGCTGACGATTCGAAAACTAAGTTGTAATCCACGTGTATGTCAAGGTTAGAATTCGTCCACTCCTTAACGATGCCGCTGTGGTGCATTAAGTCCGCTTATCGATATGCCCAATCGGCATTGCCGATAGTGATTGATCGTGCTTTACGATATTTGGAATTGGTCATTTAAACGCTCATGCAAACTTCGTTACAATATTATCTAGAATGGTGAGATAGATAAGAGAGTAGTGACGTTCTAAGTAAAAACAAGTGTTAGATTTCCTGCCCTTTTTATGAAGGGGAATGATAAAAGATGCTTTCCAAAGTCAGGAAAGCAGCACGACTCAACAGACAATTTAAACAATGTATATAAAACAGTCGGCGTAGTTCTTGAGCAGACAGCCAGGAACTCCATCCGGACCCTGTGAAAGAACCGGTTTAATAGTCTTTAAATTATTCAAAAGTGAATTTTTAGTGATCGGTGGTATAAAATTACAGTTGGAAGCATTTACACTTTAGGGATTAGGCAAATCAAGATTAATTTGATGCATATAGCAAGTTGTTTGAAGAAAATCAAAAAATAAATCGGCTGTAGCCTGATCAGAGTCAGTTGTCTTGTTATACTCTCTGCAAGAGTATATTGGGTTTGTACAAATGTATGCAACAGGCAGAAGGAGGCGCGGCAGACCCCATAAAGTCCGTATGAACAAACAGATTTCAGAGATGCTAAGAGGTACAAGTTCAAATTTGGTCTCTATCGACTCGATGTTCAGTCACTCAATACAAGAATCTCTTATTTACAAATTTTTTTTTAATTTTATCGTAACGTCAAGGCATGAATGCCAGCGAGACTGAAAGATACAAGCGCATGTGTATCGGCAGCGGACAAACGAAATTGCATGTGCAAGTTAATATTAAGTTCTGTTTGCTAGCTTGTGATCTCGGCACGAAACAATAGCAGCGAAAATAATGTTTAATCTTATCCGATTATTGGTCAAATCCATACTGAAATCTAAATGATAAAGTGTTCTTATATTAAGCTAGCCATGACCTATAATCGCTGTGTCAGCGATTATGTTGAATGGATTATGTTTTATCGTCGCAACGGCTCACGAAATGTTGACGAAAGCGTAGTATGGAGTTTGGCATAATTAACATTAAACAATGTTGCAACTTTGCTGATCATGCAGAACTGCAGTCGTTGACTTTGTCTGACCGGATGTGATAACTTGCATACAGACAAACAGATTTTTGTTCGATTATACTTCTTTCTAATACAAATGTTATTCATTGCAATACCTGGATACCGATTTTAACATTATAATCGGGAACAAAAGCAGAGAGTTCTTTACGGTCGGGCGCCCTCGACAGTACTTCTCTTTCTTGTTTTGTTTCGCTTACAAAATCTATTTTTGCGGAGGTATGTCTAGTTTTTTGCTCATTGTGGGCGAGTGGGACTTGGCATCAAAAAAAAAAAAAAAAAAAAAAAATTGTATTGACTGACTAAATATCGAATCGAAATCTCAAGTTCGAATTTGAAGCTTTTACCATCTCTGAAATCTGTGTGTTCATGCTCGGCTTGTGATGCTGATCAGGAATATTTATACTTAATGGGGTCTGACATGCCTCCTTCTACTTGTTACATACATTTGCACAAACACAATATACTCTTTCAGAAAATATAAAATTACAATTCAATACACTTTAATATAATAAATTAAATTATATTAATTAAGATCTAGACAGGTGACAAAGAAGAGAAGTTCTAATTAAAGAAATTGAAGTATAACTACCAACAATTTGAAACAGTTCGTTGTAGTTACTACACAATACTCGGAAAGGGTTATATATAACAAGGTTATAGAGAGAGTGGAAGAAAGCTTCTAGTGGGTCTGATCGGAACAGCGAAACTAATCTGGCTAGTTAATTCAAAAGAATCACTTTCACCGTCGATGAGATTGTTTAAGAAAATTACACCGAATACTGTCCTACGATCAGACAAAGAAGAAACGTTAATTAGTAAAAGTCTACTACGATAGAATGCAAACGTATATTAGGGTTCCAGTTGGGGGCCCTTAGGGCAAAAAGAAGAAATTGTTTTTGTACAGATTGTATTCTGTCCTGATGAATCCTGTATTGGGGAGAAAAAATACAAGATCCATAATCAAGAATAGGACGTATAAAGGTTTTAAAAAGTGTTTTTGTTAAGTAGGGATCGTTAAATTCTTTCGCAACGCTTTTTGAAGCCCAGGACACCAAAAGCACGATTAGTATTTGACAAAACATGCTCACAGAACTCAAGCTTTAAATCCATAAGGATACCAATATGAGTGACCGACTCATTTTTTTTAAAAGAGAATTGCCATTCAGATTGCAATTGCTCAAAAAGGGGAGTCGCCTACTGAAGGACATTACGTTACACTAACTATAGTAAAGATTTAATAAATTGGCCTGACACCAGGTTTGAAAGCTGAAAAGATCAGATTGTAATCTGTCAATCCAAGAAGAGACTCATTAGCCGAAACACAAAGTATAATGTCATCGGCATCCACAATTGATGATTGATTGCAGATGGCCGATCATTAATGAACAATACAAAAATTAAAAGAACGAGATGGCTTCCTTGTGGGAAGCCCGAAAAAACCTGAACAGATTTGGATAGTGAATCTTTAAAAAATAGTTGTTGTGTTCTAGAAGTAAGGCAACTCGAAATCCAAAGAATAAAATTATAGGAAAATCCCAAAAGATTGACTTTATGAATTAAGAGGTTGTGGCCAATGGAGTTAAAAGCATTATTGAAATCTGTGTAAATGATGTCAGTTTGAAACTTTTTATCAAAATCCTGCAATGTAAATGATGTAAATTCTAACTGGTTAGTGGTAGTGGATCTATAGTTCACAAACCCATGCTGGCAGAGTGAAGTCATGGATTTACAGAAATGTTGCAATTGAGAAGTTATTAATTTCTCAAAATCCTTGGGAATAGCCGACTACTTGGAAATACCTTTATAATTGCAGAAATTGCCTTTTTTTTTTTTAAAGGAGGAAGAGGAATAATATAAGATGATTTCGAAACATCACGGAAACAACATGGTTCAACGGACAAAGTAAATAGTTTATTCAGGGGCTCGAAAAGGCCGTCTGCACAGTTTCTCAGCACACAGCCTGGGACTCCGTCTGGTCCTGGTGAAAAAACAGGTTTAATATTCTTTAAATTACATAAAAACGAACTTTCGGCGATGACTGGTGTAAAATTACAATTGAAGGGATTTAAATGATAAGGGTAAGATGAATCAGATTTATAATCGTGCATACTACAAGTCGTTTGAAGAAAATTGTCTACTAAATCGGTGATAGCCTGATCTAAGTTAGCAGTTTCTTTTTCAAAGACTACACTAGATGGAAGCGTTGATGATTCACGTTTCGTATTAACGAAGTTATAAAACCGTCTAGGATTTCCTCGGAAGTGTTGTTCACAATCAGAACGGTATTTCTTATAGCAACCGTCATTCAAGACAGAGAAATCAGATCGAGCAATCAGATATCGAGAGAGATAGAAGGAAGAGCCAGTTTCCTTGAATCTCCTATATAATCTCGACTTTCTATTTTTAAGCAAAGTTAACTCACGGGTAAACCAAACAATCTTCTTTGACTTGGTTGGAACACAAAGCGGAACACAGACATCAATTAAGGAATTCAAAGTATAATAAAAGGTTGTGATTGCACTATCTATATATCTACACTTGAACAGCCGGAACCAGTCAGTCTCTTTTTCCCTGGATACCGCTTTAGTTTATTCCGCGACAGAGCTGAGAGCTCACAATTCGAGAACACAATTTCGATAGTTAGGCAACAGCTCTGCTACGGCTCTCCACAAAACTCAGAGCGGTAGCCGTAGCGCAGCAAAATTTGTTTCGCTCTTGCTGCCACGAAGTATTTTTGCAAACGCTGTAGTTAATTTAGAATTGTAGTGTGCTGATAGCGTGTTAATAACATCTTCTACTGATTACGGTTACATATGTACTAAATTAATTTAGTCGAAATGGCGCATTAAATATTGTCTTTAAGGGGTTTCATGTAGTTAGAATTTTGAAAAACTGTATTTTTTTCCATGTCATATCATTAGTGTACACATATTTAAATAAACACTGTAATAATTTTAAGTTGATCCAAATATTACTTTTGAAGTTAAAGGCATAAATGTAACGGGATGCCTTGATGCCTGTAATGTAAAATTGGATCATCGGCTAAACGTTTGTGAAACTTTACACGCTCGTTTTTCAAAACTAGGTTTTGAAAGTTGGTGACCACTATTACTTAAAAACGGCTGAACTGAATAGTTTCAAATTTTTAAACAGTGACTAAAACTGTATTATCTAGAGAGTTATCGAACCTTTTTAATTTTTAATAAATAAATTTTTGTATGGCACTTTTAATGGCGAAAATTAAGGTTAAAACGCAAGTATTCAATTTAAATTGACATTTTGCCAAATACAAAAAACTTCAATGTTCAAATGCTTAAGGGGTTACATAAAAAGTTGAGGTGGTGAAGTAAGCTAACTTTGTGAATTTTTTAAAAATGTTTATACAATCTTTATTAAAACAAGAAAGAAAAGTACAGTCGAGTGCGCCCGACCGTATAGTACTCTCTGCATTTATTCCCAATTATAATGTTAAAATCGGCATTGGGTATAGGCTAAACAACATGCAAGTTTAAAAAATTTGTTTATTTCTTACGGAAAAAGGGGGCGTGGCAGCCAAAAATTTTAAATTGCAATGCATTTATACTGTCTCTTGGAACCTGCATAGCAAAATTGGTATTCCTAAGTACCGTAGTTACTGAGATACTTGCTTAAAATATCTATTTTTTCCGAGGTACTTTATACATACATTTGCACAAACCCAATATACTCTTGCAGAGCGTATAAAAAGCAAAACACAATACCTTAGTTACATATTTAAAGAAATATTGAAACATTTTACTTCAAAAACATTTTGAAAACTGTCGGAGTTAAAGGTCACGCTCCGAGCCACCTTTTTATACCCGTTACTCGTAGAGTACAAGGGTATATTGTAGTCGTTGGAATGTATGTAACAGGCAGGAGGAGGCGTGGCAGACCCCATAAAGTATATATATTCTTGATCAGCATCAACAGCCGAGTCGATATAGCCATGTCCGTCTGTCCGTCCGTCCGTCCGTCCGTCCGTCCGTCCGTCTGTCCGTCCGTCTGTATGAACAAAAGGATCTCAGCAACTATAAGAGCTAGAAAGACCCGAGAGGTCGTTACAAAGTCAGCTAACTTTGTGAATTTTTTAAAAATGTTTATGCAATCTTTTTTAAAAAATGCAAAGAACAATAGTTTAGTAACATATTTAAAGAAATAAAAACAATTTTAATTTCAAAAAAATTTTGAAAACTGGCTGAGTTAAAGGTAATGCCCCGAGTCACCTTTTTTTTATAGAGGTTTGCGGTGATCATTCTCCACGACGAACCGCTTAAACAAAATTAAAAAAGTAAAAAAATCATGCAAGATATATGTACTCTGGTGTACTTGAACGAAGCCGATTAAAAAAAAAAAGTTTTTTTTTTACTAAAAAAAATGGTTCAAATGAAAAATCGACTTTTTTGGGGTCAAATTTTTCAAAAAACAAAATTTTGAAAAAAATTCAAACACTTTTTCAAAAAAGTCGATCGTTCAAGTACACGAGATTTTCAATACGAATACTAGTAAAAAAAATGTTGAAAATCGGTTGACAAGTTTTTGAGTTATCGTGATCACCGTAATCGCAGATAATCGCATTCACAGTTGTGTTTTGTTATTAGCCGCGCACCAAATTTCATTGGAAAAACTGCTGTAACTTGAAAACTACTGGTCCAGTCAAGATGAAATTTTGCACAGTTGTTATCAAATGTATATACTTTCAGAATATGCACAAAAAAAAAGTGCATTTTGAGACGCCCAACTTTGTATATAACCCCTTAAGGCGCTGCCATCGGTTGATTAGGGACATGGGTTCTTCATGGATCTCAGGCTCACCCATGGACAGAAGGGGGCCTCCAGTGAGGAAATGAGCTGGGCGTAACGCAAGCAAATCAGCCAACACCTCGGACATAGGGGAAATAGGTCTAGAGTTCAAGCATGCCTCCACTTTACACAACAAGGTTGAAAGTTCCTCAAAGGTGTACTTAACTCCGGAGGTGGACTTGAAAAAGAGAGCCTTGAAGTTTTTGACTCCCGCCTCCCACAAACCCCCAATGTGAGGGGCGCTGGGTGGTATGAAGTCCCATGAGAGGATCTGAGATCCGTGAGTCTGCGTGACGGATGTTTGGTGGCTTCCAAGAAGTCCTTGTCTAAACACGTAGACGCTCCGACGTAGGTTTTCCCGTTGTCGGAATAAATGCGTTGGGGACACCGACGTCTCGCGACAAAGCGGGAAAACGCTGTGAGGAATTTCTCGGTCGTGAGGTCAGAGGTAGCTTCCTGATGGATGGCCTTGGTGGTGAAACACACAAAGACACAGACGTAACCCTTGGTAATTAAACAGGCACGTCCCGTGAAGTTCTTAATTTCAAATGGACCTGCGAAATCGACACCCTTATGAGAGAAGGGTCTCGAGAAAGTTACACGATCGCGTAGATGATGTCCCATTAATTGCGAATAAAGCTGGCGGCTATACAGAATTCACCGCTTGAAGGCGAGCGACTGAGCCTTTATCAAGTTTTTGATCTTAGGAATCCAGAATTTGGAGCGGAGTACTCGGAGCATAAGTTGATTGCCTCCGTGAAGTGTGATCTGATAAGTAAATCGTACAAGCAGCCGAGCCGGACTGGAGTTGTATGGCAGAATAACGAGGTGCCACTCATTATAGGTGAGTGATTTATCTAGAAACGGATTCAAGTTGAGCACCGCGCTCGATGAAGGAATGGGACGTTTGTCTTACAGGCAGCGGAGCTTTGTGGGGTACTTTTGCTGCTGTGTAACCGCAATGAACCGTCTCTCTGCGGCGACTAGCTCTTCATGTTAAAGATTCAGGGTCAGGTAGGAGTGAATTTTTCGGTAAACGAAGCGCTGGACATAAACGACCACTCGTAAGGCCTAGCCAAATTCGGAAAATCGTTCAAGGAGATCGTTCGACGGAGGAAGATTAGCCGTGTGGCATTGCACTCGTTGCTCGATACCTGTCTCCCGTATAGCAAATGACGGCCAGTACTCTGGCGATTGACAAAGCCACTCTGGGCCGTGCCACCACAAATCACTAGCAGCCAGGTCAACGAGTAGATGAACGCTAATGTGGTGCTAATGTTGCACCCGCGCCATAGTCCCTTTGGGATGCCTCACTAAAACCATGTAGCTGCCATTGCGTCTCTGAATCAGTCTCTATCCACCTGGGAATATGGATAGCTTGAAGGCCAGGATAGTCTTCAAGGAAAGCATGCCATTGCTGCCGGAGACACTCTGGAACAACAAAACTCGGTAAGCCAAATTTGCTGCATAAAGATTTTGGCACGGATGACGAAGGGGGCTAACCAACCAGCTGGGTCGAAAAGCTTAGCAATCTGAGACAAGACTATTCGTTTAGTAAATGTCGTTTGAACCTCTGGTTCGAGCGGAACACAAAAGAAGCAGTCTGCCGTCGCCGTCCAGCAAATGCCAAGAGTTTTTGCGTTACTGGCATCGTCGATCTCAAGAAAATCATCACGGATTAGATGATTATAAGTGCTGTTTAAGGAGGGTTTTTTCTGCAAACGAGCCTCATTTCTTAAGAACTGAGCCAAGACAATCGATCTTGAATGTCCCAGCTCAATGTTCAGTCAATCGAGGCAATACGAGGGCTACTGTGTCAATGCACAGAGACTGCTTGGTTGGCGGAGTGAATTCCAAGTGGCAAGTCTTCTGAGAACGAGCAGAGACCGAGCCGTTTAAGCCACTGACAAGTCGATAGGCCGGTCGAATTAAGTGGAACATAGGTTCTGAACTGAAAGTGCCCTCCGATCCGAAATCGATCAGAGCGCGAGCCGGGTAGCTGGTACCCAAATGCCTAATGTTCACCATAGCTGTGCCTAGGAGGATTACCCGCGTCTGAGTAGCAAAATAGTTTAGAACTTTCGCCGGTGGTTGACGTGGATCAGCCTGATTGACAATCATGGCTCGATCTTGTGCTGGTGCGGAGACTGCGCTTGCTTCGGGTGAACTACCTCGATAAAGGATGTTATGATGGCGAGCTTGGCAAATGCGGCAGTTATGGGGACTCGTGCAGTCTGGCAATTGATGCCCTCTTGCAAAACAGTTCATGCAAAACATCTGTTTTTTGATTTCTGTGATGCGATCTGGTACGGATAGTTGAAGAAAACTGGGGCAAAGTCAAATGGGATGGTTTTCACTACCACACAGTTTTCAGACTTGTGGTTTAACATTGATTGTAACACGGCGATAGTTTTAGTAAAAATAGGCAGTAAATATTCCGATTGTTTTTGCCTTCCAAAATTTTAAGTGCCGATAGGTAGTTTGGCCAAACGGATTTATGGCATCGATATTTAGAACTTGCTCACGCTCGGACAACCATTAATCGGCACTTGCATTACAAGAAATAGCTGGGAGATTTTGAGTGGATTTTATTCAACAATGCGAAGGAGGAATACCACTATTCTTTTCTCAGATCACTTTGGTAAATATGTGTGGGTGGAACGGCACTTGCACAATGGACACAAAACTAGAGTACACTTACATATGTCTACCGAATATTAGCGTGCCACAGAGACAATAGTGGAACAACGGAATACCACTAATGTTTTCACAGCTGTTGCTTAGGTGGATTTTACATATGTGTGGAATGCACTTGCACAAGGCGCAAAAATTAAAGATATTAATGCCCACTCTGCGCTCGTCACGACAAGAATGGCTAAGTAAATGAACACACACGAATTGTTGGTTGCAACAACAAAATTTCTCGAAACTTTATTTGAAAAGGTAAGAAGAATGACAAGTGATTGTCTTGGAAAAAAACGTAGAAAAAAATAATGGCGATACCCTGGTGAAAAAAGTACCGATCATGCCAGTACAGTGTGACCACATTTCACTCAGGATACTCAGAATACCGAGTTATTGTTTCCATCGAGTAACTGCGCCTGACTATCACACTTCCTGGCGTGAACAGGATGGATTGAAAAAGGAAATATTTCAACGGGAATAAATACGTATGAAAAAATTTATTTTCGATGTAAACAAAATGTTAACAAAACAGTTAAACAACAAAGGAAATGCGTGCACGTGAATAAATTTTATTTAAAAAATCAGACAAATCAGGGGTAACCTGGCCTTAAAAGATTTTAAGCTTTTTTTCTGATCTGAGCCCGTAAAATGAGCCTTTACCAGAAGCTCGAGCAAGTTCTCCTGGTTACGGTCGAAGAGTTTGCGATGCATTTGAGAAAACCAAAGCAATGAGTAAGTGAGTGTGCGGAAGTATCTTTCTACGCCGTGATGCCTCACATGCACCTTCTACACTAGACCACGAGTTACGCTTGACTTTACTTAATTCCGTATTGTGGGAGGCAAGAGGGCTTTTACAGCTGTACCAAGCCTCGGTTGAATTACTTGCTTAAAGAACCTTCTGCTTTTTTTTACTAAGCTCGTATAGTAAGCGAGTTCACTATGGTGGTTTTTTGGTTCCGCTATTTTTGCAGGGCCCCTATTCCAGCTCTTTGTTAGGTTACTGGAAACATCGTCACAATTAACAACTTTGAGCTTTGCTCTTGGATAAACATCCCCGAGAGAGGCGACCGCTGTCCTAAAAAGGTTCACAGAGCAAGTTCTGGAAAGGCGATGACTGTCATCCGGCCTTGGTGCTAACCTGCATCCACAGAACGCTTAATTATTTATCCTGCAGCACTTTCCCCACTGTCTTTCACCATTAGCGGTGAATCAGCGACGCCAGCATTTTTCGTGACTCCTGTCATATATTGTTGATAGTTGAATATCGACCCAGCTCGGCTAATCAGTTCCTCGCTCTCCGGAGCGTTGTCCGAGTTTATTGAGACAGGAGAAAAGCAGCTCTGCGCTTGTTTCGGAGAATGCTTTCTTATCTTGGTTGCTTGTTCAGTACCGCTCCCGTCTCAGTCACTGTAGCCTCACAATTATCCCTTTGTTAACATTACCAACATAAGTAGCTCGAGACTGGCTTGTCTTTGCTATTTAAGATAAAGTATTGACTTGTCCTAGCCGGCTTTTTGAACAATAAGCCGACCTCCAGTTTGTTGGATTGTTTTTATACTCTCTGCAAGAGTATATTGGGTTTGTGCAAATGTATGTAACAGGCAGAAGGAGGCGTGGCAGACCCCATAAAGTATATATATTCTTGATCAGCATCACAAGACGAGTCGATATTGCCATGGTCTCAAATTACTTGATATTTAGTCAGTCAATACAAGAATCTTTTTTTTTTTTCGATGCCACGCCCCATTCGCCCACAATGAGTAAAAAACCCGTCACACCTCGGAAAAAATCGATGTTTTCGGCGAATATCTCAGTAACTATGGCACCTAGGAATACCAATTTTGGTACATGTGTTCCTAGAGACCGCATAAATGCAATGGCATCAAAAGTTTTGGACTGCCACGCCCCATTTTTCCGCAAGAAATAAAAGAAAATTTCAAACTTGCATGCGGGTTTTAAAGCATTTATTCTTATCGTACAGTGTTGTTATTTAAGATTCGTTTGAAGACGTATTTTGTCAATCTCTCCTGAAAGTTTCATAAGAATCCGACCATAAACAAAAAGAAATGAAGCAACAAAGATTTTATTCGAGAGCAATGAGTGCGAGAGAGACAGCGCTAGTCGTGCCGACCAATAGTATTCATAGACATATGTGTATGTGCATACATTTAACGTCCGACGAATTTGTATGTACATACAGACAAACACATGTATCTTCGATTATGCTTAGCTTTTTTTTGTTTTAACGTGTTCTAATACAAGAACTATCTATTGTAATATCCGGATACCGATTTAAGCATTATAATTGGGAATAAAAGCAGATCGTATTATACGGTCGGGAGTGTTCGACTGTACTTATCTTACTTGTTAATATAGTCTCACACCGCAGCATGCTAATGAATGCAGCAACAGACTTTAACATTCCAAAAAATAAATGGAATAGTCTAACTACAGACAATGCAGCCAATATGCTAGCGGCTGCACACCTATTTGATGGTGGTGGTCGACATATATATTTTGTGTGGCCCACACTTTAAATTTACTGGTTGACGACGCTTTGACGCAAATTGATGGATTTTGCAGAATTGTCGACCGAATCAAACAGATTGTGACATAATTTAAGAGAAGTCCGAGTGGAATGGATGATCTCCGTCAACATCAAATAAGTAACGGAATAGCTGAAGGTCGTGTAAAGACCTTAATACAAAATGTAGACACTCGCTGGAACTCTTGCTACGACATGATGGATGCATTTTGCAAACTAGCTGGCACAGTTTCTTCCGAACTTCTAAAACGTTCGGAGATTTCCAACAGCTGCCCAGAAATGCTCACAGCAAATGAGCTTAACATTGTACGGGATTTGACCAATCTTCTGATGCCCTTTAAAGAGGCCACAGAGAACATAAGTGGCGAGAGTTATGTTACTGTGAGCCTAATAATCCCACTAGGATCGTTGATGAAGAATAGATTGGATCGCATTGGGGTAAACACGAAGCAAGGCCAGCATGCGAAGGATGTAATAATTGCGAGTGCTCGAAATCGACGGGATCCTTTAGAAAAGTCTAAATTTCTTGCAAGGTCAACATTGCTCGACCCACGGTTTAAGAAAATGCATTTTGGCTCAGCTTTGGTGGTGGCTGATGCTGTTCAGGATTTACTTACAGAGATGGAAAGCGAAGAAAGCCAGGTATGTAAAGCTACTTAACTTTTTATTAGTTAAATTTAAATTAAATAACTTCACTTTTATAAGGTCTCCAAAATTACCAGCGAAATGGCACCCCAAGCAGTTCTTTCAGAATCTCTTTGGAGTGAACATGAGGCTGTGCGCTCACTTCAAGGAGCCTCGGATTCTTTATCGAATAAAGAAGTTAAACTTTACTTAAGTTCACCACCAATTGGAAGGGAAAAAGACCCAATCAAATATTGGTACTCTCTGACTGAAAATCTACCAAATATGTCAAAGCTCGCACTTCGATATTTGATTGCTCCCGGAAGTTCCGTTGCTTCTGAGCGCTTGGCGTCTGCAGTCAAAGTTGTGGTATGCGACTCGAGAAACAAAATGACCGACGGACATATTAAACAGCGAGTATTTTAAAAATCGTATAGTTCTGAAATGTGGTAGTCAGGTTTTTTAGTTATTTGTTATAAAACATATAATAAGAAATACTTTTAACACCATATTGACAAAGAATTATTATTATACCCGTTACTCGTAGAGTACACGGGTATATTGTAGTCGTTGGAATGTATGTAACATGCAGAAGGAGGCGTGGCAGACCCCTTAGTGTATATTTTTTCTTGTCCGTCTGTATGAACAAAAGGATCTCAGCAACTATAAGAGCTAGAAAGACCCGAGAGGTCGCAAATGAAAGATACAATTTGCAAGCAGTACAAGATTGTTTTTGTTTTTTAACACGCCCACTTTAGGGAGTTCTATGTTCATATAAAGGTAAAAGCAGGTAAAAACAGCATGCTTTAATATAGAAAAGTTTTTTGTTAGTTACGTTATCCGAACCAAATTCACATAGGATGTACATATCTATGGCGTACATAAGCTGACCAAGTTTGATCCAAATCGGACTACTATATCGTATAGCTCCCATAGGGACAATCGGTCAAAAGTTCGCTCCTAGTATGAATTTGTATGAAAAATGTTTGTATTTACCAAGCTATCTTAATGAAAATGACACATAATATAGTTATCAATATAATAAACATACTGAACGAGTTTCATTCAAATCGGACGGGTATCCTAAAGTCGCGAGGCGACTATAGCATTCTTTCTTGTTTTCTTTTTATACTCAACAACATTAAACAACAGAGCTACCGATTATAAAGTTCATATTTTAGTCAATGCATACATAAGTGCGACAGCGACAGAAACATAGAAGCATATATTCGAACTCCTTTGATGCATGTGTGCCGGCAATAGTATACATACACACATATATACATATATATGTGCATACATATAACGTCAATTTGTATATGCATACAGACAAACATATGTATGTTCGATTATAAATTGTGTTTATTGTTGTAACGTGTTCTAATAAAAAAAACTATCTATTGTAATATCCGGATACTGATTTTAGCATTATAATTGGGAATGAAAGCAGAGAGTATTATATGGTTGGGCTCGTTCGATCGTACTTTTCTTACTTGTTTTCTAGCGGAAAGTAGACACCAAGGGCTGTACACTCAATGAAAATATATCGATGATGCGAAACACGCATTGGCAGCCCTGAGTATTTATCGATAACAGCGATCGTTACCCTTTTCACTTGTAAAAACATTCAAAAATGCATTTATTGTATGTTAAATTACTTATTAAATTAATAAACAAGTAAGAAAAGTACAGTCGAACGAGCCCGACCGTATAATACTCTCTGCTTTTATTCCCATTTATAATCTAAAAACAAGAAAGAATGCTATAGTCGCCTCGCGACTTTAGGATACCCGTTACTCAATTTCAATATATAATTAACAATGGGTAATGATAATAATATTAGTGCAATAGTTTAGGGGATGGCTAAGATAGCTTGGAAAACACAGAAAATTTTCACACAAATTTATGGTCAGAGCATATTTTTGACAGATTGTTCCTATGGGAGCTATACGATATAGTAGTCCGATTTGGATCAAACTTGGTCAGTACGTTTATTTTTCTGATAAATATATTCTGTGTCAGTTTCATTAAGATAGCTTGGTAAATACAAAAAATGTTCATACAAATTAATTTTAAAAGCGAATTTTTGACCTATTATTCCTATGGGAGCTATACGATATAGTAGTCCGATTTGGATCAAACTTGGTCAGCTTATGTACGCTATGGATATGTACATCCTATGTGAATTTGGTTTGGATAGCGTAACTAACAAAAAAGTTTTCTAAACTAAAACATGATATTTTAACCACCTTTTACCTTTAAATGAACACAGAACGCCCTAAAGGGGGCGTGTTAAAAAACAAAAACAAACTTGTACTGGTTGCAAAATGTATCTTTCATTTGCGACCTCTTGGGTCTTTCTAGCTCTTATAATTGCTGAGATCCTTTTGTTCATACAGACGGACAGACGGACGGACGGACAGACGGACAGACGGACATGGCTATATCGACTCGGCTGTTGATGCTGATCAAGAATATATATACTTTATGGGGTCTGCCACGCCTCCTCCTGCCTGTTACATACATTCCAACGACTACAATATACCCTTGTACTCTACGAGTAACGGGTATAATCAGTATCCGAATATTACAATAGATAATTCTTGTATTAGAACACGTTAAAACATACATATGTTTGTCTGTATGCACATACCAATTCGTTTGACGTTAAATGTATGCACATACATTTGTATGTGTGGATGTATACTATTGGTTGGCACGGCTAGCGCTGTCTCTCTCGCACTCATGGCATTGCGCTCGAATATACAATTTATTGCTTGTTTTCCTTTTTGTTTATGGTCGGATTCTTATGAAACTTTCAGGAGAGTTTGACATGATTCGTCTTCAAACGAATCATAAATAACAATACTGTACGATAAGAACAAATGCCTTAAAAACCGCATGCAAGTTTTAAAAAGTTTTTTATTTCTTACGGAAAAAGTGGGCGTGGCAGCCCAAAATTTTCGATGTCATTGCATTTATGCTGTCTCTAGGAACACGTGTACCAAAATTGGTATTCCTAAGTGCCATAGTTACTGAGATATTCGCCGAAAACATAGATTTTTTCCGAGGTGTGTCCGCTTTTTGACTCATTGTGGGCGAATGGGGCGTGGCATCGAAAAAAAAAAAAGATTCTTGTATTGACTGACTAAATATCGAGTCGATAGAGATCAAACTCGAACTTGTAGCTCTTACCATCTCTGAAATCTGTTTGTTCATACGGACAGACAGACAGACATACGGACAGATGGACAGACAGACGGACATGGCTATATCGACTCGGCTTGTGACGCTGATCAAAAATATATGGGGTCTGCCACGCCTCCTTCTGCCTGTTACATACATTTGCACAAACCCAATATACTCTTGCAGAGAGTATAATAAATTTCAAAATGCATTTAATAATTTTAAATTGTTTGGAAATATCAAAAATATAAAAAAAAGTGGTCGATTTTCGATAGTCCACCTGCCGTACTTATCGACCATTGTTATCATGGACTTGTATAAATTCCATACAACAATTGTTAATATAATATAAATTGCTTTTCTAAAGAATTTTTAAAATGTCTTAGCTCCCCAAATATTTTCTTATTGTTCCTAAAGAATATGAATTTGGTTAATAGCTTAAGTTGTATTTCCAATATATATAAATAAATATTATTTATTGTTATTATCGACTGTTTACAATATTAAGGGGGTAGTAAAGTATTTAAATTTTTTTTTTTTTTGTCATTTTATTTTTATTTTTTTATATTACTCAGGAATGTCTTAAGATTATTGTGTGAAAATTTGAAGTCGATCGGAGTTAAATTGACAAAGATGCTCCTCTGCAGTCGGATTACACTCTGCCGAAAATCTTTAAACGCACACACTTGCCTTTTTCAAGGTCGGTGTCCACTCTACTGAACCGATTCTTTTCAAATTTTTTACAAAAATTCTTAACTTTTTTGACCAGGTAATGACGTCGAGTTTTTTTTTATTTTTAACATATTTAAAAAAATTAAAATTTGCGATTTTTTTTGATAAAAATCGCTGTTTTAACTTCAAAACGCTGTAAAAAAATTAAAAAGAAAAAAAACTCGACGTCATTACCTGCGAAAATTCATTAACTATTGAAATCAATTTGGTTTTAAAATTTTTGTTGATCCAATGTTGCGCTATGAGGGACACCGCAAACGACCTTTTTGTTAAAGCGCCCGCTCAGATTCGCTGCCACCGGCTCATGACGTCATCAAAATTAATAAAATATTTAGCATAATATTTTTTAAACATTACATTATAATGTAGTAAACTTAAAATTTAAAAAAAAATCAACTGTGTCGGCTAAAAAATTCCCAAAAACAGGCCTAACTTGCACCGAATTAACTTTACTACCCCCTTAAATCTAATACAAAACTTCAATATGTGCAAACATATTATTAATATAAATATAAACATAACTTTAATCATTATATTTATAACATGACATTGGAAATACTCTTAGCAGCAAATCTTATACCCAAGGCTGTTCAAATGTTTCAGCTTTTAGCGAGTTAAGATACTAACAGTCAGCAGGTTTTTCACGAAGAGTCAAAAAATTCTAAGCAGCGAAACTAACGGTCAAGTATATAAGTATATATATTGGATATGCGAGTTTGTCACCTCATGTCAGCTAGTATTTTTTTCTTCGCATCAAAACCAATAGTCGATGTCAGGAAAAGTCATTAAAAACGCAAGACTTGCAAGCGGACCAGGGCAGCGGGTAATTCACATTTAGTATCCTTTAAACTTTCCGATCGTGATTTTCTTGTAGTTCTCGGCGATTTCAATATTGCAGGGACTACATGGATTTCATATCCGGACTCAGCCGTGTTGACCCCTACGACACAGCATGATTTTCATGATGAGTTGTTTGGTATTTCATTGTTTCAGATCAATGATATCTCAAACTGCTCGATCTGATTTTTGTTTTCGATCCATCCCGCTATTCTGTCTCCCGTACCACACCCCAAATGCAATAGTTTAGGGGATGACTAAGATAGCTTGGAAAACACAGAAAATTTTCACACAATTTTATGATCAGGGCATATTTTTGACAAATTGTTTCTATGGGAGCTATACGATATAGTAGTCCGATTTGGATCAACCTTGGTCAGTATATTTATGTTATTGATAAATATATTCTGTGTCAGTTTAATTAAGATAGCTTGGTAAATACAAAAAATGTTCATACAAATTCATTCTAAGAGCGAATTTTTGACCGATTGTTCCTATGGGAGCTATACGATATAGTAGTCCGATTTGGATCAAACTTGGTCAGCTTATGTATGCCATAGATATGTACATCCTATGTGCATTTGGTTCGGATAACTTAACTATACTAAAACATGCTATTTTTACCTGCTTTTACCTTTATATAAACATAGAACGTCCTAACGCGTGTCCAAAAACAAAAACAAACTTGTACTGCTGGCGAATTGTATCTTTCATTTGCGACCTCTCGGGTCTTTCTAGCTCTTATAGTTGCTGATATCCTTTTGTTCATACAGTCGGACGGACGGACAGACGGATATGGCTATTTCGACTCGGCTGTTGATGCTGATACTTTAAGGGGTCTGCCACGCCTTCTTCTGCCTGTTACATACATTTGCACAAACCCAATATACTCTTGCAGAGAGTATAACAAGAAAGAAAAGTACAGTCGAACACGCCCGACCTTATAACACTCTCTGCCTTTATTCCCAATTAAAATGTTAAAATCGGTATTCGGATATTACAATAGATAGTTCTTGTATTAGAACACGTTAAAACAAAAAAAAACTGAGCATATTCGAACATACATGTGTTTGCCTGTATGTACATATTAATTCTTTTGACATTAAATGTATGCACATACATATGTGTGTTGTATACTATTGGTCGGGACGACTAGCGCAGTCTCTCTCGCACTCATTGCGCTCGAATAAAATCTTTGTTACTTCATACTTTCTTGTTTAAGGTCGGATTCTTATGAAACTTTCAAAGGAGAGTTTGGCAAGATACGTCTTCAAACGAATCATAAATAACAACACTGTACGATAAGAATAAATGCTTTCAAAACGGCATTCAAGTTTGACATTTTCTTTTATTTCTTGCGGAAAAGGGGGGGTGGCAGCCCAAAACTTTTGATGTCATTGCATTTATTCGGTCTCTAGGAGCACGTGTACCAAAAGTGGTATTCCTAAGTGCCATAGTTCCTGAGATATTCGCCGAAAACATAGATTTTTTCCGAGGTGTGACGGGTTTTTGACTCATTGTGGGCGAATGGGGCGTGGCATTGAAAAAAGAAACAGATTCTTGTATTGACTGACTAAGTCAATACAATACCTATTGGTAAGCAGGTTCCTTGTGACAGCATAAATGCACTGCCATTTAAAATTTTTGGCTGCCACGCCCCCTTTTCCCTTTAATAATAAAAAACTTTTCAAACTTGCATACCGTTTTTAAGGCATTTCTTCTTATCGTACAGTATAGTTATTTATGATTCGTTTAAAGAGGAATCATGTCAAACTCTCCTGAAAGTTTCATAAGAATCCGACCATAAACACGGCGGCTTTTTTCACAACCAACAAAGTTTATATCGAGCGCAATACCATGAGTGCGAGAGAGACAGCGCTAGCCGTGCCGACCAATAGTATACATACACACATTTGTATGTGCATACATTTAATGTCAAACGAATATGTATGTGCATGCAGACAAACAAATGAATGTTCGATTATGCTTAGTTTTTTTTTGTTTTAGCGTGTTCTCATAAAAGAAGTATTTGTCGTGACATCCAAATACCGATTTTAACATTATAATTGAAAGTAAAAGCAGAGAGTATTATACGTTCGGGCTTGTTCGACTGTACTTTTCTTACTTGTTTTTACTTACAAATTAAAATAAAATGTTTTTTTTTTTAATTTAACCAAGTAAGAAAGGCTACAGTCAAGCGCGCGGACTGTAAAAGACCCCGTACTCTTCTTGTATTCGAAATTAATATTTGAATACGACTGTAATTTAAAATTTAAAATATAAAATTAAATTTCAAAACAAATTTTATATCGAGTCACTGATGGGAATCGAACCCGCGCTAACAGACTCAGGTTCCAGAGCATGCAGCAACCCTACTAGTTGCGCCACTCCATACATTTGACATCAACCCGATTACTTTCATTTAGATATAAAAAAAATGCATATAAAATATAAAAAAAAATTTTAATTTCTGAGTCTGTGCCGGGTTCGAACCGCAGACCATTGGTTTAGAAACAAACGACTAACAGCAACCCAACCCTGTTGCACTAGTTAATATTGTATAGTTACATTTTCTTTTAAATTTAAAAAAGTATATTAGAAAATTTCACTATCGGGAATTGAACCTGCGAACTTATACTCAACTTGCAGAACACGCCGCAACACTACTAATTGCACCACCACCTCCTTGTGAGACGACTCCGATTATTTTCATTAAGATATAATAGTGCTAAATTATAAAAAAAAAGAGAAAAAAAAATGTAATTTCGGAGTCTGTGCCGGGGTTCGAACCGCAGGTCTTAAGTTTACATACAAGTGCGAAAAATAATGACAAGCATCATCCCTACTACCTGGACCACGCTCGCTTTGCAAACTACTGCGGCTAATGTATATATAAACATACAGTAATCTCTTTTCTTTCAACCACGTGCATTGACACTGCGATTCAAGGGACACTTTGTTACCTAATTGCTCAGTTGTTTATAGTTGGATTTTTATGCAACTTTCAGGGTAGTTTGATATGATTTGGCTTTAAACGAATCTTAAATTACAACACTGTACGATGAGGACAAATGCCTTAAAAACGGCATTGAAATTTTTTTTTTTATTTTTTTTTTTGTGGAAAAAGCTGCAGTGGCAGCAAAAAAATTTTAATGGCACTGCATTTATGCTGTCCCTAGGAACCTTCGTACCCAAATTGGTGGTCGTAAGTGCCATAGTTACGGAGATATTCGCGGAAAACATAATTTTTTTTCGAGGTGTATTTGGTTTTTTGCTTATTGCGGGGGCGGTAGGGGGCGTGGCACTGATTTGAAATAAACTTGATCTGCTTGCGAAAGTTACTCAATTTTTATTACAAATTTGGTGTTTCTAGCTCTTGTAGTTTAAAAGATCCAGGTGTTCATAGTGACGGACCGACGGACACACGGACATTGCTATATCGACTTGGCTGTTGATGCTAATCAAGAATATAAATACTTTATGGGGTCGGAAAAGCTTCCTTCTGTCTGTTGCGCAAATTTGGCTTCTAACAAATCTAATAGACCCCTATACTCTTTTTAAGAGTACGGTGTCTAAAAATGTAAGGGCCTAAAATGTGACATTTTTTTTAAGTTTTATGAAAACTATTATTATATACAGTTTTAAGAAAAAAAATACCGAAACTTATTTTTAACCATTTAATTCGAAATAAAAATACACTTAAAAAATACAAAATTCTTGTCCAATTTGGCGTTGGAACCACTGTATATCGACTCGGTTGATGCTTAGTAAAAATATATATACTTTTTGGTGTCGGCCAAGCCTCCTGTCTTCTGCCTGTTACGCACAATTCGCCCATCTATTTTTTTTTCAAAAGTACAGGGTCTAAAAATAAATTAAAATAAACAATGTTTCAATTCCAAGAAAACCATTTGTAATTGATCAGTGCTACCAACCTTGCTAATAAGTGCATTGCCGTTTGTACGTCTTTCCGTCGGTATGCAGAACTATTGTATAAAACGAGCCGATTGTAAAGGACCACGTACTATTCCTAGTGCTCATTTTTTATACTCTCTGCAGGAGTATATTGGGTTTGTGCAAATGTATGTAACAGGCAGAAGGAGGCGTGGCAGACCCCATAAAGTATATATATTCTTGATCAGCATCACAAGCCGAGTCGATATAGCCATGTCCGTCTGTCCGTATGAACACACAGATTTCAGAGATGGTAAAAGGTACAAGTTCGAATTTGGCCTCTATCGACTCGATATTTAGTCAGTCAATACAAGAATCTTTTATTTTTGATGCCACGCCCCATTCGCCCACATTGAACAAAAAACTAGACATACCTCGGAAAAAATTAAATTATTATGTTTTAATCGAATATCTCAGTAACTACGGCACTTAGGAATACAAATTTTGGTACGCATTTTCCTAAAGACAGCATAAATACATTACCATTTAAAATTTTTGGCTGCCACGCCCCCTTTTTCCGTAGGAAAAAAAAAACTTTTTTATACTTGCATGCCGTTTTAAAGGCATTTGTTCTTATCGTACAGTATTGTTATTTATGATTCGTTTGCAGACAAATCATATAAAAATATCCTGAAAGTTGCATAAAAATCCAACAATAAAAAACAGAAATACCGATTATATACCATATGAACACACAGATTTCAGAGATTGTAAGAGCTACAAGTTCGAATTTGGTCTCTATTGCTTCGATATTTAGTCAGTCAATACAAGAATCTTTTTTTTTTTCGATGCCACGCCCTCTTCGCCCACTATGAGCAAAAAACTGGACACACCTCGGAAAAAATATATGTTTTCGGCGAATATCTCAGTAACTTTGGCACTTATAAGTACCAATTTTGGTGCAATGACATCAAATTTTGGGCTGCCACGCCCCCTTTTTCCGTAAGAAATAAAAAACTTTTCGAACTTACATGCCGTTTGAAAGGCATTTGTTTTTATCGTACAGAATTGTTATTTAAAATTTGATTAAAGACTAATTATATCAAACTATCCTTAAAGTTTCATAAGAATCCGACCATGAACAAAAAAGAAAATAATGTCAATGCATGAGTGCGAGAGAGACAGACACACATATGTATGTGCACACATTTAACGTCAAACGAATTTGTATGCACAAACAGACAAACACATATGAGTTCGATTATGCTTTGTTTTTTTATACTCTCTGCAAGAGTATATTGGGTTTGTGCAAATGTATGTAACAGGCAGAAGGAGGCGTGGCAGACCCCATAAAGTATATATATTCTTAATCAGCATCACAAGCCGAGTCGGTATAGCCATGTCCGTCTGACCGTCTGTCTGTCCGTATGAACACACAGATTTCAGAGATGGTAAGTGCTACTAGTTCGAGTTTGGTCTCAATCGACTCGATATTTAGTCAGTCAATACAAGAATATTTTTTTTTTTCGATGCCGCAAGAAATAAAAGAGAATTTCAAACTTGCATGCCGCTTTTAAAGCATTTATTCTTATCGTACAGTGTTGTTATTTAAGATTCGTTTGAAGACGTATCATGTCAGAGTCTCCTGAAAGTTTCATAAGAATCCGACCATAAACAAAAAAGAAATGAAGCAACAAAGATTTTATTCGAGAGCAATGAGTGCGAGAGAGACAGCGCTAGTCGTGCCGACCAATAGTATTCATACACACATATGTATGTGCATACATTTAACGTCAAACGAATTTGTATGAACATACAGACAAACATATGTATGTTCGATTATAAATTGTCTCTTTTGTTGTAACGTGTTCTAATACAAGAACTATCTATTGTAATATCTGGATACTGATTTTGACATTATAATTGGGAATAAAAGCAGAGAGTATTATACGGTCGGGCTCGTTCGACTGTACTTTTCTTACTTGTTTATTTTTGACTTAACAAGTTTTTTAAATGTCTTACTTTGCTCCAGATAAATAATTTTATGATTCTATTAAATTGTAGCATCTTTAAAACTTTGTTTTAAAATAAAATAATCAGTGTTCTTCGTTAAAATCTGTTAACAAGAATGTCAAAAATTGAAAAGACTACAATTTTGCTAAAATTTCAAACTATTTTCCCGGCGGTAGTATGAGATAGTATTGACGAAAATTAATGGAAGAAAATACATATTTACTGATAGGAGTTCGGGCAAAATTTTTTCCTCAACCAAAAAATAATTAATATTTCGAAATCTTTTTAAACGATGGTTAGTATAAATGTTGTACCGATGAGATGAGGAATACTCTAATAGGTGGTTGCACCATTTAAAATATTCCGGCCAACTTATTTTACTTATTTAACACTGTCGATATGCGTACCCATTCAGCATGCACCTTATTATATAACTATTTAAACTAGGTGTAAATAGTATAGGTAATGAGTGATTTAGTAGAATATTAAAAAATTTAATACACTTTTGTGTTTTACATTATCAATAAAGGATGAGAATTTTTTAACTCATTAAACTGATTTCTGTCATTTCTATATGGGAGTTCACGTTCATTGCAATAGAAATACAAAGCGTAAAATTAGACGACATCTACGATGTTGACGTAATATTCATCCCCGTTCCCCTATTTTATAATTCGTGTACTGCCATTTTACTTAAATGTGGTTGTCATCATCGTCTTTGTTGAAACCCCATTCATCCATTAAAAAAAACATCAGATCATAAGGAATTGGGCAGCAACAGTTCTACATTTAGGTATTTTAACCCTTATTGGTGTTCTTTAAACCCGCTTACAACATGACATTGGCATGTCTTTAACGTACTATTCTTTAAGGGGGTCTTCTAGTCTAGAAATTTGAATAAATCGAAATTTTTGTTTTTTCAAAATTTGATGGATTAAGTTTTTCTAAATATGTTCCCAACAGCATTTTTCGAAAACCCAAAAATTATCGAAGTTACAGCTGCTATGGCGCTTTGAGCGGATGTAAAACTTTAAATGCATTTTTCTCGAAACCACTTGTTTTTATACTCTCTGCAAGGGTATATTGGGTTTGTGCAAATGTATGTAACAGGCAGAAGGAGGCGTGGCAGACCCCATAAAGTATATATATTCTTGATCAGCATCACAAGCCGAGTCGATATAGCCATGTCCGTCTGTCTGTCTGTCCGTATAAACACATAGATTTCAGAGATGGTAAGAGCTACAAGTTCGAGTTTGGTCTCCATCGACTCGATATTTGGTCAGTCAATACAAGAATCTTTGTTTTTTTCGATGCCACTCCCCATTCGCCCACAATGAGTAAAAAACCCGTCCCACCTCGGAAAAAATCGATGTTTTCGGCGAATATTACAGTAACTATGGCACCTAGGAATACTAATTTCGGTATACGTATTCCTAGAGACTGCATAAATGTAATGGCATCAAAAGTTTTGGGCTGCCACGCGCCCTTTTCCGCAAGAAATAAAAGAAAATTTCAAACTTGCATGCCGTTTTTAAAGCATTTATTCTTATCGTATAGTGTTGTTATTTATAAATCGTTTTAAGACGTATCATGTCAAACTCTCCTAAAAGTTTCATAAGAATCCGACTATAAACAAGAAAGAAATGAAGCAACAAAGATTTTATTCGAGAGCAATGAGTGCGAGAGAGACAGCGCTAGTCGTGCCGACCAATAGTATTCATACACACATATGTATGTGCATGCATTTAACGTCAAACGAATTTGTATGTACATACAGACAAACACATGTATACTCGATTATGCTTAGCTTTTTTTTGTTTTAACGTGTTCTAATACAAGAACTATCTATTGTAATATCTGGATACCGATTTAAGCATTGTAATTGGGAATAAAAGCAGAGAGTATTATACTGTCGGGCGTGTTCGACTGTACTTTTCTTTCTTGTTGATACCGTCGCCACGATCTCAAGTTTCAGTTGACCGATTTACTTGGCACGAATATTCGTAAAACACACCTCTATGGCATGAACCAACAAAAACTTTCATTTTAATGTTTAACATGTTTAAAAAAATTGATAAAGTTAAATAAGTAGTGAAAAACTCGAACTAATTTTTTAAAAAGCCGTCATTTTATAAAAAAAAAAGTTTTGTTTGTCCTTCCCACTTCAAGAAGGCATAACCCCGTGAAAAAATATTTTATTTTAAAATTAATTTTTGTAATCAATTCAAATAATACTTAATAATAATATTAAATACATGATAAAATAGTGTATAGTATAAATGTTAATTGTCTTTTTTACACTCCATCACTTCAAATTCGGCATTCTAGACTAGAAGACCCCCTTAATCACTCTATTTATTCTCCAACACTATCCAAGAACGTCGTTGATTTATTTTTATACCAAGAGAATGACTAAATAGGCCAATATGAAATCTTTATTAACCCTTCTGTCAGGTAAATAAGCTCGTTACACTGAGCAACCATTGTACTCACTCAATCAATATTTAACAATCTGTCAAACAGACAAATTGAATTTGACACGCTTATTTTTTTGGGCAATTTAATGGTGTCTTATATATGTGTGAATGTATACTATTGGTCGGTAGCCCCGCGTTCGTGGGCAGCGCTGCGCCACACATGAAGCAAAAACGTTCAAACATATGCTTGAATGTTTCTGTATCGCTTGTTAGCATGCATTGACATTGCGCTTAAACATAAACTTTGTTCCATGGTAGTTCTTTTGTTATACTCTTTGAAAGAGTATCTCTGCTGTGTCTGCTTTTTGGCTCATTGTGGGCGAGTAGGGCTTGGCATCAAAAAAAAACAAGAAAGAAAAGTACAGTCGAACACGCCCGACCGTATAATACTCTTTGCTTTTATTCCCAATTATAATGCTTAAATCGGTATCCGGATATTACAAAAAAGATAATTTATAATCGAACATACATATGTTTGTCTGTATGCACATACAAATTCGTTTGACGTTATATGCATGCACATGTACATATATGTATATGTGTGTATGTATACTATTTCCGCCACACATG
Source organism: Drosophila parthenogenetica (assembly GCA_035047505.1). Classification (NCBI taxonomy): domain Eukaryota; kingdom Metazoa; phylum Arthropoda; class Insecta; order Diptera; family Drosophilidae; genus Drosophila; species Drosophila parthenogenetica. Next base: position 6,481,405 of record JAWNPM010000168.1, on the reverse strand, counting down.
CATCAAAAGAGTTCGAGTATATGCTTGTATGTTTCTGTCGCGCTCGCACTCATGCATTGACTTAAATATTAACTTTATAATCGGTAGCTCTGTTGTTTATTGTTGGATTTTTATGCAACTTTCAGGATAGTTTGATCTGATTTGTCTTCAAAGGAATCATAAATAACAATACTGTACGATAAGAAAAAACGGCATGCAAGTTTAAAAATTTTTTTTCCTACAAAAAAAGGGGGCGTGGCCGCCAAAAATTTTAAATGGCAATGCATTTATAATGTCTCTAGGAACCTGCATACCAAAATTGGTGTTCCTAAGTGCCGTAGTTACTGAGATATTCGCTTTAAACATCTATTTTTTCCGAGGTATGTTCAGTTTTTTGCTCATTGTGGGCAAATGGGGCGTGACACCAAAAAAAAAAAGATTCTTGTATTGACTGACTAAATATCGAGTCGATTGAGACCAAACTCGAATTTGTAGCTCTTACCATCTCTGAAATCTGTGTGTTCATACGGACAGACAGACGGACGGACAGACAGACAGACAGACAGACAGACAGACAGACGGACAGACGGACATGGCTATATCGACTCGGCTTGTGACGCTGATCAAGAATATATATACTTTATGGGGTCTGCCACGCCTCCTTCTGCCTGTTACATACATTTCACAAGTTCTGTATGCTCATGAAGATGGTATAAAAAGAAATGATAGCGATAGTCTGAAAGACGTGATAAATAACGGGAAGCTCCCATCGAACGCATCCAGCATTAAAGTCTATATTTATTTACTCGATTGTTACGACTCGGCTTGTCTTCCCTGGGGCTACCTCGGCTAGCTCATTCGCCTCAGAGCGGGATTGTTAATCCACAATCATCGATTTCACCACTACTACTTTACACTACAAAAATATCAGCATCGATGTTTTTCCCCAACGCTCCCACCCTACCTGTGGCGGCCACATTTAAATTGTTTTGCTGCGCCACCCATAAACGAATATTTATGTCAGCTCGCTCACTCCAGGCTACGCAATCCCGCTCCCATAAACGACTTTCACACACATATTCATTTTAACAGTTCATACATATGTGTATTTATTCATATTTAACGTGTTCTGTCCTTATACTCCTATACATTTTCTGTCTTCATATAGTTTATCTAATTTTACGTTTAATTAAGGTATTCTATTTTGTTTTAAATTTAATTTTTTGTTTGGTCTGTTCCTTCTTTTTGTTCGTTTCGCCTTAATATGTGAAAAAAAGAAAAATAGAAGTCTCGGGGGTACCTAATACGACCTATGAGCTCGCAGGGGCAAAGGGGCCGGACGATGCCAATACAAAAAAAAAAAACAATTTGGCAAGTATTGATCATGAAAGCGAGTTAACAGAATAACAACAATAATGTAAATAAATAGTAACTAAATGAATAATTAATATAACGTAGATAAATTAAATAATTTACAATATATACATATACACAATGAATACTAAAAAAAATCAAAACAATGCCTGGCCAAAGTGACACAGCTCACCGGCTCAGTTCCACTGTTCTGGCGCGCACAGTTGATGCTGTGTGACGTCACCGTCAGGGTCGTTGTACGGCGTCGCGGTGGTACAGCTGTTGTTGTTGTTGCGGAAGTTCTGGTCGTAGTCGTTGCGTTGTTGTTGAAGCGGGAGTTATGGCTGATGTTGTTGTTGCCGGTTTTGGGTATTTGCTGTTGTTTCAAACTTGTATTGTCTTTGTTTTTACTTGTTGTTATCACAGTCTTCCTTGGTGTAATTGTGTGCACTAATATAGGTGTCATTTGCTTTGTTTTAGTGGGCGATCGGCGATACACAATATCATAAGCTCGAAACCCGGTATGTCATGGTCCTCTAAGTCATTACGTAATTTGACAACGTCTGGGTCTCTATTTTGCGTTAGCTGTAACTGGAAGTCCAAATCCATGTCATCGACGTAAGCAACCGTTTCCACTCGGCTCAATGCATTCACGTGGGGCATGTTAGCGCCTGAACGATGAACAATCGTATATTGAAAATTTTCCAAAAGTAGGGCCCAACGCGCAATCTTGGCAGAAGATCCTCCATTTTTGAGGGTCAGGGATAAAGAGTTACAATCCGTTACTATCTTGAACGGAATGAACTTCAGGTACGTCTCGAACTGCTTAAGAGCGTAAACATTGGCTAACGTCTCTAATTCGTAACTATGCAGCTTGGACTCGGGCTCGGAAGCCGTCTTCGAAAAGTAAAATACTGGGTGGAATTTGCCGTCCGTCTGTTTTTGAAGGAGTACTGCCCCAAACCCAGCTGAACTGGCGTCACAGTGAAGCTCCGTTTCGGACTTCGGATCGTAAATGGACAGCACTGGCGACTCTACAAGCTTGGACTGCTGCTTTCGGAAGGACTCAAGGCATTCGTCTGAGAACACGTAAGGGGCGTCTTTTCTCAGCAATCGGGACATCGGGAAGGCAATCCTAGCAAAATTGGGCACGAAACGACGGAAGTACGAAAACAGCCCTAGACATCGTTCTAATTTATTCTTGTCGCTTGCAAATGGGCTGGCTTGGGGGTGATCCCAGAGGAATTGGCTAAATATCCCAAATATTCTAGCTCACGATAAGCGAAACGACACTTTGACAACTTCAGGCTCAGACCGTTCACTCTCAGGGTATGCATGGTTTCCTTAAGGATGTCGACATGGGTCTCAAAGTCTGTAGACGCTATTAGTATGTCGTCCATGTAAATGACTAGCTGACCTCGATTAATAAGGTCCTTCAGGACAAAATAGACGAACCTCGCAAACACTGGGGGACTGTTGCAAAGCCCAAACGGCATCCGAACATACTCGAATTAACTATCCGGTGTTACAAAAGCCGTGTACTTGATAGAATCGGGGTGCATCTTGACATGGTGAAATCCACTCTCCAGATCAATCACCGTGAAGAAGGACTTTCCCCCGAGATGTTCAATACAGTCATCAAGGAGCGGAATCGAGAAATGATCGCGCACCATTATTTTATTCAACGCCCGATAATCAACACATTTCCTGAACGTATTTTCTTTCTTAAGAACAGGTTCAATAGCGGAAGCGTATGGTGAATTACTATGCCGGATAATCCCTGCTTTCTCACAAATTTGCCTCACTTCCGGACGCTCGTGATGCGACAGACGGCGGGGACGTCAAAACAGGCGCACTTGCCTAGTCAACTCTATCTTCATTTCGTACTCGGAAGGCTAAATTTGTTCTTCCGGTACGTCTAAATAAAACGACTTGATGACATCTCTTAACGCATCAAATTGCTCTGCTAGCAATTTTGGCTCTATATCCAAATCCCTTTCTTTTTTTACGCTCGCTCCTAAGGCATTAATAGCCGCTAGCGCCTCCTCAAACGTTTCACATTTCCCTACGACTCTGGACTCCCTACCGCGCTTTGACTCGATGGCATCAAAATAGGTTTCTGAAAAGGCACAACCAAACGTTGGCCTTCCTAAGGAAGTCCCGACCCAAAATAACAGGCAACACAGTTGCTGAGTCTGGTAATGCATGGAGTTTATTTGTAATACCGATATTTAATATGGGCACAGCGCAAACAATGTAGCTCAGCGACAAGAGTCGGCCTCCTCAGAGACCGCGGCAGTTAACGGCAGTATTATTATGTAGACGGCAGGATGAGGGAACCTCCGAACGTCTGATGAAACTCCTAGAGCAAAGAAAGAATTTTATTAGACTCACTGCACTCTCGCTGCACCACAAAAGCAACACTTACCTCTTGGAGATGATCCACCCGATCGAGCGGCTAGTCCACCGCGGCAGCTGTGGCGGCAGCCATCCTCACTGGGCACATCTTGTATGTGTGCCCCATCTGCTCACAGCGGAAGCATGACGCCGGCTGCCGGAATGGCTTCGGGCACGCGCTCTTGTAATGTCCAAATCCAGAGCAGTTATAGCACCGGACGGACGCAAATTCTTCCGGCTTGGCGACCGCTGCCACCGCCGCCGTCCTCCGTGGTGGCGGTCTGCCTTCCGCCACTGGTTTCGGCACTTCATCCGCGGGGCGCCTCCTCTCATAGCGGACCATCAGGTCCTTTAGCTCCCTCACGGTGCGGGCGGGGTACAGTGTGCTCACCGCCTGGGATTTGTCACGCAGGCCGTCGATGATGAAATCGACGAGGTCTCTCTCTGGCACCTCTTGGTACATCGCAATCTCTTGCATCTCGATGATATAACGGAAATACTCCTCTCCGGGCTTCCGATGCCGATTGCGCAATGCCGCACAGACCTCGTCGATTCCATGTGTTCGCCCGAACTTCTCTATTAGGACCTCCTTCAGGTCCTCGTAGCATGCTGTACCGTCCGGAGGAACATGAGCGCAGTGCCCTCCAGCATGCGACGGCAAGCCCGGAACCGAGCCTCCCGGTCCAGGCCCAGCATTGAACACGCATCCTCCAGATCGGTGAGTCATTTGCGAATGTCGTACTGGTTGTCGCCCGAGAACCGCACCACCATCGTCTCGATGGCGCTCACGTCTCTCAACGGGCTTCCTTGGCTGGGCTGGACTGGTTGGCTCGGCTGGCCTGCTAGCATATTTCGGAGTTCCGCCACCTCGCACCGCAGCAAAAGGAGCTCCTTCTCCTTCCTAAAATCATCCATTTGCCGGGCTAGCTCCGGCCCAAGTGTGCTTTGCCCCGGCCATCCAGGCGTAGACACGCCTGAATGGGTGGCTGAATCAGCCGCAGCGGGATTAAGAACTGCAGCAGCAGGTAAAGCAGAAGCGACAACAAGTTGGTAAGTTGCAGGCGAGGCGGCAGCTGATAATGCAACAACAGGTAGGTGGATCGCAGGTGAGGCAGCAGCAGACGACGCAACAGCAGGTAGGGCAGCAGCAACAGCAGGTAAGTGGATCGCTGGTGATGCAGACGCGCCGGTATCGGCCAAGGCACGCCGCAGATGTGGCTGCTCTGCAGGACGTCAAACTTACAACTCGCACTTCGGCGCTTGACGCCAGCTCCTCCAGCGTTGGTGGCTGTGAAGTCTCCATTTCAGCTGGACCACCGTTGCTGACTGCGGCGCATCTATTCCGCGTGCGCGCAACATTTTATTCAGATCCTCTTTAGTGCCCATCTTCACTTAGATAACTTGTTAATTGAAGGGTAATCCCATCTCTGAGCTGTAATAAGCTGAATAACACAATTGATTTAACTGGATGTATCGATATAACAAAGATTTTATTCCGTGTGATCTTTTGTGTCTAGTCTCTTCGCTCATCGCTTTTGCTGACGGACGTGTTTTACATCGCTTCTAACTCTTTTCCAGTTTTCCTCGTTTATACACTTAATTTTATTTGACATTTTCCGGCTATTTCCCTAAGTAACATTGTGTGATACACCGGTTGTGTTAAAACATTGTTTTAATAAATTACAAAGCCAATTTTAAACAATTTGTGACTAAAAGCAACAACCATTCCACAGCCAAACTTTCTGTTTACTTATCTCTGCACTTGTTTGTCGCTGTGAAATTGTTCTTGTAATTTTACGCCGTTGCTTGCGCTAACATTTTGTTTGTGTACAATTTATCTCTATCTTCGTGCTCTCTTCTTTACTTACGCTCATGACGCGCTCTCATCTGTTCTAACGCGCTCTTTTATCTAATCTTTGGTGCTGGCCGGTAATTCCGTTTTTCCTTTTTCGGTCGCCGCGTCCGCGCATAAATTGTTTTTGTGCATTAAATTTGTTTTTGTCGTAAGTGAACATCAGTAGCTTGCACATTAACCCTAATTTGCCTACGTATTTTTACTATTTTCTCAACCTGTAGCTTGTGCTTATACTCTTTAATTATATTCTTATTTTTTTATTAATACTCATCGAATCCCAACATGTATGTCTGCTATAACACCAATTGCCAGGTTCGAACAAACGTTAAGGTGGGTTTCGTTTGCTGCTGGCTGTGTGAAAATGTTTCACATGAAAAATGTGCAGGCCTCAACGGCCGAATTATTGACCTGATTGAGTCTAAGTCAGGTTTAAAGTGGACATGTGAAGCTTGCAGGGATGTCGAAAGAAACATGATGAGCTTCATGAGACATACTAAGAGAGGCTTTGCGGACCTATACGGCAGATTTAAAAGTCTGTCCGATAGTTACGCAGCATTGGATAAGGAGTTTAAGGACTTAAAATTCTTAAACGAATCTCCTAAGCGTAAAAAGGCCAATTTTAGATTGTCGATTGGGCTTAATGAACTTTCAGTCCCTCCTCACATACCAACTTTGTCCGCACCTTCTCTAATAAATTTTTCATCCCCATCTCCGAATATAATCGTTAGTAGTGATGACAACTTTATTTTACCCGCAGAAGTTGTCGCTACGAACCCCGAAGTAGTAATTTCAGATTCGTCAATTGTCAATACTGTTGCAGTTGGCGAATCAATTAATGAGTCTGCTGCTGACACTGCTGTTGCCTCTTCGGAAGTAATTACAGTGTCAGATAAAAAGACTCTCATAGGTGTTCCATCAAAAAAACAAATATTTGTTTCCAGGCTTGCCCCTGACACTACATCAGATGATGTCAAGGCCTTCATTCAGGCCAAATCAGAAGCCAACATTACGGTGGAAAAATTTAAGTTCTCATACCATCGGGAAATTTCTTCATTTGAAGTAAGTGTTCCAGCCAAATATTTTAACACGATCTGTTGTAAAGAATTTTGGCCGGACCATTTAATAATAAAAGAGTATACGACGAAGAAAAGAAATCGGACTCCGATTTCATTGCCTCCTAATCCTATCCCGGCCTCTGACGCCGGAAAAAACTAGCTTCCTCCCTCTCATTAGCCTATCAAAATGTGAGAGGTATTTGTAGTAAAATTAGTAATCTTTATCTAAATAGTCTATCATTTCCGTTTCATGTCGTGGCCTTTTCTGAAACATGGTTAAGGCCAGATATTCTTAACTCTGAAATTCTTTCCAATAAATTCTCTATCTATAGAAAAGATCGTACACCTCGCCGCGGAGGCGGTGTACTTATTGCCGTCGATGTTAACTTATCCTCGGAAGAGGTTATAATCGATGGCTCTATTGATATTGAATTTGTTTCTGTTAGGTTATTCCTAAATAACATTAGTATTTTCATCACTTGCTCCTACATTCCTCCTTCTTCTGACTATTCCCTTTATTTATTACACTTCTCTGCTATTAAATTAGTATCCTCTAAACTTTCCGATCGTGATTTTCTTGTAGTTCTCGGCGATTTCAATATTGCAGGGACTACATGGATTTCATATCCTGACTCTGCCGTGCTGACCCCTACGACTCAGCATGATTTTCTTGATGAGTTGTTTGGTATTTCATTATTTCAGATCAATGCTATCTCAAACTCTTTAAAAAGAATGCTCGATCTGATTTTTGTTTTGGATCCATCCCGCTATTCTGTCTCCCGTACCTCACCCTTATCGTATTGTATCCCTTATCGAAAGTCGCGATTCTATAAAAGATTCAAGGAAACTGGCTCTTCCTTGTATCTCTCTCGCTATCTGATTGCTCGATCTGATTTCTATGCTTTGAACGACCGTTGCTATAAGGAATACCTTGCTGACTGTGGTCAACAGTTTCGAACGAATCCTAGACGGTTTTATAACTTCGTTAATTCGAAGCGTAAATCATCAACGCTTCCATCTAGTGTAGTCTTTGAAAGAAAAACTGCTAACTCAGATCAGGCTATCGCCGATTTATTTGCCGATTTTTTTCAAACGACTTATAGTATGCATGAGTATAATTCTGATTCACCTTACCCTTATCATTTAATTCCGTTCAATCGTAATTTTACACCGGTCATTACCGAAAGTTCGCTTTTACGTAATTTAAAGAAAATTAAACCTGTTTTTTCACCAGGACCAGACGGAGTCCCAGGTTGCGTGCTGAGAAACTGTGCAGACGGCCTTTTTAAGCCCCTGTATAAATTATTTTCTTTGTCCTTTGCATCATGTTGTTTCCCTGATGTTTGGAAATCATCTTATATTATTCCTCTTCACAAAAAAGGAAACAAAAGCAATGTCTGCAACTATAGAGGTATTTCCAAGTTGTCTGCTATTCCCAAGGTTTTTGAGAAATTAATAACTTCTCAATTGCAACATTTCTGTAGATCCATGATTTCACCCTTCCAGCATGGGTTTGTGAAATATAGATCCACTACCACTAACCTGTTAGAATTTACATCATTCACGCTGCAGGGTTTTGATAAAAAGTTGCAAACTGACGTCATTTACACAGATTTTAGTAAAGCTTTTGACTCCGTTAACCACAAGCCATCTCGGTCCTTTGCTATTTATATTGTTCATTAATGATCTGCCATCTGCAGTCAGTCACTCTCGGGTGCTGATGTATGCCGACGACGTTAAACTTTGTGTCTCGGCTAATGAGTCTCTTCTTGGATCCAGATTACAATCTGATCTTTACAGTTTTCAAACCTGGTGTCAGACCAATTTATTAAATCTTAACTATAGTAAGTGTAACGTAATGTCCTTCAGTAGGCGACTCCCTTTTTTAAACAATTACATTTTGAATGACAATTCTCTTCAAAGAATTGAGTCGGTCACTGATTTGGGTATCCTTTTGGATCCAAAGCTCAAGTTTGATAAGCATGTTTTGTCAATCACTAATCGTGCTTTTGGTGTCCTGGGTTTCATAAAACGGTGGTCGAAAGAATTTAATGATCCCTACTTAACAAAAACACTCTATACCTCCTTGGTACGTCCTATTCTTGAATATGGATCCTGTATCTGGTCTCCCCAATATAGGATTCGTCAAGACAGAATAGAGTCTGTACAAAAACAATTCCTTCTTTTTGCCCTACGGGCCCCTAACTGGAATCCTAATATTCGTTTGCCATCCTATCGTAGTAGACTTTTACTAATAAATCTTCCTTCTTTGTCTGATCGTAGGACAGTGCTCGGTGTAATTTTCTTACACAAACTAATCAATGGTGAAATTGATTCTTCTGAATTAATTAGTCAGATTAGTTTCGCTGTTCCGATCAGACCCACTAGAAACTTTCTTCCCCTCTCTCTTCAACCTTGTACTACTAACTTTGCTATACATAACCCTTTCCGGGTATTGTGTAGTAACTACAACAAACTATCTCGAGTTGTAGGTAGTTCTACTTCAATCCCTTTAATTAGAACTTCTCTTCTCTGTCACCTATCTAGATCTTAATTAATATAGTTTAAACTATTATATTATGTGTATTGTATTGTATTTTTATATATTGTAATTCGTTTTTAACAAATAAACTCGTTTCGTGTTTTCGTAGCCGTACGTTATGCGGTTGCCCTCGGCCGGTTGGGCGGGAGGTGGCTGCATTGTCTGCAGGGTTCCGCGCGCTAACAAGCACGTTGCTTGGTGTTGCTGGACCACTTGAATGTACTGTCTCGTTAGTACATCAACGTCCAAAAATATATAAAAAAAAAAAAAATCAGAATCAGAAGACCGGAAAAGGAAGTCAATGTGGCCCACCTTCTCTGTCATCCGACACCAAAAATGCTTACACACTAAAATACTAAAGCGATATAGGGTTGCACTAACGATTAGACGCATTACAACTCTGGGGGACTTATCGATGGCTCCTATATCTACTATCGAATTAAACTTAAAATAAATACCTTACAGTTATAAGAGTAGGAATTAGAAAGAGAGAGGGAGAGAGAGAAGATAGTGGCCGAGCGGAGGCGGCCGTTGACTCTAAGGAAGAGTAATAGAAGGAGTAGGATTTTGAAAATTGCATACCAACAGGTGGCCTTAGAGTCAACAGGGGAGTTGGTTTTGAAGATCGGCACGAGACAGTCGAGTGGCCGGATCGATAGCGAATTTTTTTTGTATTACGCGGTTGTGTGTTGCAAATTCCTGTTGGTATCTAGTGCAATGTTAAAAAAAAAAGAAAAAATATATAAAACCAGAAGAACAATCATAATTAAAACCCCCAAAGAAATTATATACACGCATGCATACATATACATTTAAAAAGAATAAATGACTGTGGCACTACTGTACAACAAATATAAATAAATAATATATAAAAGTTAAAATTAAATCTATCACCACAACCAATAAATCAATAGACTGTTAAAATAACAGCAAAAAGAAGCACAACAACTGCAAATCCTGCACCAACAACAACCCACATTAACTACCTACCAATGCAAGTGACACATATATAAATGCACTCAAGTACGACAAGAACGACAGTGATAACAGCAAACAGAACCAAAGACAGTCAAAATTAAAAAAATCAAATTCATCAAAAACAAAAAATCAAAATCAAAACCAACAACAACAACAAGTATTACTCCAACAACGACATCTATAACAAGAACAACAACAACTATAGCTTCTGCAAGAGCTACAGCTGTACAGTAGCAGCAAGACTACACCGCCGGTCAACGATCCCGACGATGACGTCACACAGCATCAGCTGTGCGCGCAAGCACAGTTTGACGGAGACGTGATGAGCAGTGTCGCCCCGACAGCTTTAGTTTGTTTTGTCTATCTTAAATTTTGTGAAGTTTGTTCATGTATAAGAAGTGTTGTATTTTTCTGGTTGGCCCTTTTCTGTTGTTTTTTTGTTAGTTATTTATCAATGATTCATTAGCCCACTTGGTGCAAGTCAACAGAATTTGATTTGGCACCGTCCGGCCCCCTATGCCCCTGAAAGATCTTAGGTAGTACTAGTTACCCACGAGACCCCCCTCTATATAAATATTGATGCGACAACACAAAACTGAAAAGGAAAGACATAGAACAAAATAGACAAATATAAATGTATATATTAAAAAAAAAATGAATGACACAAAATTAGGTTAAATAAAGATAGTGGCCTATCTATGTAATAATAAGGACGGAAAATGTTCAAATTTAATGTTGTGACGCCGCATAAATGCAGCGCACATAATTAGACCGGCCGAACACAAATTATTTGCACCCAGTGTGCACACACAACACCAAGGTGGCGCATAACTTCATGTAAGCAGTACACAAGAATAAGAGACCGCATCGCGGGATACACATGTACAAGCAACAAATTAAGCTAAAGCGAGACAGCGATCGTCGCTAAGCGACACAATGAAAGCAGAGCCACAAATTTACAGTTATGCGCACAGACAGTAAGAGTGAGATCGTCGCGTAACAGCCTTTGTAAGAGCGAGCACACTACTCTGCCGTTGGCGACAGCGCGGCGTGCTAATGTAAAATTCAACGCTGACTGCGACAGAGGCCTACATTCAAGCGGCAGAATGATCACGAAAATTTGGCACGCGTCAGTGCGAGTACGGCAAGCAAGACGAACAAAAGTGCACGCAAACACTACGCGTGTGTAAACACAAAACCCACAAGGAGACAACAACAATATATACATCGCCGACCAGGAACGACAAAGGAACAACGCAGGAGACACCAGACCAGGAATTACTAAGGACCAGGAACTCGACGCGGAACATAGAAAACGGATTACGAGATTTGCAACCACACGCACACATACTGCACGCCCACACACATACACATACACTTACATAGAAGCCACGAGGTGAGCCACGAATTTGGTATAGAAGAGAAGTATAAACAGGGTGGTTAGGTCGAAACTGCGTGTGGCAAAAGAATAAAACCCCATACAGTGGGCCAAATGTTACAATATCTCGATTCTTTCTTTTATTTGTTTTTTTTTTTTTTTTTTTTCAAAACTTCCAGCCGATATTTAAAGGAAATACACTAAACATATAACCGGTGTACATTTTCGGGAATCGCGAAAATCAATACTTAACGCTCACAAAATTCTCAGTGCCTAACTCCTAACTTCTAGTAATCTTCCGGCAACCCCACAGCGCATACTTCTTGATTGCAGGGGGATTGCTGAAGTCAATGACACGAGCCAACATGTGCAAATTAACATCACTCTAGAGCGCATACTTGACGGTGATGTGAAGGCACAGACTCATTGTACGCACAGTGTTTGTAACGTAAACAGCCTTCGCCAGTGACCGACATTGCGACTTTCTGGAAGCAGCCAGTGACTTCCCTCCAGCCTGTAACGCGAATACTTTTTCGGTTGTGGAGAACGCATGGGCAGCTAAAGGAAAAGATAACCGATAGCTTCACTCCAGCCTCTAAAGCGAATACTTTGTGGGTTGTGGAGAAACTATCGCACGAGTCTCCCATCGACCCACGACACTCGGACTATCCCTTCAGACATTAGAGCGATTACTATTTGGTTGCGGGAAACCTTGAGTAAATTCATCGGTGGCGTCTTCTACGGTAACTGCTAAAGCGCATACTTGGCCATTACCGTGGAAGTCTCAACCGAGTCGTCTTTTGCCTTTAGAAAACCGCTCGTGACCATCGTCACTACACTACCAGTGCTTTCAGCAATAAATAAATTTTCTGTAAACAGCCCTGGCCGGACTGAGACACGCCCCGTCCTGAGAAACTTCGTTACAATGTAAATAAATATATATATGTATGAACTGTAAAAAAATGAATATGTGCGAGTAAGTCGTTTGTGGGAGGGGGATTGAATAGCATGGAGTAAGCGAGCTGACATAAATATTTGTTAATGGGTGGCGCAGCAAAACAATTTAAATGTTGCCGCCACAGGTAGGGTGGGAGCGTTCCGGCAAAACATCGATGCCGCCGATAGGTGTGTAGCGATTGTGGTGTATTATAAAATAGTAGTGGTGATGTAAATTCTATAATCGATGATTGTGGATTGTACGGTGGGCGGTGGTTAATAACACCGCCCTGAGGCGTATGAGCTAGCCGCGGTAGCCCCAGGGGAGACAAGCCGAGTAAGCCTATTTTCATTTCATTTTTTTTTTTGTTTATGTGACTTAAAAATTTTATTCTAATATCTTTGTCTGCTCAATTCTATGTCTTTCCTGTCATTTATGTGTTGTCGCCCTCATATTCATATAGAGGGGGTGGTCTTGGGGGTACCTATACAACCTATGAACTCAAAGAGGAAGAGGGGTCGGACAGTGCCAAAACAAATTGTATATTGGCGGGTACCAAACGTACCACTGGGATTATTGGCGAATCGTAAAAAAAAACACACAAAAAAGAAAGGGCCAACCAGAAAGTATGACAATATGACACGAGAGAAAAAAGTTCAAACAATTATTTAAATAAATAAATGGACCAGATTTTTTTACATAAATAAATATAAATAGATTTTTAATAATACAAACAAAATACATAAACTTTAAACAAAACAAAACAAACTACAACTGTCTTGGGCGATACAGCTCACCACGTCCGTTCTACTGCCACTTAAGAGCACAGCTGATTTTGTGTGTGCTGTACAGCCGTTGTTGTTGTTGTTGATGCCGGAGTTATGTTTGTTGTAACGGCCAGCTGATATATTTATTGGCGTTTCGTCGTTGTTGGGGTTATTGTTGGTGGTTGTTGTTGTTGTTGCTATTTTAAATGGTGTCATTTGTTTTATAAGTACTTTGGTTTTGGTGGTTGTGTTTTGGTGACAACTAAACGAGATTTTTTTATTTTGTCTTATTTTTTTTTGGTCTGTATTTGTAAGTTGAGAATGTTTTTGTTGTCTTACATTCATTTGCGTTTGTCACAGTGTTGCCACATTGTCTATCGTATCACACTGCTTGTTGCTCTACGTGTTTAAATTCATTTTTTTATACTCTCTGCAAGAGTATATTGGGTTTGTGCAAATTCATACAACAGGCAATGGGAGGCGTGGCAGACCCCATAAAGTATATATATTCTTGATCAGCATCAACAGCGGAGTCGCTATAGCCATGTCCGTCTGTCCGTCTCTCCGTCCGACCGTCTGTATGAACAAAAGGATTTCAGCAACTATAAGAGCTAGAAAGACCCGAGAGGTCGAAAATGAAAGATACAATTCGCCAGCAGTACAAGTTTGTTTTTGTTTTTGGACACGAACACTTTAGGGCGTTCTATGTTCATATGAAGGTAAAATCAGGTGAAAATAGCACGTTTTAGTGTAGAAAACTTTTTTGTTAGTTACGTTATCCGAACCAAATTCACATGGGATGTTCATATCTATGGCGGACATAAGCTGACCAAGTTTGATCCAAATCGGTTTACTATATCGTATAGCTCCCATGGGGGCAATCGGTCAAAAAATCGCTCTTGCTATAAATTGGTATGCAATTTTTTTGTATTTTTTGTATCTTAATGAAACTGACATAGAATATATTATCAATAAAATAAACATACTGATCGAGTTTCATTTAAATCGGACTATATCGTACAACTCCCATAGGAACAATCGGTTACCAAGCTATCTTAGCCATCCCCACTATTGCATTATTATTATCATTACCCATTGTTAATTACATATTGAAACTTAGTAACGGGTATTCCAAAGTCGCGAGGCGACTATAGCATTCTTTCCTGTTTTCTTTTTTGGTTATGGTCGGATTCTTGTAAAACTTTCAGGATAGTTTTATATAATTAATCTTCAAACAAATCTAAAATAAAAATACTGTACGATAAGAGCAAACGCGTTTAAAACGTCATGCAAGTTTGAAAAGGGAGCGTGGCAGCCCAAAATTTTAAAGGCAATGCATTTGTACTGTCTTTTAGAACCTGCGTACCAAAATTGGTTTTCCTATGTGCCATAGTTACTTAGATATTCGCTTTAAACATATATTTTTTCCGAGGTATGTTTAGTTTTTTGCTGATTGTTGGCGAATGGGGCGTGGCATTAAAAACAAGAAAGAATGCTATAGTCGCGACTTTAGGATACCCATTACTGTAATTAACAATGGGTAACTATAATAATATGAGTGCAACAGTGGGGATGGCTAAGATACTTTGAAAAATACAGAAAATTTTCACATAAATTTAAATTTATGATCATTAATCCCTTAGGAGTGTTTCGAGGAGATACTATTTTGCACCCTCTTCGTTAATAGCAGCTTCCCACAACCCTCCAAAGTATGGAGCGCCAAGCATTTTCGAGCAATATGCCTTTGGTGAGGGTCGCTAAAAAACAGATGTCTTAGCTCAGCGAGCTCGTTTTTGGCACCAACGAAGTTCGTAGCGTTGTCGGACCAAACGGCATACGGCTTGCCTCGAAGACTCTTAAATCGTTTGTGAGCAGTGATAAAAGATGGAGTTTATAAATCCTCGACCAGCTCCAAATGGATTGCCTTGGTAGCGAAGCAGACAAAACCGCTGATGTAGCATTTTGCCGGTGGCCTGTTTCTGATGTCTGATTTAAAGTAAAATGGCCCACAGAAATCTATTATTGTGACGTGAAACATGGAGCTTGGCTGTACTTGGTCCAGTGGCAAGGGTGACATGATATGCTTGCGAAATTTAGGGCGTAGCCTGAAGCAGCGAACGCACTTGTTGATGACTGATGCAACCGCTTTTAGTCCTCCAATGGGCCATGCATTTGCCGTAGAGCAGCCATTAGACTTTGCGGCCCGGAATAAAGGAATCCGACATGATAGAATGCTTTTAAGGAAACTGTAACCGGATGATATTTAGGCAACAAAAGCGGATGCTTCGCTTCATAGTCGAGATTCGAACTATGCAGACGGCCACCGGCACGGATTAGTCCCTGAGGATCCACAAAAGGCAGCAAAGATCGAAGCCGACTCTTTGTCTGTTTGATGCTCTTGATGAGCAGATGAGTACCCCTCTTTATGTCCTGTGTAGTGAGCGGTCCCTTGCTTTGATTATGCTCCTTGCGCAGGTGGCTAATAAATCGAAAAACGTATGCAAAAACACGCTGAAGACGTCCAAACGAGTTTTGGAAATTACAGTTTGTGGATAGATCCGATGTAGCAGAAGATACTAAAACCATGTGCCGTCGTTCTGGAAGTTCAATCGGACAGTCCACAGCTTGTGGCCATTTACTGCTAGCATGACGTAAAAATTCACTACCTTGAAGCCAAAGTTTGCAGTTAAACAACTCTGCTGGTATGCATTCTCGTGATAGGATGTCGGCTGGGTTCATCTGCAAAGGAACATGCTTCCAAATCATTCCCTTTGTTCGCTTTTAAATCTGCGGGACCCTGTTGGATACAAAAACATTAAAATTTGATGGTTTTTCGCGTATCCGGGTTATCGCCACCGTCGAATCAGACCAACAATAAAATGTACATTTAAACTGCAAACTTTGGGAGAAGCTGACGAGGAGTTCCGAAAGCAGGAGTGCGGTTGAGAGATCAAGTTTCGGGATGGTAAGCGTTTTAAGTGGAGCTACTCTCGATTTTGCACATAGCAATCTTGTCGTGAATTGCCCATAGAGCTCGGAACGGATGTAAACGCATGCGATATATGCGACCATGCTTGCGTCGCAGGATGAATGATCTTTCCATTTTGCGTCAGAAAGCAGAACATATCGCCGAAACCTAAGGCTGCGGACAAATTTGCTTGACGATCTTAATCCAGACAGAATGAAGAGATTGCGGTAAGCTTTCATCCCAACCCAAGCTCTCCTTCCAAATGGCCTGAAAAAATATTTTCATATTTGTGATGATAGGCGCGATCAATCCCAGAAGGTCATAGAACTTGGCGATTGCTGACAAAATGCTTCTTTTCGTTTAGAGCCATATTGGCCAAATTGAACAGCAGTTCATCAGAGCTCGGATCCCTTAAGCCTTTGTGATGTCGGATCCATCGTGGAATTTCATAAGTTTTTCGCGATCCGTCTCAAATCCAGCAGTTAAGGCTTCCCGCTTGTTTGAGGAGCACTTGCGTATTGGAAACCCGCCTTTGAGAAGGAAATCCTTGACCTCCATACGAGTTCGGGAATCGTCATCAACAGAGTCTCTTCCAGTGATGAGGTCATCGACGTAAAAATCCCTACGCACGATTGTAGCTGCCAATGCGAAAGCATCCTCTTCATCATTTGCAAGCTAATGCATTGCACGGATAGCCAAGAATGCGACAGACTTTGTGGCACATGTAACTGTTTTCAGTTTGTAAATCTTCATTTTGTCCTCTGGTGTATCCCGCCACAATAAATTGAATTTCTCCAGGGAGACTATCTATTTCCCAAAAACGTTTCACAATATCAACTAAATGCTCATCTGTGAAAGAAGGCTCCGGCTTTGAGCGCAATGCAGTTAAAGATGAATTCTTATTACACTGATGAGAACAGCCACCAGAAATGATCCAGTCAAGCTAAGTCTTTTGAAGGGAATTTGACCAACGCAGATAAGATCGAAGAACAGCCCGGCTCTAAGAAGTAGATCAATACGTTGTGATTCAAAGAATGACGGATCAGCCAGCTTGAGGTTTTTATGTATTTATTACTTTTCAATGTCTAAATTAAAATGCGGCTGGTAATCGGTTATTGTTCGAGCGAGCACCACAGTAAACGATGCCTTGAATAACTTATCATGCGACTGAGCAGTGACATCAACAGTTTGCGATAGCGAATACTCACCTATTCCGGAAATGGCAATATTAGATCTGTGAGCTTTGCGATGCAACTGATTGGCCAATCGCGTTTTGATAAAGTTGAGTTGAGAACTAGAGCCCAACAACGCGCGGCATGGAACGAGTTCTCCAAAACGATTTGTGGCATAAACTATTGCGGTTGGTAGCAACACATAATCCGCAGGCGTAATTTTGGTGGTTTCAGGAGAAGGATTAATAACTGTGGAAATAAGCGAACATGAGTTTGTTGCGTGATGAATTCCCGAAGTTACCTTTGAGAAGTCGGTATATTTATAAAAGACGTGTTAACGCCCATATGCAGAAGAGAATGATGCTTAAATTGACAGATCTTGCAATATTCTGATCTACATTGCTGCAAGCCATTCTCTTTGCGAAGAGGCAAATATACATGCGCTTCGCTTCTTAATGACGTGCAAGAGGCGTTAAATCGATGATTTTTGCGCATTTTGAAAGAAAGTGATCTTTTGCGTTACAAAAGGGACGTGTTGCAACTCCTTGTTGCGTTGATGCAATGAGTGTGCTTCGGGACGATTTTGATGATTGCTTGCTCACCTGCGGATTTTAATTTTTGCTCAGTGCGCATTCCACATTTTCCAACATACTGCATCGCTTTTCAAGAAATTTGGCCATGTCTACCAATTTGGTTAGTTTGTCCTTATGCAAAGTTTTCTCCCACTTCTCCTGCGTGTTTTGATCCAGCTCGTGAGTAAGCAATCCATCGGCAAGCTCGGCCGTCGATGTCATAGTAGTAATTGCCGGAAGAGGCGAATTGATTCCGTCGCGACAACGCACGCTACGACTTGCACGACCTAATTTTAAGAAAACTATTTTTTGATGAAAACAAACTAGAAAACAAATTCACCACTGATCTGCAAATCCAGAGCTGCAGTTACAATTGGACACACTCAGGTCAAACAACACCGTCTCACCGAAAGAGCATCCGTCGGGCCAACGAATGTGTTTAATACGCTTGCCACATTTTGCACGGTCGTTCAGCCTATACAAGATCGACAACTTACACTCTCGATTCGACATCTGTCCAACACGTATGTTTGGGCTAACATATACGTGAAAGCATAAAACAATGTTTTTTGTTTGGTGCGGCTTTATTTAGCAAAGCCAAGTGATACTGAGAAGTATTCCACCATAGGAAATCCTAAGTTTCTTTTTTCCACCTTCTTATAATACATTAGAATGGCTTAAAAACCATTTTGCCAATTAAAATTCGCCCAATCCAAAATTTTCACGCAACTGCTTACTCATCACTTTGCAATCTGCCGTGAGGGCATATCGGTTGAGACGGAACCTACGAATTAAACGAATAAGATCCCTCTGAGTAGTAGATTCCACCATTAGTCACTCGTTGAGATAGTTTGACGAGGTTGTCTTACACGACGCGTCAAATACTACTCCAAGTTTGGTGGACCTGCTATCAGGTCTCAGGACGCACTGATGTGGAAGGGAGTAATGTGGTCTCTGTAGAACAATTGCATCTAAGGCCCACATGCGACCAACTACAAGACCGTTCAGGAAACTCAAATATATATCCTGTCTTTTAGACGAGACTAGCATTTTGGGATCAGTCATGAAAGACAAACTGACACCAAAGTGTCCAGTCACCAATGTTGAAAAAGCAGTCTGCTCCCAGAAGCATATCTATTTCATGGGGTTTATGGAAACCAGGGTCCGCCATTTCGACATTTTCTAGTATTTTCCACCTATTGATGGGAAGATCAGCATTTGGCTGCCTGCTACAAATTGATTTTAGCACCCAAAACTCGGTTAATATATTAAACTTTACGGTTAATATATTCTTTTGCGTTGAAGGCGCAAGGCTTGAGCGAGATCCTCCGTCATGAATTCACCTGAGACCCTGAATCCATCAAGGCTCTAGCGTTTCGTTTCTGACCGAATCTGTCACGAACGGTAAGGACTGCAGTTGCAAGGATCACTTGATCAATTTCGCTTGCAACATGATTTACATGGGTAGGGATGAGGAGAGGCTTATGATGCTTCTACGAGTGCATATTTGTGAAGAGGAGTATTGTGAGGACGAGAAATAACTCTACACCTCGACGCAGTGCAGTTGGACATTCTGTGTCCTGAATTCAAACAGTTTATGCACAGTTGACTAGATTTTACGAAATTAATGCTGAGAAACCTTGACAATTTCCAATCATGTGGTTTGCAATGCAAAACTGGCATGTGCGTTCGAAATCTTCTTCAACATATGTACACGCAAACGACAACTTTTTGCGTGTTTCATATCAAATGATTGCTTCATCGTAGACTTCGAAATTTCTTCAGCAGACAAATGCTGATATCGCCTGTTCAAAGCCGCAACACAGTCGGCCCACTTCACCAATGTGTTATAGTCAAGCTGTTCCTCATACTTCGACTTCGTATAAAGATTGAGTTTGCGAAATCTTGCTCATCTCCAACCGATATTAATGACTCAAATATTGCTAATACTGAGTCCACCATTGTCCAAATTCCTATTGCCGATGGCTTCAACATTGGCTCAATATCAAACAACTGTGCGAGAGTTTCGAAGAAAATTAGACACTTGTTGTCGTACACTCGACTCTCTAATGCCTTTGGGTAGTTTTCATCAGATACCTGGAAAGCTCTGATGGTGCCTAAAGCCTCGTCTGACAAACACGATAACAAATGATTGAACTTTTCAATATTTGAAAGCGAGTGATCAGAGTCAAACAAACTGTTAAAATGACCAATAGTGAGAATGGTGAAAAGGCTGAGGTACGGTCTCTGATGCCTGATGCGCATTTAGCGCAGACATGTATGAAGACCTTGCCAAAATGTTTCCTCAAGGATTGCCCGGCTAGTATTGTCAGGACCTTTTGCATCGGTCTCTGACTGCAGTTCCATAGTTTTGAAAATGTATGAATTTAGTATATCTAGTCGGCACTGAAGTTCAAATTTACTTGGAGTCACCATAATCTTAGTGAGTGAACTTCTTTGCCTCTCTCTACTTTTTCTAGCTTGACGAACAATTGAGTTAAACGAGCAATAAGGCAATTCTCGTCGACATTCACAACAGTCCCATTGTGATTTGCCTTGTACGCCATATTGACTTCATATAAATTCTGCTGCATTCAAATGCACGTAAGTGTATTATCACTATTAACAATCAGCCGATAAACAAATTGGAAGAAGGCTAAGCGTATGCAGATAAGCACTGACGGTTGGCAACAACAATAAATAACAAATACGCAAACGCACCAGCGCAAAAGATACTCAGCTGATTAGCAATGTTCGGCTGATTCGACTGCACACTGTAAAAACAAGTACGAAAAGTACAGTCGAACGAGCCCGACCGTATAATACACTCTGCTTTTATTCCCAATTATAAGGTTAAAATCGGTATACGGATATTACAATAGATAGTTCTTGTATTAGAACACGTTAAAGCAAAAAAAAAGTAAGCATAGTCATACATTCATTTGTTTGTCTGTATGCATATACAAATTCTTTTGACGTTAAACGTACACTACTGGTCGGCACGACTAGCGCTGTCTCTCTCGCACTCATGGCATTGGGCTCGAGTACAAACTTTGTTGATTTTTCTTTTTGTTTATGGTCGAATTCTTATGAAACATTCAGGAGATTTTGACATGATTCGTCTTCAAACGAATCACAATAACAATACTGTACGATAAGAACAAATGACTTTAAAACGGCATGCAAGTTTAAAAAGGTTTTTTGTTTCTTACGGAAAAGAGTCGTGGCAGCCAAAAAACAAATTATGTCATTGCATTTATGCGGTCTCTAGGAACACGTGTATTCCTACGTGCCATAGTTACTGAGATATTCGCCGAAAACCTAGATTTTTTCCAAGGTATTTTGGGTTTTTGACTCATAGTGAGCGAATGGGGCGTGGCATCACAAAAAATAGCTTCTTGTATTGACTGACTAAATATCGAGTCGATAGATAATATATTCGAACTTGTAGCTCTTACCATCTCACCATGTTCATTCGGACAGACCGACAGACAGACAGACGGGCAGACGGACATGGCTATTACAAACTTCGTTACAAAAACAATATACCCTCTGCAAGGGTATATAAAACGGAACTCTTGGAGGAACTTCTGTTCCAACCTAGAGTCAGTGCCTGAAACAGCTAGACTTAGAAGGCTGCTGTCCAACCTATCTATCCATAGTCAAATTTAAGCCCAAAGATGGTGTCTGGACTAAAAGTTGTAAGGGAACTCTTAGAGGTCTAATGTTCACTCACTTTCCAGAATACTCTGAAATACCAGATATCGCGGAGCACCAGAATTTTCCGTGTGATGACTACCAACGTCCAACGGAAATCTTTATATTACAAAAGACAGGACAGGCCATTTACTTCTTAACCAGCATTAAAAGCCCTGGCCTTGACATTATCATTGCAGTCAGGCTTCACACCACCAAAAATGTGGTCGCTCCATGGTGGCTGAGGTTTTTTAAAGCCTGTCTTAACACAGGTCATATTTCTAGCGAATGGAGAATGGCAAGGGTGGCGTTTTTAGCTAAAGCGGCCAAATGCAGTCATAGCAGTCCAAAGGACTTCTGGCCAATAAGCCTCACATCCTTTATTCTAAAGTCCATGGAAAAGCTGCTCCAGATTAGAAATAATATTGATTATCAACCAACCATCATGCGTATACACAAGGGAAGTCAGTGGAAACCGCAGTGCACTTACTAGTGGCCTCCATAGGAAGGGCTTTCTACAACAATGAGTATGAAATGGATGCGTCTATAGACATCTTGGGCGCATTCAACAATGTCAAAAGAATCCCATCCAACCATCACACAATGGATTCGATCATACTGGCAAGCTGCTACAGCTACCAGAGGTGTGAACAGGGGCACTCCACCGGTCGGAGTTCTATTCCGCCCACCTGTGAAAGCTAGCGGTGGATGACCTAATCAAGAGATTTCCAAAATGGACGTATGTTTAGGAGCCGCGGTGTATTGCAAAAACGCTCTTAACAGACTAACTTTCAAGCTGCCCGATCACTCAGAATCTTCCAGGCTGAAGTGTTTGCGATCGGAAAAGCAGTCGAGCCAGCCAGCAGACTAGGGAACAGTGGTTATAACATTCTGGTAGACAGTCAGGCAGTCATCAAGTCTATGATGTCGTCATCTCTGAAATCCAGGAAGGTGGGGCCGAGCAGGAAAGCACTAGATGAACTATGCACGACCAAGTCAGTGCACATCTATTGGGTTCCAAGCCACCAGGGCATTCCAGGAAATGAAGAGGCAGACACTTTTGCAAAACTGGTGCACGACTACCACGAAGCTCAGAAGAAGGTGTCGCAGCTAAGTGAACTGTAGTAGCACGCTGAAGAGCGATTTAAATGCAGATGGCAGAACACAACGTGATATAAAACGTCAAAAATAATGTGCGGCGAGCAGAAAGCCCGTCTCAGCCGCTAACCACTGAATCTTCCTAGTGAGCTAGTGAGCATTTTAAGTGGTCATTGCCTAGCAGCAGCTCATGCAGCTAAATTAGGAATTACAAGTGAAACCAATTGCAGGAAATGTAAAGACACAGAAACGGACGACACACTCGAGCACCCCCTGTGCCACTGCCCTGGCCTAGCCCGCGTAAGGCTAAAATGTCTGGGAGAACACTCATTACACTAACTCAAGAAATCCTCCAAGGCGACCGCCTTTGCTATACTCACCTGCATTCTACAAGCCTTCTAACCAAATTACTCTGCGACAGGATTACTAAGGACCTCCGTATGGCCTTGCAATGTCTTCCCTCAGGAGTGTCCGGCTTAACCTAACCTAACCTCTAGACGCGTTTTCCCCAAGACAGCCTACCGGTATCTCTGATGCAGTTATTATTTGTGATCCATTAACTAAAATCAAAATCTAATGGAGAGTTTGGGTCATAGCATACCAAGAGTAAAGCAACAATAACATTAATCTCACTTATATTTTCACTTACAAGCGAGTACTCCTTCAATGGGCCAAATATCAAGTTTGACAGTACGTTTGTGCTGCGGCCGCTATCAATTCGTACATCCAGCAGCGATGCATGGCAGAATTCAAGCTGATTTACAAATTTTAAAGTAACAAATGAGCCGCAAAAAGCCACAGACAGGATTATTACTATCTTTTAATACCCACATTTTACTTAACTTTAACATAGATTACAAATCGCAAAATCACGTAGAAGGAAAAGTTCTACTTAACAAAAGATGAATACATTGGCCTGGATTTCTATCTTTTTATATTGGGTAATATTAGGTTTGTGCAAATGTATGTAACAGGAAGAAGGAGGCGTGGCAGACCCCATAGTGTATGTATATTAATGATGTACTTTTCTGACTTGTTTTTGTTTTAACGTATTCTAATACAAGAACTATCTATTGTTATACCCGGATACCGATTTTAACATTATAATAGGGAATAAAAGCAGAGAGTATTCCTAAGTGCCATACTTACTGAGATATTCGCCGAAAACATAGATTTTTTCGGAGGTGTGACGGGTTCTTTACTCATTATTGCCGAATGGGGCGTGGCATCAAAAAAAAAAAAAAAGATTCTTGTTTTGACTGACTAAATATCGAGTCGATTGAGACCAAACTCGAACTTGTAGCTCTTACCATCTCTGAAATCTGTGTGTTCATACGGACAGACAGACAGACAGAAGAACATGGCTATATCGACTCGGCTTGTGACGCTGATCAAGAATATATATACTTTATGGGGTCTGCCACGCCTCCTTCTGCATGTTACATAGATTTGCACAAACCCAATATACTCTTGCAGAGAGTATAAAAATATTGTGAGGTGACAGCTTGGATAATCCTGCTTTCCGTTCGTCCTCGATCCAGTAATTATTTAACATGGACCACAGGTTGTTGAAAGGTCTCTTTATCAGTTTCGGGATTGTTGTCCTTATCTAGTTCTGGTACACAAGAGCAATAGGGTTTCTTCTTGTCAGACGAATACACGGAGCAATAACTACGATCGTTGCCAAGAACTTTAGTAACTTTGTATGGCCCACGGTATTTCGGTTCCAATGTCGAGAATCACCAGTAGCAGGAGGTTCATTCTGTACTACAACTAGATTACCTGTAGAATAAATAGAAGGATTAGCGTGTTTGTGGTTGAACCGCTGCTTTTATTTGGCTCGCTCCAGAGCACTGTTTATAGTTGCCAATTTCCTCTTCTTCCCTCTGAGTTTGTATCACATCCATCTGAATAAAGTTGAAGACCAGATAGTTTGGACTAAATCCACAAGATCCATTGACTTGGGAGTTGACTGTCCACAGAATCTCATGAAGATGCCAAACCAATCCTTAGACATTTTGACTATCGAACGTAGACAGTTTTCAATCACCTGGTTGGCTCTTTCTACCTGACCATTCGGCCGGGGTGTTCGTACAGAGTTATAAAAATGGGTAATCTGGTTGTGTTTGCAATAGTTTTCGAACGTTGTTGAGGTAAATGCAGTACCACGGACAGAAATGATATCTATCGACTCGATGCCACGACCTCATTCGACCTCGACAAACCTCGGAAAAATCTATGTTTTCAGCGAATATCTCAGTAACTATGGCACTGGAATATTAAATTTGGTACGCAGGTTCCCAAAGACAGCATAAATGCATTGCCATTTAAAATTTTGGGTAGGCACGCTCCCTTTTAATGTAAGAAATAAAAACCTTTTCAAACTTGCATGCCGTTTTAAAGGAATTTGTTCTTATCATACAGTATTGTTATTTGAAATTCGTTTGAAGACTAATTATATCAAACTATCCTGAAAGTACCGAATCCATAAGAATCCATAATCAAAAATAAAAACAAGCAACAAAGTTTTTATTGGAGCGCAATACCGATGCATGAGTGCGAGCAAGACAGCGCTAGCCGTGACGAGTATGGTGTGCATACACACATATATACATATGTATGTGCATACATATTACGACAAACGAATTTGACTGTGCATACAGACAAACATTAGAATGCTCGATTACACTTTTTTTTTAACGTGTACTAACCCACTTAGCATTTTGAGAAATTTCTGATCATATTGAAGTTATAAATAAGTCCTCAAACGTCTGAAAACAGTCATAAATGCGCTCGCTTTCTTGTCACATATCATTGTTTTGTCGGGAGAAAAATGTCAATCGTCCGCGACTCCCTTGATTTGAGGCATTTATGACAGCTCTTGATAAGTCGCTTATGACTGTTATTTTAGACAGTTTCGGAGTCATGAGTGAGATCGAACACAGTGTTCTGCCGCAACTTTGCACATAGTGCAATCCCCTGATAATCAATAGCCAATTGCTTGGCTTTTTTTTTGCTCTATTTCAAATAAAGCACATTTCAATCAGATGAGAACTCGCAAATGACACGCAATGTGATTTTTGATGAAAACAGCCTTCCAAATGCTAAGTGGGAATACAAGAACTATTTGTTTTAATACTCGAATACCGATTTTAACATTATAATTGGGAATATAAGCAGAGAGTATTAAACGGTCGGGCGCGTTCGACTGTACTTGCTTTACTTGTTTAATTATGTATTCATTCAAGATCTGGTGAATGTTTCCAGTTCCTTTCTTCTTTATCAAAATCTTGTAAAGATTTATCAATGCAGGGTCTTCGATTTGCATTGTAACTAGCCAATCATTCA
The DNA here is from genome assembly GCA_035047505.1 of Drosophila parthenogenetica. Taxonomy (NCBI): domain Eukaryota; kingdom Metazoa; phylum Arthropoda; class Insecta; order Diptera; family Drosophilidae; genus Drosophila; species Drosophila parthenogenetica. The sequence goes on along the minus strand of JAWNPM010000168.1, from coordinate 6,455,310 downwards.
CGTCTTTAATTATGACACATACTTCCTCCTCCTGACCGATTACAGATGCGCGACTCAAGACATGTACATGAGCTATTTTCGAGCCCTCACAGTGAATCCATTCACAATTAAATTCCTGGCCATTTAAATCATGTTGCAAACGAAATCGATTAAAAGATCCTTGCAACTGCAGACGTTACAGTTTGTGACAAATTTAATGACGAACAATGCCGCTAAATCCTTGCGCCTTGAAAGTAAAAACAATAGCTTACCCGTAAAGTCGGTTGGAAAGTCAAGTTTGATTGCAAAAGCAATATATCGACAATAATTTCGTCTCGTCTATCGAGATATCAGTTTTGGCCGAAGAAATCAATTTATAGCAGGCAGCTAGATCGTAATATTTCCATTAATCGGTGGGAGATACCAGAAAATGTCGAACTGGTTGACCCTGACTTCCATAACTCCCAGCAAATGGATATGCTTTTGGGAGTAGACTGTTTCTTCGACATGCTTTGTGCTGGAAAAATTAGACTGGCGAAGAGTGGTCCGTTGCTACAAAGGACCAGTTACACTTGAGTAAGACCAGAGGTTTTTCAAATACCTAGCATTTTGAGCTAGTTATTTGGATCAGTATGTTTAGAGAGAGTATTGGACACTTAGAATGTTTCTTAAGTACTGATTTTAATAGAGCAAGGTATGAGTTTATATAAACTTTGTCTTACTGTCTAAGGAACAATAGTTTCAAATAGGGCGTGTCTAAGGGGTAAACAAGAAAGAAATGGATAGTTCTTGTATTACAAAACGTTAAAACAAAAAAACTTAGCATAATCAAACATACATGTTTGATATGTGTGTATGTATACTATGGGTCGGCGCGGCTAGCGCTGTCTCTCTCGCACTCATGGCATTGCGCTCGAATAAAAACTTTGTTGCTTGTTTCCTTTTTTTTTTGCTTATTGTCGGAATCTTTTGAAACTTTTGGGAGACTTTGACATGATTCTTATTCAAACGAATCATAAATAACAACACTATACAATAAGAATAAATGCCTTAAAAACGGCATGCAAGTTTGAAATTTTCCTTTATTTATTGCTAAAAAAGGGGGCGTGGCAGCCCAAAACTTTTGATGTCATTGCATTTATGCTGTCTCTAGGAACACGTGAACCAAAATTCCTAGGTGCCATAGTTACTGTAATATTCGCCGAAAACATCGATTTTTTCCAAGGTGTGACGGTTTTTTTACTCATTGTGGGCGAATGGGGCGTGGCATCGAAAAAAAGAAAGATTCTTGTATTGACTGACTAAATATCGAGTCGATAGAGACCAAACTCGAATTTGTAGCTTTTACCATCTCTGAAATCTGTGTGTTCATACGGACAGACAGACAGACAGACGGACATGGCTATATCGACTCGGCTTGTGATGCTGAGTCGATATAGCAATGTCCGTCTGTCCGTCCGCTTGTATGAACACCTGGATCTCAGAGACTATAAGAGCTAGAGACACCAAATACCGTATCTTTCGCGATCAGATCAAGTTTATTTCAAATCTACGCCACGCCCCCCACCGCCCCCGCAATAAGCAAAATACTAGACACACCTCGGAAAAAATTCATGTTTTCAGCGAATATCTCCGTAACTATAGCACTTAGGAACACCAATTCTGGTACGCAGGTTCCTAGAAACAGCAGAAATTCAACGTCATTAAAAATTTTGGTATGCCACGCCCCCTTTTCCCACACGAACTAAAAAACTTTTCAAAACTTTCATGTCGTTTTTAAGGCATTTGCTAATATAGTACAGTACTGTAATTCAAAATTTGTTTAAAGTCAAATCATAATAAACTACCCTGACAGTTGCATAAAAATCCAACTATAAACAACTGAGCAATTAGGTAACAAAGTGTCTCTTGATGCGCATTGTCAATGCACGTGGTTGAAAGAAAAGAGATAACTGTATGTTTATATATACATTAGCCGCAGTTGTTTGCAAAGAGAGCGTGGTCCAGGTGGGCCACGCACTAGTATGTATACACAATATCTGCGGTTCGAACCCCGACACAGACTCAGAAATTATAGTTTTTTTTTAAATTTATTTATTTTTTTTTTAAATAATAATTTACCACTATTGTATCTTAATGAAAATAATCGGAGCCGTCTCACAAGGAGGTGGTGGTGCAATTAGTAGTATTGCGGCGTGTTCTGCAAGTTGAGTATAAGTTCGCATGTTCAATTCCCGAAATTGAAATTTTCTGACATACTTTTTTAAATTTCAAAAAAAAAAAAATGTAAATATACAATATTAACTGGTGCAACAGGGTTGGGTTGTGGTAAGTCGTTTGTTTCTAAACCAATGGTCTGCGGTTCGAACCCGGCACAGACTCAGAAATTAAATTTTTTTTGTGCTTCTTATATAATAACATTATTATATGTAAATGAAAATAATCGGATCTCTGTCTAATGTGGGGCGTGGTGCGACTGATAGGGTTGCGGCGCGTTATGTATCTTGCGTATAAGTTCGCAGGTTCAATTCCCGACAGTGGAGTTTATTAATATACTTTTTTAAATTTCAAACAAAAATGTAAATGAAGAATTTTAACTGGTGCAACAGCCAATGGTCTGCGGTTCGAACCCGGCACAGACCCAGAAATTTAATTATTTTTTTATTTTTTAAATAACTACATTATTATATATAAATGAAAATAATCTAATTTCTGCCAAATGAATGGTGTGGTGTAACTAGTAGGGTTGCAGCATGATATGGAACTTGTGTCAGTAAGCGCGGGTTCGAGTCCCATCAGTGACTGATTCAATTTTTTTTATTTAATTTAATTTTATAACTTAAATTTTAAATTACAGCCGTATTTAAATATTAATTTCAAATATTATTTAATTTAATTTTATAACTTAAATTTTAAATTACAGCCGTATTCAAATATTAATTTTGAATACAAGGAGAGTACGGGGTCTTTTACAGTCGGCGCGCTCGACTGTAGCCTTTCTTACTTGTTTTTGATGGCACTCTGTAGTGAACCAGTGGTGACTTTTTCTCACTAGAGAGCGTTAATTTCTTTCTCCTGTAACCGCCTAATGAGTTTTGCTACCATTCGATATCGTCACTGTGTATTAGAAGGCTGAAGGCGGGCGTACACTTATAAACCGGCTCCATAGGAGGATAGCTCGACGGATGGGGTGGGGTTCTTGCCTCGTCTTCTGATACGCCACAAAAAAAAAAGAGAAGTGCACTGTCGGATATACTACTATGATATGAAACAAAATATATGAAATTAAAATATCTTCCCCACAAAAAAACAACAACTCCAGACTCTTGAACAAAAGATTTGGGAAATGCTTTGCTGTTGGACGCATTTCCCTTCTTTACCCTCCCTACCTAGGCAGTATACATAATGGTCTGACATTACTGCCCCTATACAAGGCCTAAAATCAAGAGTTACTGTGGATTAAGGATGGACATTATGTAGGTGACGACTTAAATTATTTATTTACAAATCCATGATTAATCGAACAATTTTTCCAAATATAAATATTTCATTTTAAATTCAAAAACAAAGATTCTCATGAAACTTCCTTTAATTCTCGACAAAATTCATTTTAGCAAGATTCCACGACACAAATATAACAATAATAATTTCTTTCTATTGGGGCTTGTAAAACCACCAACCATAATTCAACATCTTACTAAGACAGTTTCCTTGTGCTGCTTCCGAAGGGCCCGACGAATGCGTAGTAGCTGTTGGGTTATGTTGAAATCATTTACCTAGATTAAGAAATATTTTAGTATTGTTTCACAAAACCTTGCTCAAATGGCACAAAGTTAAATTAAAGACTCTATTTTAAATTTCATTGTTTAAAATCTACAGATTTATAAAAATTAATTTTATTTGTGCGCTAGACGCACTACAAACCGGCTTGCGGAATTGTATTTCGCATGCTCAAGAGTGTGTGTTGGCGGAATACCTCAGTGCAGGCTTTATGCGAGGTTAGGTGCAACTTGAAGTATATTTAAACAAGGTGGGCGACAGTCCAGACATTAATTTTTCCGGGTACGAAAATTTAAAGCAGCGCTTTAAAACCAGTGTGGACTTAACTTTTGACAGAGCCTCCGATCTGCGAGCTGGCACTTAAGCAAAATAGAATCGGGGCTCTGTAAATCGGATTCTGTTTGAAACAAACTAAATTAACTTCCTTAAACACAAAAAAATATCACATTTTCCAATAAAAATTAGTAAACGAATAATTACTTTTTGCACGAACAGAATTCCACATTTTCTTTTTTTTTCTCCGTTAAACTAATTTTTAAGTTAGTTGCCACTTTTCGTTTTCACCATGGACTTTTAGTTTTTCTCTTGTCCAGTGTGTGGATTTTAACTACAAACTTTAATGTGAACACTTATGTCACTCACGCATGCAATTGCACTGTACCCAAAAAGAAGAAAGCTTTTAAGCCGCTGTTCTATTTATAGCCCAGCTTTATGCGCACGACACCAATTATCTTTTTAGCATAACTGCATTGTCGTATGATTTTGCGCATAAGCATGACATATCTGAATGTGCGTGAGCAAGATGTCAATGCAGTTCATCTATTATCTAGACCTAGCTGTAATGTATCTTGCCTGTTCTATTATCTTAAGCGAGGTCACTTATCCCAGATCACTAAAAGCTTCCGCTCAGCGTGTAAAAGCTCACTACTGTTCTCACTTAGCCGAGTCTCGATCCAAATTTAAAGCTACACCTAAGTCAAGACTCAAACCAAGTTTAAAGTTATACTCAAAATTCGACTGCACACTACACCACAGTTCATGCAGCAAGGTATATTCCTATAGCGAGACGTCTTGAACTGAAGAAAGTGCAGTATTAAAGTTGTACTTGAATATCCTTTAAATGATAAATTCCTAAGGTTTTCTTGTCATCTGCTAATTCATAATTCGATTCGATTCGCTCTGGCTGACGGACGTGTTTTACATCGTTTCTTACTTTTTTCCAGTTTTTCCTCGTTTAAACACTCAATTTTGTTTGATTCTTCTGGCTTAATCCTTTAGTAACAGTGTGCGATACATCGGTTCTGTTGATACATTGTTTAAATTAACTATAAAGCCAATTTTAAATAATTTGTGTTTTAAAGGCAACAACAACAGCCAAACATTCTGTTTTATTTATTTCTGCGCTTGCTTGTCGCTGTGAATTTGTTTTTGTAAATTTACGCCTTTGCTTGCACTAACATTTTGTTTGTGTAGAATTTTATCTCGCAACTATCTTCGTGCTCTCTTCTTTATTTACGCTCTCGACGCGCTCTCATCTGTTTTACCGCGCTCATTTATCTTGTTTTTGGTGTTGGCCGGTAATTCCGTTTTTCTTGATTTCGGTCGTCTCGTCCGCGCATATTTTGTTTTTGTGAATTACATTTGTTATTGTCGTAAGTAAACATCTGTAGCTTGTCACATTAACCCTAGTTTGCCTACGTACTTTTTCAATCAATTTCTCAACAGTGCCTATTATCTCCCATATATTCTCTTTTATTATTTTTTATTTTTTTTTTTTTACTAATGAACTCCAACATGTACGTCTGTTATAAGTCCAATTGCCAGGTTCGAACAAATGTTAAGGTGGGCTTTGTTTGTTGCTGGTTATGTGAAAATGTTTCACATGAAAAATGTGCTGGCCTCAACGGCCGGATAATTGACCTGATTGAGTCTAAATCAGGTTTAAAGTGGACATGTGAAGCATGCAGGGATGTCGAAAGAGACATGATGAGCTTTATGAGACACACTAAAAGAGGCTTGGCGGACCTATACGGCAGATTAAAAAGTCTGTCCGATAGTTTCGCAGCTTTGGATAAGGAGTTTAAAGACTTAAAATTCTTTAACGATTCTCCAAAGCGTAAAAAGGCTAATTTTAGACTCTCGATTGGCCCTAATCAACTTTCAGTCCCTCCTCACATATCAACTTCGTCTGCACCTTCTCTTATAAATTTTTCATCCCCATCTCCGAACATAATTGTTAGTAGTGATGACAACTTTACTTTACCCACAGAAGTTGTCGCCACGAACCCCGAATCATTAGTTTCTGATTTGTCAATTGTTAACACTGTTGCAGTTGTCGAATCAATCAATGAGTCTATCACTGCTGTTGCTCCCACGGAAGTAACTACAGTGTCAGATAAAAAGACTCTTATAGGTGTTCCACCAAAAAAACAATTACTTGTTTCTAGGCTTGCCCCTGATACTACATCAGATGATGTCAAGGCCTTTATTCAGGCTAAATCAGAAGCCAACATTATGGTGGAAAAGTTCAAGTTCTCCTACCATCGGGAAATATCCTCTTTTAAAGTAAGTGTTCCTGCCAAATATTTCAATGCAATTTGCTGTAAAGAATTTTGGCCGGACCACTTAATAATAAAGGAATATACGGTGGAAAAAAAAAAAATCGGACTCCGATTGCACTGCCTGCTAACACTGCCCCGGCCTCTGATGCCGGAAAAAACTAACTTCTTCCCTCTCGTTGGCCTATCAAAATGTTAGAGGTCCTTGTAGTAAGCTAAGCAATATTTATTTAAACAGCCTGTCCTTTCAATTTCATGTCGTGGCCTTTTCAGAAACATGGTTATGGCCCGACATTCTAGACTCTGAAGTACTTTCCAATAAATTCTCTATCTATAGAAAAGATCGTACATCTCGCCGTGGTGTAGGTGTGCTTACTGCCGTTGATGTTAACTTATCCTCGGAAGAAGTTATAATCGATGGCTCTATGGATATTGAATATGTTGCTATTAAGTTGTGCCTAAATAACACTAGTGTTTTCATTACTTGTTCCTATATTCCCCCTTCTTCCGACTCTTCTCTGTATCTTTTACATTTTTCTGCTATTAAATCAGTCGCCTCTTTGTTATCCGATCGTAATTTTCTTGTGGTTCTCGGCGATTTTAATATCGCAGGTACTACATGGATTTCGTGTTCTGACTCTGCTGTGATGACTCCTTTGACCCAGCACGATTTTCTTGACGATTTGTTTGGAATTTCATTGTTTCAGATCAATGCTATCCCAAACTCTTTGAACAGAATGCTTGATCTGATTTTTGTTTTGGATCCATCCTGCTCTTATGTTTCCCGTACCACGCCATTATCCAATCCTGAAGATCCATATCACCCGACTCTGGAAGTGTTGGTTGATTTACCTGCCCGGGTGTCCTGTTCTAGTAGAATATCTACTAGGCGATCCCGTCAGTTTCGGAAAGCCGACTTTTTTAAACTAAACGTACTGTTATCCCAGACTGACTGGTACGGGCTGTTCATGTGTAGAGATATGGATAGTGCAATCACAATTTTTTATAATACCTTAAATTCCTTTCTTAATGTCTGTGTTCCGCTCTGTGTTCTAACCAGGTCTAACAAGCCTGCTTGGTTTTCCCGAGAGTTAACATTACTTAAAAATAGAAAGGCGAGATTTTATAAGAGATTCAGGGAAACTGGCTCTTCTCTGTATCTCTCTCGCTATCTGATTGCTCAATCTGATTTCTATGTTTTGAACGACCGTTGTTATAAGGAATACCTTACTGACTGTGGGCAACAGTTTCGAAGGAATCCTAGACGGTTTTATAGCTTCGTCAATTCGAAGCGTAAATCATCAACACTTCCATCCAGTGTAGTTTTTGGTAAAGAAACTGCTAATTCAGATAAGGCTTTCGCCGACTTATTTGCCAATTTTTTTCAAACAACTTATTGTAATCTTAACTATAATTCTGATTTATCTTAACCTTATCAAATAAATTCTTTCAATTGCAATTTTGCACCAGTTATTAATGAAAGTTCGCTTTAACATAGTTTAAAATCTATCAACCCTGTTTTTTCAGCAGGGCCGGACGGAGTCCCAGGCTGTGTGCTAAGAAATTGTGCAGATGGCATGTTAAAGCCCTTGCATAAACTATTAACATTGTCCGTCGAATCATGCTGTTTCCCTGAAATTTGGAAATCATCTTTCATTCTTCCTCTTTATAAAAAAGGAAGCAAATCCGATGCCTGCAACTATAGAGGTATTTCCAAGTTGTCTGCTATTCCCAAGACTTTTGAGAAATTGATAACTTCTCAATTGCAACACTTCTGTAGATCTATGATTTCACCCTGCCAGCATGGGTTTGTGAAATATAGATCCACTACCACTAACCTGTTAGAATTTACATCATTTGCCCTGCAGGGCTTAGATAAAAAATTACAAACAGATGTCATATACACAGATTTTGGCAAGGCTTTTGACTCCGTTAACCACAACCTCTTGATGCATAAACTTAATCTGTTAGGGCTTTCCCATAATTTTATTCTCTGGATTTCGAATTACTTACGTTCTAGAACACAACAGGTCTATTTTAAAGGTACACTATCGAAATCTGTCAAAGTTACTTCGGTTGTTCCGCAAGGAAGCCACCTCGGTCCTTTGCTGTTCATTTTATTCATAAATGATCTGCCATCTACAATACGTCATTCTCGGGTGCTTATGTACGCCGATGACCTTAAACTTTGTGTATCGAACACTGAGTCACTCCTTGTCCTTTAGTAGGCGACCTCTCTTTATTAACAATTATATCCTGAATGGTAGTTCTCTTCATAGGATTGAGTCGGTCACTGATTTGGGTATCCTTTTGGATCCAAAGCTCAAGTTTGATAAGCATGTTTTGTCAAACACTAATCGTGCTTTTGGTGTCCTGGGCTTCATAAAACGGTGGTCGAAAGAATTTAATGATCCCTACTTAACAAAAACACTCTATACCTCCTTGGTACGTCCTATTCTTGAATATGGATCCTGTATCTGGATTCATCAAGACAGAATAGAATCTGTACAAAAACAATTCCTTCTTTTTGCCTTACGGGCCCTTAACTGGAATCCTAATATTCGTTTGCCATCCTATCGTAGTAGACTTTTACTAATAAACCTTCCTTCTTTGTCTGATCGTAGGACAGTTCTCAATATAATTATTTTACAAAAACTAATCGACGGTGAAATTGATTCCGCGGAATTAATTAGCCAGATTAGTTTTGCTGTTCCGATCAGACCCACTAGAAACTTTCTTCCCCTCTCTCTTCAACCTTGCACAACAAACTTTCATAAACCATTTCGAGTATTGTGTAGTAACTACAACAAACTTTCTCGAGTTGTAGGTAGTTCTACTTCTATCCCTTTAATAAGAACCTCTCTTCTTTGTCACCTATCTAGATTATAATTAATATAGTTTAAATTTTTAGATCTTATGTTGTATTGTAATTTATATATATTTTATGTCATTGTCTTTTACTAATAAAAGCGTTTCGCGATTTCGTTAGCCGTCCGTTATGCGGTGTGCCCCTCGGCCGGTTGGGCGGGAGGTGGCTGCATTGTCTGCAGGGTTCCGCGCACTAACAAGCACGTTGCTTGGTGTTGCTGGGCCACTTAAATGTACTGTCTCGTTAGTACATCAACGTCCATAATAATAAAAAAAAAAAAAAAAATACGAGGGACTCAATTTGCGAACAACTCTAGCTTTAACGAACACTGGTGCTAGTTTGGCGTTAAACTTCTTAGCTGCGTTGCTTTGTGCAAAGTTGCGAGCGTAAACTGTTTCTCCAACATTAAGATGAATAACTCTACTTCGTAGATTATAGACTCGAGCATTATTTTCATGTGCCACAGCTATATTATCTTTCGCTTGCCTACGCGCAATCTGCAAAATATCTGCCTGCTTCAAAGTTGTATCATCAGTAAACGACTGTAATTTCCGGAGCAACTCGTAGTCTTGACCGTTTTGCATCATATTTTGACCGAATGTCAAAAAATACGGTGTAAATCCTGTACTCCGATGAACACTGGCTCTTAAAGCTCCACTAATCTCCGATAAATTTTGATCCCAGTTAGCATGATCTTTTCCAATATACGCACGAATTGCAGCTAAAACCGATCTGTTCAAACGTTCGCTAGCATTTGCCTGAGGTGAATAAATCGCGGTGCATACATGCGATACGCCAAAGCGCGTTAGAAAAGATTCAAATGCGCCGGATTTAAATTGGGAACCGTTGTCGGTGAGAATGACTTCGGATACACCAAACGTGTAAAACAAATGTTCTTGTAAATACTTGATAATTCGATTTGACGTAAACTTCTTTAAAGGGTGCAAGAAATGAAACTTTGTATAATGATCGACTATTATTAATACACCTATGTTTCCTTTTCTCGATCTTGGATATGGGCCTAAAAGATCCATATAAAGTTTTTGAAATGGTCTTTCTGAAACCATAGGTTAACCCATTGGAGGACGTAAAACTGTGTTTGGGCTTTTTGTTGACTTGCAAGTCGAACATTTAGATATATACTTTCTGATTTGTGTTACCATTCCTGGCCAAAAGAAATATTGTTTTAACTTGGATACCGTCTTGCTTGTACCAAAATGTGCTGAATCTGCAGCGTCATGCGCACGACACACTAACTCATTTGTTAAAGCTGTCGGAATCCAAAGTTTCCAAGCATCAGATTCTTGTATATTACCTTCACTGGAATGTTCTGTTCTTTTATAAACAAAATTATCGATTACGCATAAGTCTGGTAGTCTGGACTGATTCTGCTGTATGTTCTGAATTAAATCGAGATATTCTTGGAACTCAAATTCTTTCGACTTTAAATCTACCAGGGGACCTATATCATGTAACTCTTGCACAGTTGGCTCAGCTAATCGAGATAAGGTATCTGCTACAACGTTTTTAGAACCACTTCGATGTTTAAAAGCAAAAGTGAAACCTTGCAATTTAATAGCCCATCGAGCTAGTCGTCCAAACAAATCCTTTTGTCTCATCAGCCATTGCAATGCTGCATGATCCGTAATTACAGTGAACTCCTGTCCTTCGACATATGCCCTAAATTTCTTAATGCCTTTGATAACAGGTAAACATTCTAATTCCGTAACGGAATAGTTACGCTGTGCTTTTGTCAGTTTTTCTGACATGTATGAAATTGGCATTTCTACACCTTCTTCATTCTCCTGTGCCAATACGCAGCCTATTCCATATGAACTAGCATCACAAAGAATAAGGAAAGGTTTTGTAAAGTCCGGTGTTTTCAAAATTGGAGCGGACGTTAGCTTAGATTTAAGATTATCAAATGCCTTGTTAGCTTCTTTGTTCCATTCGAGGGATTAGTTCTTTTTCAAAAGTTCTGTCAGGGCAAAGCTGATCGACGCATAGTTGTCTACGAATCTAAAATCTCCTAATCTAATCCTAATCTAAAATCTCCTAAGCTGTTTGACCGTTATTGGGATTGGAAAATTATTAATTGCTAAAATTTTTGATGGATCAGTACTAATAGTACCATTTCATATAATGAATCCTAAATATTTTATTTCCTTCACACAAAATTTTGATTTGCCTACATTTATGGTGAGATTTGCTTTCCGCAAATATAAAGCCACTTCTTCCAAGAGAGACATATGCGATTCAAAATCGTCTGACATAATTAGAAGGTCATCTAAATAGACAAATACTCGAGTTCTCAAATGCGCTGGTATTACTGGATCCATAAGTCTGCAAAGCGTCTGTGGTGCATTACAGAGCCCAAAAGGCATTACTCGATACTGATAAAGTGGTCGGTTGGGGATAGTAAAAGCGATACATTCTCTAGACTTTTCCTCAAGAGGTATCTGCCAGAACGCATGCTTCATATCCAGACCGGTTATATAACGAGCTGGGTTTAATCTAATCAATATGCCATCAATGTGCGGTAAGGGATATGCATCTTTACGAGTGTAGCTGTTGACTATTCGAGAATCAAGACAAAGTCGACATTTGTCGCCTTTTCTAACCAATACACAGTTACTACTCCAAGGACTCTTTGATTCTTCAATTATACCTAACGCTAACATTTTGTCTACTTCCGCGAACATTAAAGCTTCAACGGCTGGCGATACAGACCAATGACGTTGTTTCACAGGTTTCGCATCTCCAACGTCGATAGAATGTTCTACTAAATGAGTACGGCCAAGGCCTTCTTTTTCGTATTCAGGGAGTTTGCTACTAACAATGTTTAGTTTCTGCTGCTGATCCTGTGTTAGGCTGTGCATTTTAAAGTTTTCTGCTTCTTCTTCATCGTTTCTTAATTCGGAGACGGTGTCGCACGGCTTCAAAAGATTTCTCAACAAACCAAAGTCATTCCAAAAATCAAGTCCTAAATATACATCTTGCGATAAACCAGGCACAATATAGAAGGTTTCTGATTATGTTGTTTCACGAAATGTGATCGGAGAAGATATTTTTCCCATTACTATACAAGGTGAGTTACTAGCTGTTTTTACGTTTCCGGCACATTTCCTGAAATTTTGATGTTTCTTAAAAATCGAAGCTGCTTTGCCTCCTATGCAACTAATACTAGCGCCAGAGTCTAATAAAGCTACATAATTATTATTTTCTATACTTATATCTACATACAATCTATTGTCTTGACTTAAAATTATGGTCGAAATAAGTTTTTTCCGATCTAGTCGGATTGATTTCCAAAAGTTTCTCAAACGTATTGGGAACGTTTGGGTTTCATATCTGTGTCCAAGCCGTCTACATCTCTAAAAATGCGTTTACGAGCTGACATATATTTCAAAACTTTTATATGAAAGGGTTAATTTTGAATTCGAAGATTACTACTTGGATCTTTCTCCTCCTTATTTTGAGAATTCTGATCTGACGAATCATATGGATCTGTCTGAGTATGTGTACTGACTGTTAATCTTGCGGATGAGCTTGAGTTGTCAGAGGTCGGTAGTTTTGCACATCCGCCTTTCGGTTTTCCGACGGATTACATGCTTGACATTTGGGTTTATAGATTTTCTTAGCTCCGCAACCATAACAAAATAAATTGGGAGGCTCTAGACAATTGTCAAAACGATGTCCAGGCTTACTACAATTCCAACATATTAACCGATTTCGAACTACTTCAGAAATATCACAACTCTCCTGATCTTCAGTGATAAGCTCTGCCACTTGTGTACGAGGCATAAACTTGTTCTTAAATGAGTGAACTTTAGTTTGCTTATAAAACTGTTCGTGAGTGCGTACTTCTGTTCGGAGTCGAGCTATGGAAAGAATATTAAGATGCATAAGCTCAAATCTCAAGGACACTTTTGCGTTACGAATTAGCAGGCGAACTAAAGTTTCCTCAGTAATTGGATCTCGCAAACGACCTATTAATTTTTCAATTGCAAATTGGAAGTCTTCAAAGGGTTCGTGTTCTTCTTGTCTACGTGTATTAATCAACTCCCATATATCTAAATCAGAATCTGTATCTTCAAATTTCTTTAAGAATTCCTCACAAATTGATTCCCAAGTCACCAGAGGATTGGCACGATGGAATTTCCAATACCATTCGCTTGCTTTATCTGTGAACAACATATGCAGATGATCACACAAAAGTTGGAAATCTCCTTTTAGGTTTTGTTTGGTTAAAGCTCGAACGCGATACAAGAAGGATTCCGCCTGCATACCGTTTCGAAAGCCATCAAACTTAAGACGCCAGCTTTGGATAACACTAGCTGCCTTGTCATATGGAATTGAACCCTACACCCTGTGTTCATTTTCATGATTAGGTGTCTGATTACTACTAAAATTGCCAGATTGAGATGATTGCTGACGCGATACATCTAAAGCTCTATTGGACACATTTGACCTATGCTCAGGTGAACTGTGAACATTTCGAACTGGGTCTAATAAGACTAACTGGTCTTGAATGGATTTTTGTATTATCGTCGTTAATGAAGATGTAATCTGATGCATCATCTGTTGTTGTTGCTTTTGAACTGCTGTTTGTATAATATCCTCCATTTGTGCTCTATCTAAAAAATCAACATGAGGCTTAGATAATTGTTGTCTCTCACTATTTGGAACACTGGATACTTGAGGACGAACTTGTTGTGGCCCGTGCATTGACCTAGTCGAAACTCCTGTTTTTTAAATTTCAAACAATAATGTAAATGAAGAATTTTAACTGGTGCAACAGCCAATGGTCTGCGGTTCGAACCCGGCACAGACCCAGAAATTTAATTATTTTTTTATTTTTTAAATAACTACATTATTATATATAAATGAAAATAATCTAATTTCTGCCAAATGAATGGTGTGGTGTAACTAATAGGGTTGCAGCATGGTATTGAACTTGCTTCAGTAAGCGCGGGTTCAGTGGTGACTTTTTCTCACTAGAGAGCGTTAATTTCTTTCTCCTGTAACCGCCTAATGAGTTTTGCTACCATTCGATATCGAGCAGGTCATTGTGTATTAGAAGGCTGAAGGCGGGCGTGCACTTATAAACCGGCTCCATAGGAGGATAGCTCGACGGATGGGGTGGGGTTCTTGCCTCGTCTTCTGATACGCCGCAAAAAAAAAAGAGAAGTGCACTGTCGGATATACTACTATGATATTTTTTTTTTTTTTTTTGATGAGACGAAAAATAATTTTTTTGCGTTTCATTTTACTAAAAAAACTTAAAAACACAGGTGTGACTTATCTGTGACTGTGTGTGTGCTTAGAGTATTATGCGAACTGGAAGTTGCTCCAGGAAGACACGCTTTAATCGATGCTGGCGTGTATTATTGACATCGAAATGTAGTTCGTTAATAAGTGGATTTGTATGGCAAGAGTTTCGTATATTTTGTTTTATGGAACTAATAGTAATGTAGTCAGCAACCGAATTGATTTTTAGATCTCTTCGTATATCTTCATTCCTTGCAAAAGGAAAATCCCCAGCTAACCGTCTGATTATTTTGTTCTCCTTTGCTTGAATTTTTATACTCTCTGCAAGAGTATGTTGGGTTTGTGCAAATGTATGTAACAAGCAGAAGGAGGCGTGGCAGACCCCATAAAGTATATATATTCTTGATCAGCATCACAAGCCGAGTCGATATAGCCATGTCCGTCTGTCTGTCCGTCTGTCTGTCCGTCTGTCCGTCCGTATGAACAAACAGATTTCAGAGATGGTAAGAGCTACAAATTCGAGTTTGGTCTCTATCGACTCGATATTTAGTCAGTCAATACAAGAATCTTTTTTTTTTTTTTTTTGATGCCACGCCCCATTCGCCCACAATGAGCAAAAAACTGGGCACACCTCGGAAAAAATAGATGTTTTTGGCGAATATCTCAGTAACTACGGCACTTAGGAATACCAATTTTGGTACGCATATTCCTTAAGACAGCATAAATACATTGCCACTTAAGATTTTGGACTGCCACGCCCCCTTTTTCCGTAAGAAAAAAAAACTTTTTAAACTTGCATGGCGTTTTAAAGGCATTTGTTGTTATCGTAGAGTATTGTTATTTATGATTCCTTTAAAGACAATTAATATCAAACTATGCTGAAAGTTGCATAAAAATCCAACAACAAACAAAAGAGATACCGATTATAAAGTTAATATTTAGGTCAATGCATGAGTGCGAGCGCGACAGAAACATACAAGCATATACTCGAACTCTTTTAATGCATGTGTGGCGGCAACAGTATACATACACACATATATACATATATATGTGCATACATATAACGTCAAACGAATTTGTATGTGCATAAACACAAACATATGTAAGTTCGATTATAAATTGTCATTTTTTTGTAACGTGTTCTAATACAAGAACTATCTTTTGTAATATCCGGATACTGATTTTAACATTATAATTGGGAATAGAAGCAGAGAGTATTATACGGTCGGGCGCGTTCGACTGTACTTTTCTTACTTGTTTTTTGATGAGTAGTTGCTGCTGTACCCCAAACCGAAATACCATACTTCCACAATGGTTGGATCATGACTTTGTGGAGTAGTACTTTGTATTTCAGTTGGAGTTTAGAGCTGGGTCTTAGAAGCCAGTCCATTTTTTTAAAACGTGTATTCATTGAACCAACGAGCTGAAGGATATGTAACTGCCATGATAGTCTTGTGTCAAGTGTAATGCCAAGATATTTAACGCTGGCGACATGTTTGAGTGGAACACCATCCAGGCAAACAGCAGGAATTGTTTCGTGTCTTAATGTAAAGAACATCTGCACTGATTTTTCCTTGGAGATACCAATATTCCACTCCTTTGCCCAATTTTCAAAACGGTTAACAAAGTCTTGTAGACGATAGGAAGCACTTCTGGGCGACGAGCTAAAGCCGCTGTGTCGTCTGCGTAGGTAGCAAGGATGTCTTTTCTGTTCCAGAGAGTTGGCATATCATGCGTATAGATGTTAAAGAGTGTAGAACTCAGAACGCTACCCTGGGGCACGCCTGCAGCAATTGCTCTGGTTGAAGATAATTGACCATTTACATTCATGAAGAAATTTCTATCACATAACCAAGATTTAAGTACTTCGAACAAAGGCACTGAGAGGATTCTCTTGAGTTTGACCAATAGGCCTTCATGCCAGACTCTATCAAATGCTTGTTGAATGTCGAAGAAAACTGCTGCTCCATATTGTTTATTTTCAAAACCTCGTTGTATACCATCCACAACACGATGCAATTGTTCGGTGGTGCCATGAAATGGGCGAAAACCAAATTGAAAATTTGGAATGGTGTCCAAAGCATCCAGTTCCAGACGTAGTTTTAACATGATTAATATTTCAAAAATTTTCCCAAAGGCTTTAAGGAGGCTTATGGGGCGGTACGAGTCTGTGAACCTTACATTTTTGCCCGGTTTAAGCAGCATTATAACTTCCGCTTTTTTCCAGCTTTTGGGATAGTACCGAAGACAAGCATTATAAATAGTCAGTAGAAACGCAACTCCACTATCCGGAAGACATTTGAGTCCATTGCCACCAATTCCGGCGTAACCAGGGGCTTTACGTGGTTTCATTTGTTAAATCTCATATTTGAGATCTGGTAAAGAAAAAACGGGAGTCTCTAGGATGTGCACCGGTTGTTTCATTAACTCCTCAACGACGTCATCTACATGATCCACAGGAGCAATACAAAAAGGTGAAAATCTTGACTCTAAATCTCTTGCAAATAATTCTTCTTTTTCACTGTCAGATTTGCACCAACTAGTCTCATTTTGAATGGGGTTGCTTGTTTTCGGTTGTCTTTTTAGTTTCCACAAATTATGACCAAAACAAGAATTTGGAGCCGTATCCTTTAACATGTCCTCAAAATATCTATTCCGGTTTAAATTAAGGGAAACTCTTATTTGAGCAGCAAGCCTCTTCCATTCTCTATTGTCATTTGGGTTACCGTATCTTATCCATCGCCTTCTTAACCTCCGCTTTTCTCTTAACAGAGAACGAATCTCGTCACTAATACATACAGACCCCAAGGACACCGAGGAGCAAGCTCTACCCGTTGCCTGCTGGGCTGCTTCTTGAATAGTGTGCGTAAAATCCATAATTGCTGTCTCAATGTCTTCAGTTGTTAGCAATGCAGTATTATTTTGAACGTGTGAATTAATAAAAAGTTGAAACTGTCGTAAATCATAACGGCCAGATAATAAAGGTCTCCTCGTATTTTGTATAAATGCTCCCTTTCCCACAGAAATGATTAATGGTAAGTGATCGGAGCTCAGCTCACAACGATCCACTATGTCGATAGCCGAAGAAGGTAGGCCACCAAATATACCGAAATCCAGTGCATTAGGAAAACGCAACCTATCATAAGGGAAGCACGTCGGTCCACCAGTGGCACAAATATTCAAAGCAGATGAATAAATCCTGTCATGAATAAGTCTCCCTCGACGACAGGAACGGTTACAGCCCCATAATTGGTGTTTAGCATTCCAATCACCAGCAATGATAAAGCGAGGGCCAAGGGAATTAATTATGTTATCAAATTCTGCCAATGTGAATAAATCCGGGTGCTGAGCAGGACGAATATAAGCCGCAGCAACTACATAATCTCCGAAATCACTCACTTTAACACCAACTACCTGTCCAAAATTAAACCTATGAAAAACGACTGGGTGATGACAAATTTGTGTCTTGATTAAAATGCAAGCTCCAGCAAAGCTGCAATCTCCTGGATGGTTCGCAGAATAAATTGAGTATCCGTGAATTTTTAGAAAAGACCTGTTGTTTAAATGTGTTTCAGAAATCAACATAACATCCACCTCTTCATCCTTCATCCATGCAACGAGCTCTAATTGGTGGCGAATGAGCCCGTTCGCATTCCAAACTCCAACTTTAAGTTTGTCCATTATTGACATAATGCACAGGAGTATCATGATTGCTCATGATGAAAGTGACAAGATTATCAATTTTGGACTCCATAGACTTAATGGAATTTTCTAACGTCATACGCCAATTAAGTAAATTATTAACCAAACTGTCAAGATGTTCCAGTCGTTTTTGCAATTTAATCAAAGAATCAGATTCCGATACAACTGGCAAGTCCATAGTGTCATCTACCGGAGTATAAACAAAATTCTTAACTTGGTCAGCATATCTTTTCTTATAACGCATCAAATAATCTTGTGAGGGCGTATAAGACTTCATCTGGGTACCTGTAGACTTCGAGCTAGACACTTGAGATTTACATAAGGAATCTTGACAATTTCGAAGGACAGTAGCCTGATGTGGCTTTGAAGATCCTACCTTCTTCACAACAGGATTATTAGCCGACGATATTACTATATTACGATTTGAAGGAGTTGCCAATTTAGCCACATCTGCAAAGGATTTTCCGATCGAGACCGGAATAGCAGGATTAGGTTGACTCTTATCAATCGTAACAGGTTTACGGATTCTGTTAACCAAAAATCTAGCCTCCGCCTTCTTATATTCGGGACAACCCTTCCAGTTAGCAGTATGGTCCCCTTTACATAGTGCACAAACAGCAGGCATATCTTTCGGTTTTACACACTCAACCGTTTTGTGGTCGAGTCCACATTTAACACAACGACGGCTCATGTGACAATACGATTGGGTATGACCAAAACTTAAACATCTAAAGCATTGCGGCAAGTACGGTTTCGATATAGGTGCTTTAATAACTACAATTTCATGACAAAGCCTTGTAATTTGAAATACCTCTTTGTTGTTGGAATTCGGCTCCAATTCCACAAAGAAAAGGTTTAAGGGCTTCCCGTTTCTCTTATCTGAAATACCAGTGGAAGAGCGAACCTTATGCCCAAGAAGGAAAAAGGCTTCCACAAGGTCATGTTATTCCGTACCGTGAAATAGACCTTTGACAACGCATCTAAAGCCACGTTCTTCTTTAAGTTGCCAGGAGTGCCATACAAGATTTGGCTTACCATTCAGCCATTTGGAAATAGCTCTATAATCATTTGAATTAGCACAATTGATTCTGACACTATTATTGGCCAGGTTTTTGATACAAAAATCATTTCCGCACAAACGTATTAAGTCCTTTTTGAATGAGAAGAAACCCGGGATCTGACCCACTATAATGGGAGGTGGTTTAAAACTTCTTGGTTTGGGGTCGGTGTTTAACAGGACTTTGTTACTGTCATTAACATCATTCATGGCCTCATCATCATCCATAACAGAACATGGAGGATAAATCGGAGACTTCATTGATGATAAAGATTTCAATTGCTCAGGAATATAAACCATAGTGGAGGAAGACCGCTGTGAAAAGCTAGACGGGGATTGGCTAGACCTAGTAGGCATTTGATCTTTGGAATATTCCACATCCATATGGGCAGACGATTTTTTCGATGACGTTTTTTTCGAGTTTGGTGAGTTAGGCAAGCTTGGAAAATCAGCGGAGTCATTATTAAAATTCAATGGCGAGCTTCTCTAACAAGTAGCCTTACGAAGCACATGAACCGGTGAATTGTTTCCACGTTTAATACCTTTAATATTAGAAAAAGGAGATGAGACTGGTGTGCCAGAGTTGACATTAGAAATAACTTTGGGTGCAATTTCTTGAATTTCATCATCACTAATAAATTCACTCGAAATGTCACTTGATTCATTACTATTTTTTATACTCTCTGCAAGAGTATATTGGGTTTGTGCAAATGTATGTAACAGGTAGAAGGAGGCGTGGCAGACCCCATAAAGTATATATATTCTTGATCAGCGTCACAAGCCGAGTCGATATAGCCATGTCCGTCTGTCCGTCTGTCCGTCTGTCTGTCTGTCTGTCTGTCCGTCTGTCTGTCCGTATGAACAAACAGATTTCGGAGATGGTAAGAGCTACAAGTTCGAGTTTGGTCTCAATCGACTCGATATTTAGTCAGTCAATACAAGAATCTTTTTTTTTTTCAATGCCACGCCCCATTCGCCCACAATGAGCAAAAAACTAGACATACCTCGGAAAAAATCAATGTATTCGGCTAATATCTCAGTAACTATGGCACTTAGGAATACCAATTTTGGTACACGTATTCCTAGATATCGCATTAATGCAATGACATCAGAAGTTTTGGGCTGCCACGCCCCTTTTTTCCGCAAGAAATAAAACAAAATTTCAAACTTGCATGCCGTTTTTAAAGCATTTATTCTTATCGTACAGTGTTGTTATTTATAATTCGTTTGAAGACGTATCATGTCAAACTCTTCATAAGAATCCGACCATAAACAAGAAAGAAATGAAGCAACAAAGATTTTATTCGAGAGCAATGAGAGCGAGAGAGATAGCGCTAGTCATGCCGACCAATAGTATTCATACACACATATGTATGTGCATACATTTAACGTAAAACGAATTTTTATGTACATACAGACAAACACATGTATGTTCGATTATACGTGTTTTTTTTTTTTGTTTTAACGTGTTCTAATACAAGAACTATCTATTGGAATATCCGGATACCGATTTTAACATTATAATTGGGAATAAAAGCAGAGAGTATTATACGGTCGGGCTCGTTCGACTGTACTTTTCTTACTTGTTTTTAGTGTTAGACTTGTTCAGCATTTCACGCTTCAAACGCCTTTGCTCCATAACCATGAATTTATTCATTTTAGACGCCAAGGAACCCCTCCGGAGCCCCACAAGAGGGGGACCCTTCAATATCTAGAATAAAATGTACAAAAATTCGTGTAATAATGAAAATAAAAATAAAATAAAATTTCAACAGAAAAGTAGGTGACGATTTAAGAATCAATCACGAAAAAGCTTTTTGTGTAGAATTTAGAGAAAATTTAAAATTTCCAGAAATGTATCACACAACAAAAACAGCTTTTTATTTTTCCGAAAAATAAATCCGAGAAAACAATCAGGTCTGAACTCTAGGAGAGCACCAACAAGACGATATGAAACAAAATATATGAAATAAAAATATCTTCCCCACAAAAAAACAACAACTCCAGAGTCTTGAATAAAAGATTTGGGAAATGCTTTGCTGTTGGACGCATTTCCCTTCTTTACCCTCCCTACCTAGGCAGTATACATAATGGTCTGACATTACTGCCCCTATACAAGGCCTAAAATTAAGAGTTACTGTGGATTAAGGATGGACATTATGTAGGTGACGACTTAAATTATTTATTTACAAATCCATGATTAATCGAACAATTTTTCCAAATATAAATATTTCATTTTAAATTCAAAAACAAAGATTCTCATGAAACTTCCTATAATTCTCGACAAATTCATTTTAGCAAGATTCCACTACACAAATATAACAATAATAATTTCTTTCTATTGGGGCTTGCAAAACCACCAACCATATTTCATCTGCATACAAAAAAATAATATACGCTTTTAATTCAACATCTTACTCAGACAGTTTCCTTGTGCTGCTTCCGAAGGGCCCGACGAATGCGTAGTAGCTGTTGGGTTATGTTGAAATCATTTACCTAGATTAAGAAATATTTTAGTATTGTTTCACAAAATCTTGCTCAAATGGCACAAAGTTAAATTAAAGACTCTATTTTAAATTTCATTGTTTAAAATCTACAGATTTATAAAAATTAATTTTATTTGTGCGCTAGACGCACTACAAACCGGCTTGCGGAATTGTATTTCGCATGCTCAAGAGTGTGTGTTGGCGGAATACCTCAGTGCAGGCTTTATGCGAGGTTAGGTGCAACTTGAAGTATATTTAAACAAGGTGGGCGACAGTCCAGACATTAATTTTTCCGGGTACGAAAATTTAAAGCAGCGCTTTAAAACCAGTGTGGACTTAACTTTTGACAGAGCCTCCGATCTGCGAGCTGGCACTTAAGCAAAATAGAATCGGGGCTCTGTAAATCGGATTCTGTTTGAAACAAACTAAATTAACTTCCTTAAACACAAAAAAATATCACCTTTTCCAATAAAAATTAGTAAACGAATAATTACTTTTTGCACGAACAGAATTCCACATTTTCTTTTTTTTCTCCGTTAAACTAATTTTTAAGTTAGTTGCCACTTTTCGTTTTCACCATGGACTTTTAGTTTTTCTCTTGTCCAGTGTGTGGATTTTAACTACAAACTTTAATGTGAACACTTATGTCACTCACGCATGCAATTGCACTGTACCCAAAAAGAAGAAAGCTTTTAAGCCGCTGTTCTATTTATAGCCCAGCTTTATGCGCACGACACCAATTATCTTTTTAGCATAACTGCATTGTCGTATGATTTTGCGCATAAGCATGACATATCTGAATGTGCGTGAGCAAGATGTCAATGCAGTTCATCTATTATCTAGACCTAGCTGTAATGTATCTTGCCTGTTCTATTATCTTAAGCGAGGTCACTTATCCCAGATCACTAAAAGCTTCCGCTCAGCGTGTAAAAGCTCACTACTGTTCTCACTTAGCCGAGTCTCGATCCAAATTTAAAGCTACACCTAAGTCAAGACTCAAACCAAGTTTAAAGTTGTACTCAAAATTCGACTGCACACTACAACTCTCCATTCGCCCACTATAAGCAAAAAACTGGACATACCTCGTAAAAATAGATGTTTTCGGCGAATATCTTAAACAATGGCACTTAGGAATACCAATTTTGGTATACAGGTTCTTAGAGACAGCATAAATGCATTGCCATTTAAAATTTTTAGATGTCACGCCCCCGTTTTCCGTAAGAAATAAAAAAAACTTTTCAAACTTGCGTACCGGATACTGATTTTAACATTATAATCGGGAATAAATGCAGAGAGTACTACACGGTCGGGCGCGCTCGACTGTACTTTACTTTCTTGGTTTTAAATGAATAGTAATATTTATTTTATTTATAGTAAGCGTCTTCGCTATCTACACATTTTGACCACCACTCAGGCAATTTATGGATCCCTCGCCGAGTCTTAGTTTTTTTAAGCAAAGCAGCCAGCGAGCCCATTTCTGCTGAGTAAGCCGACCGGTGCCAGCGGTACGACTCAACTAATTCCGGAGTCAGTTTTGTTCTGTGGTCCAATTGTTCATATGGTCCATCTCGTGACAGTGACCATCCGAATTATGTGCACTGTTTGCTGTGCGATAATATTATGCACATTAAATGTGCTGGCCTTACTGGGCGTGAGTTTGAGAAATTCATTTCCTCTGCCAAATCAGGGAGTGGTGGATTGCGATGGTCATGCCCAGTCTGTATTGAGTTGCAATGTGATTTTTCACGTATGTATAGTACTGTGAAGACACAATTCCTCATGTTGCGCTCACTCGTTAACATCTCAGTACTGTTTTTGATATTAGTGCTGACTTGCTTAGTGATTACAAGTTCGAGACTCCACATGATAAGTCGTTGAGTTCTACACAGTCTTTAACTCTACCTGTGCCGCCTGGATCTTCAATTACATCACCCCTTCATAATGGTCCTCCCCATTTATCCTTTTCTCCTTCCCCCCGTAACTCCTCTCCACCTAGTTCATCCGTTCCCTCTGTAACATCCCCTGTACCTGATCGACCTTCCGTCGCCTCATGTGCAATTGTTGCCTCACCCGCCACATCCATTGTCCCTCCATCACCATCACCATCTGTAATAAAATCCGTGCCTATTCATGGAGTAAGGGCTGTGGGTAAGAATTCGAAGAGTCCCCCCAATCGGCGTTCCAGTCGTACTATTGCCTCCTCTGTTGCTTCCACTTCTCCACCTAATGTAACTGCAGTACCTGGCATTAATTCAAACGTATTGAGCCCTTCATCTACAGTTCAGCCTCCCCTGCTTACGGTCGTGGCTCCTCGCAAGCATATTTTTATTTCTAGATTGGCTGCAGATACCACTAATGAATCTGTTGCAGCATTCATCGCTACAGGTAGCGTATCCATTTCTAAATTTAATTTCTCTCAGCCTAAAAAAATTTCATCATTTAAGATCAGCGTTTCCTTGATCTTTTTCCTATAATATGTTTTCCAAATTTTTGGCCTACAAATATGATAGTTCATGAGTTCAAACCGAAAAATAGAACTCGCTCAATTCATATCAGCCTTCCGACTTGTGGTTCGACTCAAGCGCCCACAGCCTCAAAAAACTAGATTCTGGTCAACTTCTGATTCATTATCAGAATGTTAGGGGTCTTGGGTCTAAGCTTAAACAGTTGCATTTGAATAGTTCTTCATTTGAATCTGACATTATTGCATTTTCAGAGACTTGGCTTAATTGTAACATATCTAATAATGAAATAATGTCACCTAATTTTATTATCTTTAGACGTGACCGTCTAAATCGCCGCGGTGGAGGAGTTCTTATCTCAGTAAAATCTTCACTTATTGCTGAGTTGGTTGATCTTTCTCCATTTGATGGTATTGAGTTTGTTGCCGTTAAGATAACTTTCTCTTCTTTTGTCCTTTATTTAACTTGTTCGTACATACCTCCTTCTTCTGAATTGATGATTTATTTGCATCATTTCAATTATATTAAAGAAATATTTTGTCGCATTCGCGATTGTGATTTCGTTGTAGTGTTAGGTGACTTTAACTTGCCAAACGTTTCCTGGACGTTTTTCGACAAGCTAAATTATTTAGTACCCACACCTAATAATGATTTTTTAGACAGTTTGATTGATCTTCCTTTTTATCAAATCAATTAGGTGTCTAATCGTCTTAACCGAATGTTAGATTTTATTTTCGTTAATGACCCATCCAGTGCTACTGTCATTGCATCTTCTCCTGTAGTTGTACCTGAAGATTCATTTCATCTTACTCTTGAGCTTCCCTTATCACTCCCTAACTTAACCTGTTCACCCATTTCCTCATCTTCTAAGTCGCGTCGTTGCTTTCGCAAAGGAAATTTTTCTTTGTTAAATCAACTGATTTTTGCAACTGACTGGTCTGTACTTTACAGTACGAATGATATTAACATAGCTGTCGACACATCAAATTCAATCTTTGATGTCTGTATTCCTAATAGTGTTGTAAAGTCCGTTTCACGTAAGTCTTCTTGGTTCTGACCAAGACTATCCAGCTTAAAAAATACAAAATCTAAATACTTTAAAAAGTTTAAGCAGACTGGTTCTTGTTTAGACTTTTTAAATTATTCTAAAGTTAAAGCAGCCTTTACCCTTCTTAATTCTCAATGCTATGAAAATTATCCCGTTTGTTGCAAGACTCAATTTGCGCATGATCCTAGACAATTATACAATTTTGTTAATTCTAAACGTAAGTCTTCTACTTTACCTAATTCTTTTTTCTTCAATTCTACTACAGTAAGCGAAGACTCGGCAGCTTCCGATCTTTTTGCTAACTTTTTTCAATCTACTTACACTTCTAGTTTGCCTACTAACTGAACTTACCCCTATAAACTCCTTTCCTCTAATTTGTTTTTTCCCCTTATATTACTGATAACTGCCTACTTTCCTCAATAAACTCTTTAAAATCTTCCTCTCTGCTGGTCCTGACAACATTCCTAGTTGTGTACTTAAGGAGTGCTGTTCTTCTTTATTAAAACCTCTTTTATTTCTTTTTAACCTCTCTTTAGATTCCTGTGTCTTTCCTTTATTATGGCAAGAATCTTACATTATCCCATTGCATAAAAAAGGGTGCAAGTCGGATATATCTAATTACAGGGGAATTGCGAAGTTGTCTGCAATCCCTAAGCTCTTCGAGAAAATAATTTCATCGACTTTGCAACACCTCTGCAAGTCAATTATCTCTCCTGCCCAACATGGGTTTTTATAAGAGTCGGTTAACTTCGACCAATCTATTAGAATTCACCTCTTTTATAAATGAGGCCTTTCTTAATAGAATGCAAACTGATGTCATTTATACTGACTTTAGTAAAGCGTTTGACTCTGTTAATCACAATCTCCTGTTACATAAACTTAGCTTTCTAGGTTTTCCACCTTCCCTTCTTCTGTGGATATCTTCATACCTTACAGGCAGGACCCAAAAAGTTATGCTTAGATCAGCATAATCTAAATCGGGTTTGGTTACATCTGGAGTTCCCCAGGGTAGCCACTTAGGCCCCTTATTTTATACTCTCTGCAAGAGTATATTGGGTTTGTGCAAATGTATGTAACAGGCAGAAGGAGGCGTGGCTGACCCCATAAAGTATATATATTCTTGATCAGCATCACAAGCCGAGTCGATATAGCCATGTCCGTCTGTCCGTCTGTCCGTCTGACCGTCTGTCCGTCCGTATAAACACACAGATTTCAGAGATGGTAAGAGCTACAAGTTCGAGTTTGGTCTCAATCGACTCGATATTTAGTCAGTCTATACAAGAATCTTTTTTTTTCGATGCCACGCCCCATTCGCCCACAATGAGTAAAAAATCCGTCACACCTCGGAAAAAATCTATGTTTTCGGCGAATATCTCAGTAACTATGGCACCTAGGAATACCAATTTTGGTACACGTGTTCCTAAAGACCGCGTAAATGCAATGACATCAAAAGTTTTGGGCTGCCACGCCCCCTTTTTCCGCAAGAAATAAAAGAAAATTTCAAACTTGCATGCCGTTTTTTAAACATTTATTCTTATCGTACAGTGTTGTTATTTATGATTCGTTTGACGACGTATCATGTCAAACTCTCCAGAAAGTTTCATAAGAATCCGACCATAAACAAGAAAGAAATGAAGCAACAAAGATTTTATTCGAAAGCAATGAGTGCGAGAGAGACAGCGCTAGTCGTGCCGTCCAATAGCATTCATACACACATATGTATGTGCATACATTTAACGTCAAGGAATTTGTATGTACATGCAGACAAACACATGTATGTTCGATTATGCTTCGCTTTTTTTTTTTTTTTTTTGTTTTAACGTGTTCTAATACAAGAACTATCTATTGTAATATCCGGATACCGATTTAAGCATTATAATTGGGAATAAAAGCAGAGAGTATTATACGGTCGGGCGTGTTCGACTGTACTTTTCTTTCTTGTTTTAATCTTTTTATTAATGACCTTCCCTCTTCGCTATCCCACTGTCGCATACTTATGTATGCCGATGATGTGAAATTATTATTATCTTATAAGAACACTTCTGACCATTTGCTACTACAGGATGATTTAAATTCAATGCACAACTGGTGCATATCTAATCACCTGCATCTAAATTTTTCTAAATGCCTGTTTACGACTTTTAGCAGGGTTACTCCTTACTTAGCCAATTTCTGCATTGACAATGTTCCCTTGAAACGTATACTGTCAGTTGATGACCTTGGTGTTCTTTTTGATAGTAAATTAAGTTTCACACATCATATCTCCACAATTGTTAATAAAGCCAAGGGCACTCTTGGATTTATTAAACGCTGGTCTAAGGAATTTAATGATCCCTTCGTCACTAAAATTCTTTACATATCCCTTGTCAGGCCCATTCTTGAATATTGCTCATGTGTCTGGTCACCTCAACATGCTCATACTCAAGATTTAATTGAGTTGGTGCAGAAGCAGTTTTTACTCTTCGCACTTAGAGGTCTTAATTGGGACCCTAGTCTTCGCCTTCCTTCATACGCTTACAGACTCTTGCTTCTAAATCTTGCTTCCCTTATTAACCGTAGAAAAGTTCCCGGAGTTATTTTTCTTCATAAGCTAATAATCGGTGATATTTGTTCCCCACACATTTTAGAACGTCTTAATTTTAATATCCCAATTAGGACCACTAGGTACTACATCCCTTTATTTCTTCCTACATGCACCACTGATTACGCTTTGCACAATCGTTTTCGGGTATTATGCGTTAATTATAATGAATACTATAGAATAATTGATACATCTCTCTCTCTTTCCAATCTTAAAGCTTCACTTTACAGCCTACTCCGTTAAATCTCTGATTTTCTGGGGCAGTAAGTCTTGCATATCTGCGTCACTTTAAATTAGAGATCTTTCGTCATAATTTTGCCATAAAGTTTTATTGATCTGGTTGGGTTTTTCTGGGTTTTCCCCAACCCTTTGCAACAAATGTTGGATCATTTTCATTTTCTTTTTTAATTCTTATTCCCAGATTAATTCGTTAATTAAATTAATTATATTCAATAACTAATTTACTTTTTCCTTTCGTTATAATAAATATTGATACTTTAATTATAGTCATTAATATAAGCTTAATTTTAAGATACTTTTTTTAATTGATTAATACTCGCGACTGCTTTTAGTCTGCGTCAATAAATAAATAAAAAAAATAAATTGTCATCGAGAAAAATCAATTAATTTTCATATTCTGGGCATGTTTAAAACTCTCCAATTTTTGTTGGTATCGGTGACTATTCCCAGTTTCACCCGGTTTCAGAAGCTCATACCAGATTATACCACGCTGATCCCTGAAAACACAAAGCAATGTCTTTTCCGAAGTTATTTGGCCGTCGATTGTGCTAGTTGGCCAAGGTCTGCATACGATCTCTTGCGTTTGGGATTAGCAAAATAAATCCATCGCCAGTAATGATCCGATGCAAAAGGACTTCTTCTTTTGTCTGGCGAGCAGCATTTCACATATTGTTTTTGCTTCCCGCAAATCATTGTTTGATGGCCCGTATTTCTACATTTCCGAGAGCGAAAACAAGTAAGAAAAGTACAGTCGAACACGACCGACCGTATATTACTCTCTGCTTTTATTCCCAATTTTAATCAGTATCCGGATATTACAATAGCCAGTTTTTGTATTAGAACACGTTACAAATAAACAAGTAAGAAAAGTATAGTCGAACACGTCCGACCGTATAATACTCTCTGCTTTTATTCTCAATTATAATGTTAAAATCGGTATTCGGATATTACTATAGATAGTTCTTGTATTAGAACATATTAAAACAAAACAAGAAAGAAAAGTACAGTCGAACACGCCCGACCGTATAATACTCTCTGCGTTTATTCCCAATTATAATACTTAAATCGGTATTCAGACATTACAATAGATAGTTCTTGTATTAGAATACGTTAAAACAAAAAAAAGATAAGCATAATCAAGCATACATGTGTTTGTCTGTATGTACATACAAATTCGTTTGACGTTAAATGTATGCACATACATATGTGTGTATGAATACTATTGGTCGGCACGACTAGCGCTGTCTCTCTCGCGCTCATTGCTTTAGAATAAAATCTTTGTTGCTGCATTGCTTTCTTGTTTATGGTCGGATTCTTATGAAACTTTCTGGAGAGTTTGACATGATACGTCTTCAAACGAATCATAAATAACAACACTGTACGATAAGAATAAATGCTTTAAAAACGGCATGCAAGTTTGAAATTTACTTTTATTTCTTGCGGAAAAAGGGGGCGTGGCAGCCCAAAACTTTTGATGTCATTGGATTTATGCGTCCTTTAGGAACACGTGTACCAAAATTGGTATTCCTAAGTGCCATAGTTACTGAGATATTAACCGAAAACATCTATTTTTTCCGAGGTATGTCTAGTTTTTTGCTCATTGTGGGCGAATGGGGCGTGGCATCGAAAAAAAAAAAGATTCTTGTATTGACTGACTAAATATCGAGTCGATAGAGACCAAATTCGAACTTGTAGCTCTTACCATCTCTGAAATCTGTGTGTTCATACGGACGGACAGACGGACAGACGGTCAGACGGTCAGACGGACAGACGGTCAGACGGACAGACGGACAGACGGACATGGCTATATCGACTCGGCTTGTGATTCTGATCAAGAATATATATACTTTATGGGGTCTGCCACGCCTCCTTCTGCCTGTTACATACATTTGCACAAACCCAATATACTCTTGCAGAGAGTATAAAAACAACTAATCATAATCGAACATACATGTGGTTGTCTGTACGTACATACAAATTTGTTTGACGTTAAATGTATGCACATACATATGTGTGTATGTATACTCTTGGTCGGCAATTCTAGCTCTGTCTCTCTCGCACTCATGGCAATGCGCTCGAATAAAATTTTTGTTGCTTCAATCGTTTTTTGTTTATGGTCGGATTCTTATGAAACTTTCAGGAGAGTTTGACATTATTCGTTCTCAAACGAATCATAAATAACAACACTGTACGATAAGAGCAAATGCTTTATAAACGGCATGCAAGCTTAAAAACTTTTTTATTTCTTACGGAAAAAGGGAACGTTGCAACATTTTTGATGTCAATGTATTTACACTGTTTCTAGGAAAACGTGTAATAAAATTGGTATTCCTAAATGCCATAGTTACTGAGATATTCGCCAAAAACATAGATTTTTTCCGAGGTGTGAAGTGTTTTTTACTCATTATGGGCGAATGGGGCGTGGCATCGAAGAAAAAAAAAAGATTCTTGTATTGACTGACTAAATATCGATGTCGATTGAGACCAAATTCGAACTTGTAGCTCTTACCATCTCTGAAATCTGTGTGTTCATACGAACAGACAGACGGACATGGCTATATCGACTCGGCTTGTGACGCTGATCAAGAATATATATACTTTATGGGGTCTGCCACGCCTCCTTCTGCCTGTTACATACATTTGCACAAACCCAATATACTCTTGCAGAGAGTATAAAAAGAAAATTTATAATCGAACATACAAATGTTTGTCTGTATGCACATACAAAATCCTTTGACGTTATATGTATGCACATATATATGCATATATGTGTGTATGTATACTATTTCCGGCATACATGCATCAAAAAAGTTCAAATATATGCTTGTATGCTTCTGTTGCACTCGCACTCATGCATTGACTTAAATATTAACTTTATAATCGGTAGCTCTGCTGTTAATTGTTGGATTTTTATGCAACTTTCAGGATAGGTTGATGTGATTTGTCTTCAAATGAATCATAAATAACAATACTGTACGATAAGAACAAATGCCTTTAAAACGGAATGCATGTTTAAAAAGTTTTTTTTTTCTTATGAGAAAAGGGGGCGCCAAAAATCTTAAATGGTAATGTATTTATGCTGTCTTTAGGAACATGCGTACTAAAATTGTTAAGTGCCGTAGTTACTGAGACATTCGTTTTAAACATCTATTTTTTCCAAGTTATGTCTAGTTTTTTTGCTCATTGTGGGCGAATGGTGCGTGGTATCAAAAAAAAAAAAAGATTCTTGTATTGACTGACTAAATATCGAGTCGATAGAGACCAAACTCGAATTTGTAGCTCTTACCATCTCTGAAATCTGTTTGTTCATACGGACAGACGAACAGACGGACCGACGGATATGGCTACATCGACTCGGCTTGTGATGCTGATCAAGAATGTATATACTTTATGGGGTCTGCCAAGACTCCTTCTGCATGTTACATACATTTGCACGAACCCAATATACTCTTGCAGAAAGTATAAAAAACACGATGTTGTATAAAACTTGAAGTGTAAGGTATTGGATATTGTTGACAGATCTTATATTACGCCATGTTGCTTCAATGGTAAGTTTTAAGTTTTTTTCCTAGAATTGTGTCTACTGGCCGCTAGATGACAATACTGGTTTCATATGCATACACCTGGTAATTTGTTCCCCAAAAATCGCAAAAACAATTTTAAAGGTTTCGAAAAGTGTCTTATGATCAAAGACAAATACTTTGAAGGTGTTTAGAATGTGTTTCAAAAAAATTGAGAAATAAAGAAGTTAAGCCGAAATTTACGTTTTTAGTGGGCGAAGGAAATGCTATACAAAATCTTTAAAATAAACTTGAGTTTCCGAACTCAGTACAATTGTGTGGTCCACAACCAAAGTCAAATCCCGGCGGATGTACTGCAATAATTGTGGAAGCCGTAGTGTTAAATAGACAGCTCTAAAGTTTTCAAGAGTGCCGACGGCGGTCAGCGGCGTTCCTATTGTAGGTATCAATTATTACAGCAATTATTCTTAACTTTAATAAAGGTGTCGTATCGCTTGCATTGTCACCGTAGTTTTTAAGAAGATGTAATAGAATAACTTGGCATCAATAAATACAAAATTATTTGTTATTGCAACTCAGATAGCTAAGTCTTAAATTTGTTATATCTTTACATATTTGCGAAGGTTTGCCAATCAAGATGAAATTTGGTATTTAGCTTAACAAACAAAATGTGTAAGTAGGATTATTATTGCAACAAAAAAACACTACATTTTTTTCACCCTCTCACCGATTTACGAATAATGTTGGCAATACGAGGTAAATACTTCCCAAATTCACATTTTATTTGGTATGAATATAAATAAGTTTAACATTCTTAACATGAGAGAGTTTAGATGTAGTTTATTTTGCTTGGTTTATTGAAAAGTTAACATATGAATAAGCATGATAAATGCGTTTTTGGCAGCTATCTTATTTTAAATAATCAATGTTAAGCAAAGTCATGCATAATCGTAATTCAATATATTCTTACTATATATGTTCATTAGTTAAATACTAAATAAATTTAAAATCACATACATATGTGACTTCACAGCCAATTGTTGTTATTTCAATTCTTCTATAAAGTACAATCAAAATCTCCCGCCCTGCGCAAATGTATGTAACAGGCAGAAGGAGGCGTGCAGACCCCATAAAGCACATATATTTTTAATCAGCGTTACAAGCCGAGTCGATATAGCCATGTCAGTCTGTCCGTCTGTAAGTATGAACACACCGATTTCAGAGATAATAAGAGCTCCACAGGTTCGAATTTAGTCGCAATCGACTCGAATTTAGTCAGGTAATTCATTCACTCTGAGTCAAAAATCCGACACACCTCGAAAAAATGTATGTTTTAAGCGGATGTCTCAGTAACGCAGCACTTTGGAATACCAATTTTGATACGCATGTTCCTAGAGACAGCATGACTGCAATGAAATCCAAAATTGTTGGCTTCCCCCTTTTCTCACAATGAATAAATTAATTCATAAACTTTAATGCCGTTTTTAGGGCATTTGTTCTTATAGTACAATATTGTTATTCATGATTCCTTTGATGACGAATTATATGAAAGTATCCTGAAAGTTTCATAAGAATCCTACTTTAAACAAAAAAGAAAACACGCAACGAAGTTTATAGTTGAGCGCAATGCCAAAGCATGTGTGCAAGTGAGACAGCGGCAGCCAGACAGCGGAGAGCGAGACATACACACATATATATGTGCATACATGTTTAGTCATACAGACAATCAGAAGTATGTGCATATGCTCGACCGTGCTTTGTCTTTTTTTGTTTCAAAGTGTTTTAATGCAAGTACTATCCATTCTATTACCCGGATACTGATTTTAGCATTATAAACGGGAATAAAAGCCGAGAGTTCAGTACGACTGTAGGTTTCTTCCTTGTTTGTTTTTATATTCTCTGCGAGAAATAGTTTGCAGAAGAAGGCGTGGCAGTCCCCATTAAATATATATGTATATATTCTTGATCAGAATCACAAGACGAGTCGATGTAGCCATGTCCGTCTGTCTGTCTGTCCGTATGACCAATCAGATTTCAGAGAGATTGCTGTCTCTGTTTCTGTCTATCCGTATGAACAAACACATTTCCGAGATGGTGAGCTACAAGTTCGAATTTAGTCAGTATCGACGCGATATTTAGTCAGTCAATACTAGAATTTATTTATTTTTTTTTTTTTTTTATGCCAAGCCCTTTTTGCCCACAATGATTAAAAAATCCGACACACTTCGGGAAAATCTATGTTTTCGGCGAATGTCTCAGTAACTGTGGCACTTAGAAAACCCAATTTTGGTACACATGTCCCTAAAAACAGCATAAATACAATGACATTAAACATTTTGGGGTGCCACGCCCCTATTTCCGTAAGAAATAAAAAACTTTTCAAACTTTCATGCCGTTTTATATCATTTGTTCTTATCGCACAGTATTGTTATTTATGATTCGTTTTAAGACGAATCATGTCAAACTCTCCTAAAAGTTTCATAAGAATCCGACCATAAATAACAAGTAAGTAAAGTACTGTCGAACGCGCCCGACCGTATGATACTCTCTGCTTATATTCCCAATTATAATGTTAATATCGGTATCCGCATATAACAATAAATAGTTCTTGTATTAGAAAACATTAAAACAAAAATAAAACTTAGCATAATCGCATATACATGAGTTTGTATGCCTATACAAAATCTTTTTTTTTTTTTATACGGAAAAAGGGGGCGTGGCTGTCCAAATTTTAAATGGCAATGCATTTATGCTGTTTCTAGGAACCTGCGTGCCAAAATTGGTATTCCTGAGTTGCATAGTTACTGAGATATTTGCTTTTAACGTCTATTTTTTCCAAGGTATGTCTAGTTTTATGCTGATTCTGGGCGAATGGGGCGTGGCAACAAAAAAAAAAAAAAATGCTTGTATTCACTGACTAAATATTGAGTCGATAGAGACCAAATTCGAACTTGTAGCTCTTACCATCTCTGAAATCTGTTTGTTCATACGGACAGACAGACGGACAGACGGACAGACGGACCGACGGACATGGCTATATCGACTCCGGTTGTGATGCTGATCAAGAATATATATACTTTATGGGGTCTGCCACGCCTCCTTCTGCCTGTTACATATATTTGCATATAAAAAACAAAACGGCAAATACCTGTACCTTACAGGTATTTTACTGTGCGGAGAAGACCGTATTCTGTATTTTATTCGCAAGAAATCCATTGCAATTTAAGGCTTAAGAAAAGATTAAAAAATTAAATAGGTAGACACTTTTCATTTTTAAGCTGTTAGATGAATGTTTCAAACGAATGGCACGTGACCTTGGACAAATTGGTGTCAATTAAGTCCGCAATAAGCAATCATTAAATGGGAAATTCAACGATAGTAAGAAAAGTTGTAGACCCACTGTATGACGAATCCAGTTTCGGAATTGTCAAATTAAAGTGCATCCGCTTCGATGGTTATATAAATCAGAAAGTCATTGGCGACAACATTTACACCCTAAATACATATATTGCACACATGCACATAATGAGGTAACGCATAGTACACGCTTCTCAAAAGCACGCTTCTCTTAAAAATCTTCTCTTCACTCAGTCTTCGTTGGTTAATTGTGGGACGATGTTGACGATAATAAATTATAAATTGAAACTAATGACAACACACAATCCAAACTTCTAGAGATGTGGGAAAAGCTGCAAGGGTTGGTTTATGTTAAATTCACAGTCTGCGAGGGTAAGGCCTGCTTTCCAGGCGTTAATTAAGCAGAAGTTTATCACAAGCATCTTGCTATCATCGCTGTAGTTTAAGATGAAAAGAAGTTTGTAATAAGTCAGAATGTTGGCATTGAATAGGAAAGTGCGGCACAAATCGAAAATATTTTACAAAAGTTGGACAATCTACAGTTTGACATTTTACAAATTTAATGAGATAAAAAAGTACAGCCGAGCGCGCCCGATCTTATATTACTCTTTTTTTTTATTTCCGATTATAAATAAGAAAGAAATGAAGCAACAAAGAGTGCGAGAGAGACAGCGCTAGTCATGCCGACCAATAATATTCATACGTACATATGTATGGGCATACATTTAACGTAAAACGAATTTGTATGTACATACAGACAAACACATGTATGTTCGATTATGCTTAGCTTTTTTTTTAGATCCCGTACTCTTAAAAAGAGTAGAGGGGTCTATTAGGTTTGTCAGAAGCGAAATGTGCGGAACAGGTAGAAGGAGGCGTTTCGGACCTCATAATGTAGAGTGGAATCCGGTTATAACGACATTCAAGGGACCGACGATTTTACGTCGTTATACCAGGTAGACGCTTTAACCATATGAGCAAATAAAAAAATTTTTTTTTTTAAATTGTTGTCATGTTTGCAAATGGTTAAAAAAAAAAAACCAATATAATTATTTAATTAAAACAAAATATATATTAAATTTAGTTCAATAATAATATGCTCACCGGCTTCCAAGCGTAGAATTATATGCATTTTCTGCTCAACAAAGAAGCATTTTCGTTTTAACGGCATTGCCTAATTGACGAGTGTGTACTGAATAAGTACTCTTTTTTACATTTTGAGCATTTACTCATTAAATTTTTCTTGGAAAAAAGCAGAAAAACATTTATTTTTTTTTGGCACGTCGCAATAGCCGGTTAAATTGTGAAAAATATCGTCGATATAAGCGGTTTGTCGTTAAAAGCGGTGACGCACTAAGCGGAGGCTCTTTCATACAACCTTTTATGGGGACCAAACAATTCATCGAATTTTCGTCGCAATAACCGGTCGGACGCTTTATGCGGAGTCGTTATAACCGGAATCTACTGTATATATATTCTTGATCAGCATCAATAGCCGAGTCGATATAGCCATGTCCGTCTGTCCGTCTGTCCGTCCGTCTGTATGAACACCTGAATCTTTTAAACTACAAGAGCTAGAACCACCAAATTTGTAATAAAAATTGCGTAGCTTTCGCGAGCAATAAGCAAAAAAGTAGACACACCTCGGAAAAATTGATGTTTTCGGTGAATATCTCCGTAACTATAGCACTTAGGAACACCAATTCTGGTACGTAGGTTTCTTGAAACAGCACAAATGCAACTTCATTAAAAATTTTAAGTTGCCACGCCCCCTTTTCCCACAAGAACTAAAAGATTTTTCAAATTTACATGCCGTTTTTAAGGCATTCGCTAATATAGTACAGTATTGCAATTCAAAATATGTTTAAAGTCTAATTATATCAAACTATCCTGAAAGTTGCATAAAAATCAAATTATAAACAAAAGAACCAGGTAAGAAAGTTTTACGGTTAAGCGAAATGCCAATGCATGAACACGAGAGAGACAGAAACATACGCTGCGCATGTTTGGCAGCCGTGCTAAGCCATAGTATACATATGTACACACATATTAACATATGCATGTGCATACATATAATGACAAACGATTTTTTTTTTAATATTTAAATTTTATATTAAATACAGTCAGATTTAAATATTAATTCGAGCGTGTTGGACTATACTTTCTTACTTCTTATACTCTCTGAAAGAGTATATTGGATTTGTACAAATGTTTGTATCAGGCAGAAGGAGGCGTGGTAGACCCCTTAAAGTATATATATTCTTGATCAGCGTCACAAGCCGAGTTGATAGCCATGTCCGTCTGTCTCTCTCTGTCTGTCTGTCCGTCTGACAGTATAAACACAGAGAATACAGAGATGATTTGTCTCTATCGTTCAAGTTTGGTCTATATCGACTAGATATTCAGTCAGTCAATACAAGAATCTTTTTTTTTTCGATGCCACGCCCCATTCGCTCACAATGAGCAAAAACTGGACACACCTCGGAAAAAATATATATTTTCGGCGAATATTTCAATAACTATGGCACTAAGGAGTACCAATTTTGGTACTCTACTCTACAAGTAACGGGTATAATTATAGGAAAATCCCAAAAGATTGTGGTTATGTATTAATAGGTTGTGGTTAACGGAGTCAAAAGCATTACTGAAATCTGTGTAAATGACGTCAGTATGCAACTTTTTATCAAAACCCTGCAATGCAAATGTTGTGAGTTCTAACAGGTTAGTGGTAGTGGATCTATATTTCACAAACCCATGCTGGCAGGGTGAAATCATGGATCTACAGAAATTTTGCAATGAGAAGTTATTAATTTCTCAAAAACCCTGGGAATAGCGGACAACTTGGAAATACCTCTATAGTTCCAGACAATGGATTTCTTCGCTTTTTTTTTAAGGAGGAAGAGAGAGATCATCAGCTGTGTCAGACGTGTTTTGTCAACGCTCTGTTTATTTAATTATCTTTACCTTAATCTGCGAGTTTTAATTTAATTTTATTGATTATTACATATGTGCTACGTGTTACCCTAAATCTGGTTTGTACAAATTGCGATTTCAGTGTGCATTGTAGTGTTATTTGAACAATTTTATTTAATACAGCATTCTCTGCTGTGTTTTGTTTTTGCCCGTTTTGATTGTGACCTTTGATCCCTTCTCGTTGCTCAGCTGAGCTATACTAAATTTGTGTGTTTGTTCGCTTGGACTCAATTCTCTTTTGCGTATGCGTTCCCGCATTATTTTGGTGTCTAACAGTTGATAACATTTGTTTTTGCTTTTTGTGTTTACATCAAAGTATTTTCTTACTCTCACATTTTGTTTTTGTTTTCGCTCCAAAACAAAAGCAATTGTTCATATGGTCCATCTCGTGACAGTGACCATCCGAATTATGTGCACTGTTGGCTGTGCGATAATATTATGCACATTAAATGTGCAGGCCTTACTGGGCGTGAGTTTGAGAAATTCATTTCCTCTGCAAAATCAGGGAGTGGTGGATTGCGATGGTCATGCCCAGTCTGTATTGAGTTGCAATGTGATTTTTCACGTATGTATAGTACTGTGAAGACACAATTCCTCATGTTGCGCTCACTCGTTAACATCTCAGTACTGTTTTTGATATTAGTGCTGACTTGCTTAGTGATTACAAGTTCGAGACTCCACATGATAAGTCGTTGAGTTCTACACAGTCTTTAACTCTACCTGTGCCGCCTGGATCTTCAATTACATCACCCCTTCATAATGGTCCTCCCCATTTATCCTTTTCTCCTTCCCCCCGTAACTCCTCTCCACCTAGTTCATCCGTTCCCTCTGTAACATCCCCTGTACCTGATCGACCTTCCGTCGCCTCATGTGCAATTGTTGCCTCACCCGCCACATCCATTGTCCCTCCATCACCATCACCATCTGTAATAAAATCCGTGCCTATTCATGGAGTAAGGGCTGTGGGTAAGAATTCGAAGAGTCCCCCCAATCGGCGTTCCAGTCGCTCAATTCCTATCAGCCTTCCGACTTGTGGTTCGACTCAAGCGCCCACAGCCTCAAAAAACTAGATTCTGGTCAACTTCTGATTCATTATCAGAATGTTAGGGGTCTTGGGTCTAAGCTTAAACAGTTGCATTTGAATAGTTCTTCATTTGAATCTGACATTATTGCATTTTCAGAGACTTGGCTTAATTGTAACATATCTAATAATGAAATAATGTCACCTAATTTTATTATCTTTAGACGTGACCGTCTAAATCGCCGCGGTGGAGGAGTTCTTATCTCAGTAAAATCTTCACTTATTGCTGAGTTGGTTGATCTTTCTCCATTTGATGGTATTGAGTTTGTTGCCGTTAAGATAACTTTCTCTTCTTTTGTCCTTTATTTAACTTGTTCGTACATACCTCCTTCTTCTGAATTGATGATTTATTTGCATCATTTCAATTACATTAAAGAAATATTTTGTCGCATTCGCGATTGTGATTTCGTTGTAGTGTTAGGTGACTTTAACTTGCCAAACGTTTCCTGGACGTTTTTCGACAAGCTAAATTATTTAGTACCCACACCTAATAATGATTTTTTAGACAGTTTGATTGATCTTCGTTTTTATCAAATCAATTAGGTGTCTAATCGTCTTAACCGAATGTTAGATTTTATTTTCGTTAATGACCCATCCAGTGCTACTGTCATTGCATCTTCTCCTGTAGTTGTACCTGAAGATTCATTTCATCTTACTCTTGAGCTTCCCTTATCACTCCCTAACTTAACCTGTTCACCCATTTCCTCATCTTCTAAGTCGCGTCGTTGCTTTCGCAAAGGAAATTTTTCTTTGTTAAATCAACTGATTTTTGCAACTGACTGGTCTGTACTTTACAGTACGAATGATATTAACATAGCTGTCGACACATCAAATTCAATCTTTGATGTCTGTATTCCTAATAGTGTTGTAAAGTCCGTTTCACGTAAGTCTTCTTGGTTCTGACCAAGACTATCCAGCTTAAAAAATACAAAATCTAAATACTTTAAAAAGTTTAAGCAGACTGGTTCTTGTTTAGACTTTTTAAATTATTCTAAAGTTAAAGCAGCCTTTACCCTTCTTAATTCTCAATGCTATGAAAATTATCCCGTTTGTTGCAAGACTCAATTTGCGCGTGATCCTAGACAATTCTACAATTTTGTTAATTCTAAACGTAAGTCTTCTACTTTACCTAATTCTTTTTTCTTCAATTCTACTACAGTAAGCGAAGACTCGGCAGCTTCCGATCTTTTTGCTAACTTTTTTCAATCTACTTACACTTCTAGTTTGCCTACTAACTGAACTTACCCCTATAAACTCCTTTCCTCTAATTTGTTTTTTCCCCTTATATTACTGATAACTGCCTACTTTCCTCAATAAACTCTTTAAAATCTTCCTTCTCTGCTGGTCCTGACAACATTCCTAGTTGTGTACTTAAGGAGTGCTGTTCTTCTTTATTAAAACCTCTTTTATTTCTTTTTAACCTCTCTTTAGATTCCTGTGTCTTTCCTTTATTATGGAAAGAATCTTACATTATCCCATTGCATAAAAAAAGGGTGCAAGTCGGATATATCTAATTACAGGGGAATTGCGAAGTTGTCTGCAATCCCTAAGCTCTTCGAGAAAATAATTTCATCGACTTTGCAACACCTCTGCAAGTCAATTATCTCTCCTGCCCAACATGGGTTTTTATAAGAGTCGGTTAACTTCGACCAATCTATTAGAATTCACCTCTTTTATAAATGAGGCCTTTCTTAATAGAATGCAAACTGATGTCATTTATACTGACTTTAGTAAAGCGTTTGACTCTGTTAATCACAATCTCCTGTTACATAAACTTAGCTTTCTAGGTTTTCCACCCTCCCTTCTTCTGTGGATATCTTCATACCTTACAGGCAGGACCCAAAAAGTTATGCTTAGATCAGCCATTTCTAAATCGGGTTTGGTTATATCTGGAGTTTCCCAGGGTAGCCACTTAGTCCCCTTATTTTATACTCTCTGCAAGAGTATATTGGGTTTGTGCAAATGTATGTAACAGGCAGAAGGAGGCGTGGCAGACCCCATAAAGTATATATATTCTTGATCAGCATCACAAGTTGAGTCGATATAGCCCTGTCCGTCTGCCCGTCTGTCCGTCCGTATGAACACACAGATTTCAGAGATGGTAAGAACTACAAGTTCGAGTTTGGTCTCAATCGACTCGATATTTAGTCAGTCTATACAAGAATCTTTTTTTTTTTTTCGATGCCACCCCCCATTCGCCCACAATGAGCAAAAAACCCGTCACACTTCGGAAAAAATCTATGTTTTCGGCGAATATCTCAGTAACTATGGCACCTAGGAATTTTGGTACACGTGTTCCTAAAGACCGCGTAAATGCAATGACATCAAAAGTTTTGGGCTGCCACGCCCTCTTTTTCCGCAAGAAATAAAAGAAAATTTCAAACTTGCATGCTGTTTTTTAAACATTTATTCTTATCGTACAGTGTTGTTATTTATGATTCGTTTGACGACGTATCATGTCAAACTCTCCAGAAAGTTTCATAAGAATCCGACCATAAACAAGAAAGAAATGAAGCAACAAAGATTTTATTCGAAAGCAATGAGTGCGAGAGAGACAGCGCTAGTCGTGCCGACCAATAGTATTCATACACACATATGTATGTGCATACATTTAACGTCAAGGAATTTTTATGTACATGCAGACAAACACATGTATGTTCGATTATGCTTCGCTTTTTTATACCCTTGCAGAGGGTATATTGTTTTTGTCACGATGTTTGTAACGCATTGAAGGAGGCGTGGCAGACCCCATAAAGTATATATATTCTTGATCAGCATCAACAGCCGAGTCGATATAGCCATGTCCGTCTGTCCGTCTGTTTCTATGCGAACTAGTCTCTCAGTTTTAAAGCTATCGTGATGAAACTTGGTACACATGTGTATTCTCTCTGCACGCAGTTCATATGTTAAAATCGGATCACTATATCATATAGCTCCCATAGGAACAATCGGTTCAAAAAAAAATTTTTTTTGAGCTAGCTCCACCAAACTCAGCCTATATGCATTTAGTACTAAATCCCATGTGCAAACCAAATTTCATCCAGATCGGACCACTATATCATATAGCTGTCATAGGAACAATCGGCTAAAAATGCTGAAAATGCTTAGTATGAAAATTTTCAGTGTCTCTTGAACGATTTGAACCAAATTCTCGCAATATGCATTCTTTACCATTTTCCATCAGCTGACCAAATTTTATCCAGATCGGACCACTATATCATATAGCTGCCATAGGAACAATCGGTTGAAATGCTTAGTATGAAAATTTTCTATGTCTATTGACCGATTTTAACCAAATTCGCACAATGTGCATTTATTATCATTCCCTATATGCTCGAAAAAGTTCATTCAAATCGGACTACTATATTATATAGCTACTGTTGGAACAATTAGCGATTAAAATAATATATGCGTGTCTGCAAGGGTATTTAATCTTCGGCTAGCCGAAGATAACCTTTTTTTCTTGTTTTTTTTGTTCTGACGTGTTCTAATACAAGAACTATCTATTGTAATATCCGGATACCGATTTAAACATTATAATTGGGAATAAAAGCAGAGAGTATTATACGGTCGGGCGTGTTCGACTGTATTTTTCTTTCTTGTTTTAATCTTTTTATTAATGACCTTCCCTCTTCGCTATCCCACTGTCGCATACTTATGTATGCCGATGATGTGAAATTATTATTATCTTATACGAACACTTCTGACCATTTGCTACTACAGGATGATTTAAATTCAATGCACAACTGATGCATATCTAATCACCTGCATCTAAATTTTTTTAAATGCCTGTTTATGACTTTTAGCAGGGTTACTCCCTACTTAGCCAATTTCTGCATTGACAATGTTCCCTTAAAACGCATACTGTCATTTGATGTCCTTGGTGTTCTTTTTGATAGTAAATTAAGTTTCACACATCATATCTCCACAATTGTTAATAAAGCCAAGGGCACTCTTGGATTTATTAAACGCTGGTCTAAGGAATTTAATGATCCCTTCGTCACTAAAATTCTTTACATATCCCTTGTCAGG
The DNA here is from genome assembly GCA_035047505.1 of Drosophila parthenogenetica. Taxonomy (NCBI): domain Eukaryota; kingdom Metazoa; phylum Arthropoda; class Insecta; order Diptera; family Drosophilidae; genus Drosophila; species Drosophila parthenogenetica. Next base: position 6,412,313 of record JAWNPM010000168.1, on the reverse strand, counting down.
CCCATTCTTGAATATTGCTCATGTGTCTGGTCACCTCAACATGCTCATACTCAAGATTTAATTGAGTTGGTGCAGAAGCAGTTTTTACTCTTCGCACTTAGAGGTCTTAATTGGGACCCTAGTCTTCGCCTTCCCTCATACGCTTACAGACTCTTGCTTCTAAATCTTGCTTCCCTTATTAACCGTAGAAAAGTTCCCGGAGTTATTTTTCTTCATAAGCTAATAATCGGTGATATTTGTTCCCCACACATTTTAGAACGTCTTAATTTTAATATCCCAATTAGGACCACTAGGTACTACATCCCTTTATTTCTTCCTACATGCACCACTGATTACGCTTTGCACAATCGTTTTCGGGTATTATGCGTTAATTATAATGAATACTATAGAATAATTGATACATCTCTCTCTCTTTCCAATCTTAAAGCTTCACTTTACAGCCTACTCCGTTAAATCTCTGATTTTCTGGGGCAGTAAGTCTTGCATATCTGCGTCACTTTAAATTAGAGATCTTTCGTGATAATTTTGCCATAAAGTTTTATTGATCTGGTTGGGTTTTTCTGGGTTTTCCCCAACCCTTCGCAACAAATGTTGGATCATTTTCATTTTCTTTTTTAATTCTTATTCCCAGATTAATTCGTTAATTAAATTAATTATATTCAATAACTAATTTACTTTTTCCTTTCGTTATAATAAATATTGATACTTTAATTATAGTCATTAATATAATTTTAATTTTTAGATACTTTTTTTAATTGATTAATACTCGCGACTGCTTTTAGTCTGCGTCAATAAATAAATAAATAAATAAATTAACATAAGATGATTTCGAAATATCAGGGAAACAACATGATTCAACGGACAGAGTAAATAGTTTATACAGGGGCTCGAAAAGGCCGTCTGCACAGTTTCTCCGCACACAGTCTGGGACTCCGTCTGGTCCTGGTGAAAAAACAGGTTTAACAGTCTTTAAATTAAATAAAAACGAACTTTCGGCGATGACCGGTGTAAAATTACAATTGAAGGGATTTAAATGATAAGGGTAAGAATCAGATTTATAATCGTGCTTACTACAAGTCGTTTGAAAAAAATTGGCTATTAAATCGATGACAGCCTGATCTAAGTTTCAAAGACTACACTAGATGGAAGCGTTGATGATTTACGTTTGGTGGGTCTAATCGGAACAGCTAAACTAATTTGGCTATTTAATTCAGAAGAATCAACATTGATTAGTTTGTGGAAGAAAATTACACCGAGCACTGTCCTACTAGGTAGGAAGGCAAGCGTATATCAGGGTTCCAGTTTAGGGCCCTTAGCGCAAAAAGAAGGAATTGTTTTTGTACAGATTCTATTCTATCTTGATGAATCCTGTATTAGGAAGACCAAATACAAGATCCATATTCAAGAATAGGATGTATCAAGGTAGTAAAAAGTGTTTTGATTTAGTAGGGGTCGTTAAATTCTTTCGACCAGCGCTTTATGAAGCCCAGGACACCAAAAGCACGATTAGTAATTGACAATACATGCTCATCAAACTTAAGCTTTGGATCCATAAGGATGCCCAAATCAGTGACAGATGTAAAGATCAGATTGTAATCTGGTTCCAAGATGAGGCTCAAATACTTAGACACAAAGTTTAACGTCGTCGGCATACATAAGTACCCGAGAGTGACTGATTGTAGATGGCAGATCGCTAATGAACAATATAAAGAGCAAAGGACAGAGATGGCTTCCTTTTTGGACTCCCGAAGTAACCTGAACAGTTTTCGAATTTGAATCTGTAAAAAACCCTTGATGTGTTCTAGAAATTAGGTAATTCGAAATCCAAAGAATAAAATTATAGGAAAATCCTAAAAGATTTAGTTTATTTTTTAAGAGGTTGTGGTTAACGGAGTCAAAAGCCTTACTGAAATCTATGTAAATGACGTCAGTTTGCAGGTTTTTATCAAAACCTTGTAGTGTAAATGATGCAAATTCTAGCACGTTAGTGGTGGTGGATCTATATTTCACAAACCCATGCTGGCAGAGTGAAATTATGGATTTACAGAAATGTTGCAATTGAGAAGCTATCAATTTCTCAAAAACCTTGGGAATAACAGACAATTTGGAAATACCTCTATAGTTGCAAACATTGGTTTAATTCCCTTTTTTGTGAAGAGGAATAATATAAGATGATTTCCAAACATCAGGAAACCAACACGATTCAACGGACAAAGTAAATAATTTATACAAAAAAGGCCGTCTGCACAGTTTCTCAGCACACAGCCTAGTGAAAAACCAGGTTTAATATTCTTTAAATTACATAAAGGCGAACTTTCGGTAGTGACCGGTGTAAAATTACAATTTAAGGGATCGAAATTATAAGGGTAATGTGAATCAGATTTATACTCGTCCTTGCTTTAAGCCGTTTGAAAAAAATCGCCACTAGATGGAAGCGTTGATGATTCACGCTTCGAATAAACGAAGCTATAAAGCCATCTAGATTCCTTCGAAACCGTTGAAAACAGTCAGTAAGGTATCCCTTATAACAACGGTCATTCAAAACACAGAAATCAGATCGAGCAATCAGATATCGAGAGAGATACAAGGAAGAGCCAGTCTCCTTGAATCTCTTATATAATCTCGACTTTCTTTTTTTAAGCAAAGTTAACTCACGGGTAAACCATACAATTTTGTTTGACCTGGTTGGAACACAAAGCGGAACACAGACATCAATTAAGGAATTCAAAGTATAATAAAAGGTTGTGATTGCACTATCCATATATCTACACTTGACCAGCCGGGACCTGTCAGTCTGGGATAACAATACATTTAACTTGTTAAAGTCGGTTTTCCGAATCTGACGCGTTCGTTTAGTAGATTTAATCAACACTTCCAAAGTCGGGTGATAAGGATCTTCAGGATACGATAAGGGTGTGGTACGTGAGACAGAATAGCGGGATGGATCCTAAACAAAAATCAGATCAAGCGTTCTATTTAAAGAGTGAGATAGCATTGATCTGAAACAATGAAATTCCAAACAACTCATCAAGAAAATCATGCAGAGTCGTAGGGGTCAACACGGCAGAGTCCGGATATGAAATCCATGTAGTCCCTGCAAAATTAAAATCGCCAAAAACTACAAGAAAATCTCGATCAGAAAGTTTAGAGGATACTAATTTAACAGCAGAGAAGTGTAATAAATAAAGGGAATAGTCAGAAGAAGGTGGAATATAGCAGCAAGTGATGAAAATACTAATGTTATTTAGGAATAACCTAACAGCAAAAAATTCAATATCCATAGAGCCATGGATTATAACTTCTTCCGAGTATAAGTTAACATCGACGGCAATAAGTACATGATATCGCAGTTCGATTTCTTTTGTTCGCTGTATACTCCTTTATTATCAAGTGGTCTGGCCAAAATTCTTAACAGCCAATTGCATTCAAATATTTGGCAGAAGCACTTACTTTAAACGAGGGTATTTTCCGATGATAAGAGAACTTAAACTTTCCACCGTAATGTTGGCTTCTGATTTAACCTGAATAAAGGCATTGACATCATCTGATGTGGTATCAGGGGCAAACCTGGAAACAAATATTTGCTTCTTTGGTGAAACACCTATAAGAGTCTTTTGATTGGATACTGTAGTAACTTCCGAAGAAGCAACAGCAGTGATAAACTCATTAATTGATTAGTCAACTTGAAAAGTATTGACAATTGCCGAATCAGAAACTACTGCTTCGGGGTTCGTAGCGACAACTTCTGTGGGTAAAATAAAGTTGTCATCACTACTAACAACTACATTCGGAGATGGGGATGAAAAATTTATTAGAGAAGGTGCGGACAAAGTTGGTATGTGCGGAGGGACTGCAAGTTCATTAGGGCCAATCGAAAATCTAAAATAGCCTTTTTACGCTTTGGAGAATCGGTCAAGAATTTAAAACTTTAAACTCCTTATCCAAAGCCTGCACATTTTTCATGTGAAACATTTTCACATAACCAGCAACAAACAAAACCCACCTTAACATTTGTTCGAACATGGCAATTGGACTTATAACAGACATACATGTTGGAGTTCATTAATATGATATATAACAAGTAAGAAAGGTCGAACGAGACCGACCGTGTAATACTCTCTGCTTTTATTCCCAATTATAATGTTAAAATCGGTATCCGGATATTACAACAGATAGTCCTTGTATTAGAAAACTTTAAAACAAAAACAAGTAAGAAAAGTACAGTAGAGCGCGTCCGACCGTATAGTACTCTCTGCATTTATTCCCAATTATAATGTTAAAATCGGTATCCGGGTATTGTAATGAATAGTTCCATTATTAAAACACATTGAACGAGTGAGAAAAGTACAGTCGAACGCACCCGACCGTATAATATTCTATGCTTTTTGATGTGATTGCATTAACGCTGTCTCTAGAAACAGTGCTTAAAAAACTGCAAGAAGTTTCATTTTATTTGCTTTTGCTTCTGCTGCCGCTTCTAAAACTAGTAAGAAAAGTACTGTCGAACGAGCCCGACCGTATAATACTCTCTGCTTCTATTCCCAATTATAGTGTTTAAATCGGTATCCGGATATTACAATAAATAGTTCTTGTATTAAAACACGTTAAAACAAAAACGAATCATAAATAACAATACTGTACGATAAGAACAAATGCCTTTAAAACGGCATGCAAGTTTGAATAGTTTTTTATTTCTTTCGGAAAAAGGGGGCATTGCAGTCCAAAATTGCAAATGGCAATGCATTTATGCTGTCTCTAAGAACCTGCGTACCAAAATTGTTATTCCTAAGTGCCATAGTTACTGAGATATTCGCCGAAAACATAGATTTTTTCCGAGGTGTGTCGGGCTTTTGACTCATTGTGGGCGAATGGGGCGTGGCATCGAAAAAAAAGATATCGAGTCGATTGAGACCAAACCCAATATACTCTTGCAGAGAGTATAAAAATGATTGCTAGAAAAATGTTGATGTCCATGGAGAGCCGATCAGAACATTGTTCAGCAACAAATCCTTAGTTTCGTGTTTGTTTCTGGATCCACGATTTCAACACACTCTAACAGCAACACAAAGAATGGATGCAATAAATCATTCAAAAACTATTTGGGACAGAATATGTTTGGTGAACCCTAATGGTAATTTATGCTCAACACCAAGTTCTGGCTCATATCAATCAAACAGTCACTTTTTTGACGAGGAGGATGAATTATTGAATGCGTATTTATTGCAAGGAGTTGATATGGATCTTACTTGTACATCCGACGTTTACTCAAAAATTGAAAATCTTCAACTTCCTTATCAAAGAATTGATGCAGATGTTTTTTTGTTCAGGAAAGCAAAGCAGCGCACCGACCAAGAGCTATACGCAATAAGTAATGTTTGTTTTGCAGTACCACCAACTCAGGTAACTACGAGTGAGCTAAATTTAAGTTGAATGTTTTATAACATTAATTTTACACAGGTGACAATTAAACGAGCATTCTCGACGCTAGGGCTTGTGCTTACCGACTACCGAAATCGACTAAGCCAGGACGTCCTTGAAAATATATTGCTGGTCAAGTTAAACCCAAAGCAAACTGTAAATTTTTTGTACGGCGACTGCTGCCGCTGCTTTGCTTTTGCCAGTAATCGCGTTCTCTGTATTTTATTCAGAAGCAGCAGCAGAAGCAAAATTAGAAAAAATGAAACAACGACTGCTGCTGCTGCTTTGCTTTTGCCGACTTTTAATTTTCTGTTTTGCTTCGACAGTGTATTCCAAAGTGTCATATTTACTCAGATTTTCGCCAAAAACAAAGATTTTTTTCGAGGTGTGTCGGGTTTTAACTCACTGTGGGAGAATGTATTGACTGATTAAATATCGAGTAGATAGAGACCAAATTCAGACTTGTAGCTCTTACAATCTCTGAAATCTGTGTGCTCATACGAACAGATAGACAGACAGACGGTCAGACGAACAGACGGACATGGCTTCATCGACTCGGCTTGTGATGCTGATCATGAATATTTTATGGGGTGTGCCACGCCTCCTTCTGCCCGTTACATACTTTGCCCAAACCCAATATACTCTTGTAGAGAGTATAACAAGAAGGTCCCGTTCGCCGACTGGAAAGTATTTCATGCTGGTACCTTGTCCCAACTAATGAGTAGAAACTCTCATGTCCAACCACTTCCCTGGTTGTTAAGCGCTTCCGAAGAGGAAGAGCAATAATTTACCTCGAATCATGAATTCCGTTTCTATAGAGAGCTATTCACAGAGCACAAACTTTCATGGGCCATCAACTCCTTCTCAAGGATTCGCACTCAAGGCGAATATCTCAGTAACTTTGGCACCTAGGAATACCAATTTTGGTACACGTGTTCCTATAGATAGCATAAATGCAATGACATCAAAAACTTTTGGGCTGCCAAGCCCTCTTTATCCGTAAGAAATAAAAAACTTTTCAAACTTGCATGCCGATTTTAAGGCATTTGTTCTCATAGTACAGTTTTGTTATTTATGATTCGTTTGAAGACGAATCATGTCAAACTCTCCTGAATGTTTCATAAGAATCCAACCATAAACAGAAAGAAAACCAAGCAACAAAGTTTTATTAGAGCGCAATGCAATGAATGCGAGAGAGACAGCGCTAGAAGTTTCCGACCGAGGTACAGATCTCAGTCTGCTCGAAGGTCCGATCTTTGCAAGGAATTTTCAGCAGGCGGGATCAGACCCACGCCTTATTATTGGTTAATGGTTAGGATTAATTTTTAAGGAAGAGCGACAGTTTTAGTTAGTTCTGGAAATATTTATTTTCCTACTGCAATTTGGTTAGCTTATTTTATGCTGATTCGCCGCATTCTTGAACGGGCCCTGGCGCCCCTCTGTCGCAAACTACTCTCTCTTTTGCTTGGGCGTGTCGACTTGCGACGTCTACACGCTTTATTTGTTGATCAAAAATTAACTACGGCGCTCTCAATCGAGCAGCACAGAGGCCCGTCGCGACACAAATCACCACGAAAACTTTCCCTTCACCACTTCGTTTTCGCGCACAGTTGTACTCGACCGCCCTCCTGCACGGCCAATAGAGGACGGCGCCTGCCTAGTACAAACTCCTACCGTTACCTCTTCTGAACAAAAACAGCTGTTTGTTTCTCATTGAACTTATTATTTAATCGCCTTCAGTGGCAGGGAAACCAAAACCTAATCTAGTAAACTTAAATTAGCAAATTCAAACTTAAACTACCAACAAACTTTAAACTACTGGGCTCAATCCCAAAACGCTTTGCCTTTACTGGCGTGCCTACAACTCTATAAACAAAAAAATACGCATGTAATACGCGGTTAATTCGGAGGTGGCCTTACACCCCCTCCTTTCTCCGAAGCGCTGACCACCACCGCTTCCGGCCTTCGCCGTCGTCCATCTTAAACTGTGTGTGACGACGGTTGTGCCCCCGCACGGCTTCTATTTCCCGCTTCAATGTCACTATGGTGTCAGCGTCCAACGAAGTGCCCTCTTGGTATACCCTCCAACCGCTGGGTAGAACGGGAGTTTCTATCGCCGATATCACCGACAGAAGGTCCTCAAACTCTGGCCTCCAGCACTCCAATACGTCCTTAGTTCTTCGACACTCCCTGGGACCACTTCGAACCGCATTCTGTCGAATCTTCGGTGGTAGAAGAGGGTCCTCCCTCTTCTTCCGAGTAAGCTGGCTCGAATCGAGCGATGTACTCGATGGTGGGTACTGTTTCCGCGGGCAATGGGTTGCGCGACGGGACCGGATTTTGCCGATCAAGTCATCCGCAGACTTCATATCCACCTCCATGAACGGGCCACTATTGAACGAATCGCGGGGGGACAACTCTTTCCGACGCCATCCAACTCCTCCGCGGCCTCGTTCAACGGAATACCACCGCGTTCGGCATCCTCCGAAGACGCGTTGCCCACCGGTAAACAACCCTCCCTGACGTCGCCCACCTCCACCACGAGATCGTCGACCGATTCATCCGCACGCTCAGCGCTCTCGCAGTCTATACTTCGACGACTTCGACCGTGGACTCTCTAATGCCTTCTGACAATGGACTGAGCACCGAGAGACAACCCTCCCTGGCAACGTCCACCTCCTCCGCGTCATCGTCATCCGCTTCTTCTGCGCTTTCATCTCCCGGCAACAGCACTTGGGCCGCCTCGTCGTCGGGCAACGATATCTTTGGCAGCAGCTCATCCCACAAGCTTTGCTGCCGTGAACAAATTGGGCAATCATCGTCTTCACCGTCCTATTAGTCCTCTCGGTGGTGTTCTTTACTCTGCAACTCCCAAAGATTTCATGTATGTTCCAAACGCCCCGCTGGCCAACTACACCCCATTGTCGCACACGAATGTGATCGACACTTCTCTCCCGAAATGATCGTTGTAGTAGCGGGGGGACCAATTCCACGCATTTCGAGAATGCATCAGGGAAAACCAGCAGAATGGTGTTTCCATGCTTAGACAGAGGAAGCGGTCCCACGAAATCAGCACACATTACCGACATTGGTTCCGCCACCTGCCTCGTCAGCATTTTTTCCACTGGCCTCCTCTGCTCCGTCTTGAACCTTAAGCATCTCTCACAACACTTCACGTAACGAGCGGCGTCCTTGAACATTCCTGGTCAGTAATAGCGCTGCGCCAATCTCATGACTGTCTTCCTCACGCCCTGATGGCCGGCTGTAGGGGCGTCATGGCACTCCTCTAACTCAGGTCCTCCGGTATGTAGTCCTCGTAGTCTGTCCCTTGACCGAGGTTCTTGTAAAGATTGCCATTTTCCTTCACGTAGTCAGTGAACTTTTCTGGGTTTCCTTTGACTAAAGCGCGCGTCTTCAAAATCCACTTATATGGGGCTTCGACCACGACAGCCTGTTCACATACGCCTAACGGCTGTCCGGTAAGCGCGTCTGCAAACACGTTTAACTTTCCCCACCGGTAACGAAAATCGAATTCGAACTGCTGCAGCTCGACTGCCCATCTTGCGGTCCTCCCAGTGGGACCCTCGATCGAATTTAGCCGGATGAGGGCCAAGTGGTCCGTTACCACCTCAAATGATATCCTTCCAGGTAGTACTGTAATTTTCCGATCGCCCCGACAATCGCCAGACACTTCTTCTCCGTCGCGAAGTAGTTAATTTCCGCGCTCAACAACTTACTGCTGGCGTACGCGATGACCCTCTCCTGCTCCTCGACAGTCAGCATGAACATTGCTGCAAGTACGTAATCGCTCGCGTCCGTCTGCAGCACAAATTTTCTCGAAAAGTCGGGACATGCGAGAACCGGAGCCGACGTCAGCATCTCCTTTAGCTGCCTTAATGCCTCGTCTTGTTCTTTGCCCCACGCCCATTTGCGTCCCCTTTTCAGAAGGGCCGTCATGGGTTCGACCAAATTCGCAAAGTGGAGCACAAAGCGTCGGTACCATTAAGCCATCCCCAGGCACAGCCGCAACGCCTTTAGGTTGTGGGGGCCGGGAATATTTCTCATCGCGCTTACCTTTTCCAGATCTGTTTAAATGCTCTCGCCACTGACCACATGCTCGAGATACGCCATAATCTCTCTGAAGAAGCTACACTTCTTCTTGTTGAGTCTCAAATTGGCTGCTCCCAGGCGGCGGAAGACCTGTCTGAGGTTTGCGGCGTGCTCCTCTTTATAAGCGCCGGTCAATACAATGTCGTCCAGACACGAGAAGGCATGTGGTTCCATCTCCGGTCCAAGGCCCTTTGGAACGTCGCGCCTGCGGTGTGCAGACCAAACGGCATGACTCGCCACTGGAACAAACCCCTTCCTGGCGCGGTGAAAGCCGTGCACTCGCGACTGTCCGCTGCCACCGGGATCTGCCAGTAGCCGTGCTACAGATACAATGTCGATACGAATCGCGCGAGTCGTAACCTCTCAAGGATATGGTTGATCCGAGGGACAGGGTACGCATCTGGAATCGAATGTGCATTGTGCTCTCAAGAGCTTATACACATGCGCTGTTCCACCGTCTTCTTCTTCACCAACACTATTGGGGCGCTGTGTGGACTCCGCGACTTCTCAATCACGCCTGCGCGGATCAGCTCGTCCACCGGTTCGTTGATTACCTTTTGCGTCGCTGGGTTCTTCGGGTAGTATCTTTGTTTTATTGGTTTTTCATCACGCACCCGTATGCTGTGCTAAGAAATTTGCGTGACGCCCTCCAAGCCCTCGGACAACGCCAGCTCCGCCTCCAGAAACCACTGGATCCCGGCTCCAGGTCCTCCAGCCATTCTGCTTTAACGGCCGGCGACTCCCCTTCGACCTTCTCCAACTCCATTAAGCGTGCTGCGGACTCACCTCCGGCATTCTCCATCTCCATTACCCTTACCTCGAGGAGAACCTTACTTCCGCCCTCGACGACACGTTCTCAACTACTGACACCACTTCCTCCGCTTTCTTCTCTCCGCGCCCAACGTAAAGGAGGTCCTGAGTGGCCACTCCAGACTTGGAGAGTGGGATAACTTCAATCAGCAAGCTTCTTCCAATGAGATGAGCCGGACCGCCACACTGCTCCAGCTCCTCCTTCACCAACGTTAATGTTGCCCCGTCACAGTTAAGGGGTTATATACAAAGTTGGGCGTCCCAAAATGCACTTTTTTTGTGCATATTCTGAAAGAATATACATTTGATAATAACTGTGGAAAATTTCATCTGGATCGGACCAGTAGTTTTCAAGTTACAGCCGTTTTTCCAATGGAATTTGGTGCTCGGCTAATATCAAAACATAACTTTGAATGCGTTTATCTCGGAAAGACTTTTTTTCAAAAGTAATGTTACGGTGATCACGATAACTAAAAAACTTAACCGATTTTCAACATTTTTTTTTCTAGTATTCGTATTGAAAATCTCGTGTACTTGAACGATCGACTTTTATGGAAAAGTATTTGATTTTTTTTCAAAATATTGTTTTTTGAAAAATTTGACGCCATTTTTTTTTTTAACCATTTTTTTTAGGAAAAAAAATTTTTTTTTTTTTAATCGGCTTTGTTCAAGTACATTTATCTTGCATGATTTTTTTAATTTTATTTAAGCGGTTCGTCGTGGAGAATGATCACCGCAAACCTCTATAAATAAAAAGTATCTCGGGGCATGACCTTTAACTCAGCCAGTTTTTATACTCTCTGCAAGAGTATATTGGGTTTGTGCAAATGTATGTAACAGGCAGAAGGAGGCGTGGCAGACCCCATAAAGTATATATATTCTTGATCAGCATCACAAGCCGAGTCGATATAGCCATGTCCGTCTGTCCGTCTGTCTGTCCGTCTGTCCGTCCGTATGAACAAACAGATTTCAGAGATGGTAAGAGCTACAAATTCGAGTTTGGTCTCTATCGACTCGATATTTAGTTAGTCAATACAAGAATCTTTTTTTTTTTTGATGCCACGCCCCATTTGCCCACAATGAGCAAAAAACTAGACTTACCTCGGAAAAAATAGATGTTTTAAGCAAATATCTTAGTAACTACGGTACTTAGCAACACCAATTTTGTATGCAGGTTCCCAGAGACAGTATAAATGCATTGCTATTTAAAATTTTTGGCTGCCACGCCCCCTTTTTCCGTAAGAAAAAAAAAAACTTTTTAAACTTGCATGCCGTTTTAAAGGCATTTGTTGTTATCGTAGAGTATTGTTATTTATGATTCCTTTGAAGAAAAATAATATCAAACTATGCTGAAAGTTGCATAAAAATCCAACAACAAACAACAGAGCTACCGATTATAAAGTTAATATTTAGGTCAATGCATGTGTGGCGGCAATAGTATACATACACACATATATACATATATATGTGCATACATATGATGCCACAAACATATGTATGTTCGATTATAAATTGTCGTTTTTGTTGTAACGTGTTCTAATACAATAACTATCTATTGTATTATCCGGATATTGATTTAAACATTATAATTGGGAATAGAAGCAGAGAGTATTATACGGTCGGGCGCGTTCGACTGTACTTTTCTTACTTGTTAAAATTAAAATTGTTTTTATTTCTTTAAATATGTTACTAAGCTATTGTTTTTTGCATGTTTAAAAAAAAATTGCATAAACATTTTTAAAAAATGCACAAAGTTAGCTTACTTTACTGCATCAACTTTGTATATAACCCCTTAGTGGAGGAAACAACGAAGCACAAAAAATCCATGCCCGGGTTGGCATGGTCCACCATGGTGGGCATGACTAACATCCTTAACAATTTCCCCTCTTCGGCAAATCTAACCCTCAAATTAAGACCCTCTGCTACGTTCAAAGCCGACCCATCTGCCAACCGAATGCGCGCGGTCTCTTTTACCATCTCCCCGCGTATGCCCCACCTTTTGATCCATTCTCCGCTAATGAAGCTCCCGGTTGCCCAAAACCTCTCTGCCACTGACCGACACTTGCGGAAATTTTACCCAGTCCCTCCTTAATGGGGGATCCCTTGCCGGGATTGCAGGCTGACGGCGCCGCCTCAGTCCCGGGTTGGGGGGCGCTCTTGGCCGTTTCCCGGTCCAATACGCTCACAACAATCCCACCTGTTTTTGGCTGGGGTGCAGCAAACGCAGCAAAAAATTAATCTATCGTTCTGGCATTCGCGATTTACCACTTCGCCAACGCACGCTCGGCGATGTTCGAAGCCCGCGACCACATTGTGCAACAGCATCTGGTTGACAGCTTCATGGCCCCCGCCTGAATGATTGTGGCGAGTCTTTTGCGAAGCTCCTTTACGTGACTTGTAGTATACCCAGCGTACACCTACCCCAGGATTTCTTGACTCTCCTGACTCCATCCTAGTTTGGGTCGCGAGTGCCTATTGTGGCAACTTTCATTTATTGGCTTTCCCGTTTTTTTTCGGCAATGGGCCGGCTCCGTTCAACTGCGCAGCAAAAATTACAAAAAACAAGAAAAAAAGGTTATCTTCGGCACGCCGAAGAATAACTACCCTTGCAGCGTAAAAAATAATATTTAAAAAATTTTTGAAGTTGTATTGGTATTTACTTATTCCTTATAACTGGTCGTAAATTTTAAAAATTGTCATCCCATCAATATTTTTATTGGCTTAAGGGGGATACACTGGTTGCAAAGCCTATATGAAGGCATTTTTTGAGGCTTTTTTGACAGAAATCTACACAACTTTATTGATCGAGTAATATATTAAATTAAAGAACACATCTTGAAGAACCACGAGAAATTTTTTTTATTACTATATGTTACATAGTTAAGTGGCAAATAGCCGTCATAGAATCAAAATTTTTTAAATTAATGTTTTGCGGTGTCCAAAATTGCGGTGAAATGGATGAGCTGAAAAACAAAATTTTGATGAATATAGTTAAAAATATGTATAATCTAGTCTTTAATCAAAGGATTTGAAAAAATTTTCAAAATTAATAAAATGGTGGACGGTCAAAGTCAAAAAATCGTATTTTTATGAAAAACACCGCAGTTTTTTGGCTATAAAACGGCTAACTTAAGTCCAAAAAAAAAAAATAGAACGATTAAAGTCTAGATTATTGTGTTCTTAATGAGCATTATAAAATTCTAAAAGATCGGTCCACTAGATTTTGAGGAATTTTGGACACCAAATTTCCAAAAGCCGTTTCGAGAAAAACGCGCTGAAAGGCAGACAACCCAGTGAACCATAGAACAAATTCTTGTCTTTCATCGCTCATATCTAAGGCAATTTTTTTCGGATTGACTTGAAATTTTAAGGGCGTGTTCTAAAATAATTATACTTCAAAATAATATAAAAAAAAAAAAATTCGAATTTTCCAAACGTACAACCAGTGTTTCCCCCTTAATATACAAAGTCTATTAATGCATGAATATGGAATTACCTTGTAAAATCCTATATGTTTAATTGATTTAAGTTTGTTTAATTAACTCACAATATTTTTTTATACTAAATAAAATAAAAAATATAATATATACTAGTCCGTTTAAAATCGATCAACAGACAAAGAAAGATATGTGATATAGTAGTCCGTTTAAAATCGAACAATATTCATGCTACGTATTTTAACCGATTGTATCCATGGCAGCTATATGATATAATGGTGCGATCTTGATAAAATTTGGTCAGCTGATGGAAAATGGTAAAGAATGCATATTGCGATTTGGTTCAAATCGTTTAAGAGACACTGAAAATTTTCATACTAAACTTTTTCAGGGTATAAAAAAATGTACGTGCACTTATCACTAGGACACTTAGTTTTTACCTGTACCTGTGTACTAAAATTCATAAAGACTAACGGACAGACGGACATGGCTATATCGACTCGGCTGTTGATGCTGATCAAGAATATATATACTTTATGGGGCACCAAACGCCTCCTTCAATGTGTTACAAACATTGTGTCAAAAACAATAATCCCTCTGCAAGGGTATAAAAACTAGCCATAATCGAACATACATATGTTTGTCTGTATACACATACATATTCGTGTGCATGTACTTATGGTCCGCACGGCCAGCGTTGCCTCGCTTGCACTCATGCGGTCGAAAATAAACTTTGTTGTTTTTTCCATTTTTCTTTATGGTCGAATTTTTATAAAACTTTTATCACAATTGGATATAATTAGACTTCAAACAAATTTGAAATAACAATACTGTACGTTAAGATTAAATGCTTTTAAAACTGCATGCAAGCTTCAAAAGTTTTTTTATTTCTTACAAAAAAAAAATGGGGCATGGCAGCTTAAAGAGCAATGCACTTATGGAGTCTTTAAAAATGTGCGTACTAAAATTGGTATTCTTAAGTGCTATAGTTAGTTGAGATATTCGCCGAAAACATAGACTTTTTCGAGGTGTCAGGTTTTTGACTGATTGTGGGCGAATGTGGCGTGGCATCGAAAAAAAAATTTTTGTATTGACTGACTAAATATCGAGTCAATAGAGACTAAATTCAAACATGTATCTCTTACCGTTTCTGAAATCTGGGTTTTCATACGGACAGACAGACAGACATGGCTATATCGACTTGGCTTTTGACGCTGATCAAGAATATATATACTTTGTGGGGTCTGCCTCGGCTCCTACTGCCAGTTACATACTTTTGCACAAACCTAATACACTGTTGCAGAGAGTATAAAAAAAATTTCACTGATCGGTTTCGAACCTGCACCTCGCCACACAGCAAAAACGTTCGAGCATATGCTTGTATGTTTCTGTCTCGTTTAGTCGCATATATTAGCATTGCGCTTAATCATAAGTTTTATTAGGTGGTAGCTCTCTTGTTCGTAGTTAGATTTTTACGTAATGAAGATCGTAAACAAAATTTAATAAAACAAATTGCAATTTCAAATAATGTACAAGTTATTTCGGGACTTAGCAATCGCGAGAAGGCTTTCCTACGTGCGTGCGGTTAAATTGATATTAAGAAACGAACTGAGCTATCACGACAACTGCACTGCCGAATACACAGAACGTACGCACTACCTTAAGTATAAAGGATTTGCTTACACTACTGGATAATAAAATAACTTCATTCTTTTAATTATTCTAACTACTTAAACTTATGATCCAACACTCCGGCCACCTTGAAGTGATCGCCTTCACTCCCTTGTCAGCCCTGACAGAATTACGCCGGTCAGTATGATTCCTCCACTTGTGCGTCGATCGAATAAGCTGTTTAGTGTGACAATGAGAGCATTAGTGGGCACGCTTGCTATAAATTCAAGATGAACAGTCTTTGACGCAAAACACACGAACACCGCAATATACGCTTTAAGCGGGGCACGTCCTCTTATCCATCTGAAACAGATCGAAAAGACACCTTCACAAATCAAAGAGATTAGTCTTCTTAATTCGTCTGACTTTTGAATAGTATTTGTCAACTAGCCTGTTATTCCTTGAAGCCAATGTCTTTTAGCGTTGCAGAGAAGCCAAACGAACTGATCGAGTTTCTGAACATCACACCTTCTTGACGACAAATCAACTGGGTTTGATAATAGCGCTCAATGTCTCCAAAATACTGAGAAGTATCCCACCTTGGTGTCCACCTCATGCCAAGCGTTCTTGTCGAATCGGCATCATTGGAAATTCCAAGTTTCTTTTTTCCACCTTCTTCTAATACATTTGAATAACTTAAAAACCATTTTGTCAATTGAAATTCGCCCAATCCAAGATTTTCAAGCTCCTGCTTACTCATCTCTTTGCAATCTGCCGTGAGGGCATATCGGTTTGACGGAACCTACGAACTAAACGAATAAGATCCCTCTGAGTAGTAGATTCCACCATTAGTAACTCGTTGAGATAGTTTGACGAGGTTGTCTTACACGACGCGTCAAATACTACTCGAAGTTTGGTGGACCTGCTATCAGGTCTCAGGACGCACTGGTGTGGAAGGGAGTAATGTGGTCCCTGTAGAACTATTATATCTAAGGCCAACATGCGACCAACTACAAGACCGTTCAGGAAACTCGAATATATATTCTGTCTTTTAAATATTTTTGTCGAGACTAGCACTTTAGAATAAGTCATGAAAGACAAATTGACACCAAAGTGTCCAGTCACCAATTTGCAAACGCTGTTCTAAAAGCTTTGTTCGCAAATAATGTGCTCCACAGAAAAATTAGCCAAAACACTTGTTTCTGGAACAGCTTTAATCTCACCGTATTGGTCTACTCTGGCCTTTAGTCGAACATCTTGTCTGTGCTGAGCAACATTTTGAACGTTTGGTGTGAATTTTCTAACACCGTCCTAATGCTACCCAACCAAACAATGTCCTTTGTAGCAACGGACCACTGTTCGCTAGTCTTATTTGTCCAGTACAAAGCATGTTCAAGAAGCTCCCAGAGCATATCTATCTCCTGGGGTTTATGGAAATCAGGGTCAGCCTGTTCGGCATTCGCTGGTAACGTCCACCTATTGATGGGAAGATTAGCATTTGGCTGCCTGCTACAAATTGATTTTAGCACCCAAAACTCGGCGTTGAATTGGTATTTTGATACACGAGACGAAACTATTAGTTTTTGCAACCAAACTCGACTATCCAACCGACTTTACGTTTAAGATATTCTTTTTGCATTGAAGGCGAAAGGCTTTAGCAAGATCCTCTGTCATTAGTCCCTGAATCCAAGAAGGCTCTAGCGTTTCGTTTCTAACCGAATCTGTTTCCAACGGTGACGACTGCAGTTTCAAGGATCACTTCATCGATTTCGCGTGTTTCACATCAAATGATTGCTTTATCCTCGACTTCGAAATTTCTTCAGCAGTCAAACGCTGATATCGCCGGTTTTAAGCCGCAACACAGTCAGCCCATTTCGGCAATGTATTATAGTCAAGCTGTTCCTCATACTTCGACTTCGTATGGGGATCTACCTTCCGAATGACTATAGGAATCAAGATTGGATTTGTATAATCTTGCTCATCGCCAACCGACATTAATGACTCAAACATTGCTGATACTGAGTCCACCATTGTCCGAATTCCTATTGCCGATGGCTTAGACATTTTTCAAACAGCTGTGCGAGAGTTTCGAAGAAAATTAGGCACTTGTTGTTGTACACTCGACTCAGGCTTTCTAATGCCTTTGGGTAGTTTGCATCAGATACCTGGAAAGCTCTGATGGTGCCAAAAGCCTCGTCTGACAAACACTATAACAAATGATTGAACTTTTCAATATTTGAAAGCGAGCGATCAGAGTAAAACAAACTGTTAAAAAGAGCAATAAATTGTCTGTATTCCGAGTGATTGCCGCTGTCTGTTTTGTGCGCCATATTGACTTTATGTAAATTCTGCTCAATTCAAATATACGTAAGTGTACTGTTACTAATGATATTTAGCCGATCAATAATGTTGGCTGAGAAAGACAATCAAATGATTAAATTTAAAGTTGGGCGCTAAATATATCTTAAGATTTAAGCTAACTAAAATATTAAAGATAATCAGCTGGCTAAGTAGACTTCTCGAATAGCCGAAATAACACTAACTAAAGAAGAGCAAGCGTATACAGATAAGAGCAGACATTTGACATCAACAACACAATAACAAAAACTATGCAAACGCACCAGCGCAAAAGATAATCAGCTGCGAAATTCGGCTGATAAGACTACACAGTGTGCAAAACAACAACAGCGCTTGCGTAGGTAGGCGAACGATGCTATTTACCAACAACAAATATAAGGCTTGCAGTTACTCAACGTATGTATGTTTGGTCGGGCTTATATATTTATAAGCAGCGATGACGAAAACAAGTAAAGCAAACACGAAATAATGAACAAACAAAGCGCAAGGAAACTACCGCAACCTAAACTCAAACAGCTGTATGTATGTAAATGTGAGCCGCGCTTTTACTTATGTGCAAATTTTGAACAGCAAAGAACAAAGGTCAAAAACCACCACCAAACATATGTGGATCTAGACGAATAGCGGATTAAAGAGGGCGGGCGAATGTGGATATGTATTAAATGTATTTATTTGCAAATATTATTGTTTGTTATACTCTCTGCAAGAGTATATTGGGTTTGTGCAAATGTATGTAACAGGCAGAAGGAGCCGTGGCAGACCCCATAAAGTATATATATTCTTGATCAGCGTCACAAGCCGAGTCGATATAGCCATGTCCGTCTGTCCGTCTGTCTGTCTGTCCGTATGAACACACAGATTTCAGAGATGGTAAAAGCTACAAACTCGAATTTGGTCTCTATCGACTCGCTATTTAGTCAGTCAATACAAGAATCTTTTTTTTTTTTTTTTTTTTGATGCCACGACCCATTTGCCCACAATGAGCCAAAAACTAGACATACCTCGGAAAAAATAGATTTTTAAAGCGAATATATCAGTAATTACGACACTTAGAAATACCAATTTTGGTATGCGGGTTCCTAGAGACAGTATAAATGCATTGCCATTTAAAATTTTTGGCTGCCACGCCCCCTTATGTCTTAAGAAAAAAATAAAATTTTCAAATTTGCATGCCGTTTTAAAAGCATTTTGCTTATCGTAGAGTATTATTATTTATGATTCCTTTGAAGACAATTATATCAAACTATGCTGAAAGTTGCATAAAAATCCAACAATGAACAACAGAGCTACCGATTATAAAGTTAATATCCTAGTCAATGCATGAGTGCGAGCGAGACAGACACATACAAGAATATATTCGAACTCTTTTGATGCATGTGTGGCGGCATTAGTATACATACACACATATATACATATATATGTGCATACATATAACGTCATTGTGTATGTGCATACAGACAAACATATGAATGTTCGATTATAAATTGTCTTTTTTGTTGTTAGGTGTTGTAATAGAGAACTATCTAATTGGGAATAAAAGCAGAGAGTATTATACGGTCGGACTTGTTCGACTGTTCTTTTCTTACTTGTTTTATTTATGTATTTATTGAACTCAATTTGTGTGTTTTGCTTCAAATTGCTTTTCACTAAATCTCAAATAGGTTTATTAGTGTTGAAACGCAATGTTTTTAATGTGTAACAAATGGAGCAGTACTTGCATATGTATTTTCTTATATTTTATGTGCTGCTTCTACGCTTGCACTTTCTATTTTCTGCTATGAACTGACTCGTTTGGGCACTGTTGCCTGGTCATCAGAAGAGACGCTTATGGGCTCAATTCTGGGTATTATCTCCACAATGAATATGGGAGGACTCAAATCTATTACTCCTGGCTGTTCCAAACCAGACTTCCTCTCAGGCAAACAGCTCCAGGAAACATCCAACAACGAGTATAACCACTAACCATAGAACACATAGATGCGTCAAACGCAAGATTTTTTGAAAGCAAACGCTAGCCTACTCATGGACCCCCAGAGAGCTTCGGCAAAAAGCCGAACGTCATAGCGCCCCGGAGAGCCGATCGCCTCTCAGCAATTTCAACGCCGACAAAAATCAATTTAGTCTGCCTCAGTCAGCGAAACGATGAGCAGGTCTATATCGCTTTTGCTCTTGTTTCGTATTAATATGTTTGTCTCTTTCTAGCATGCAAGATACACACATTTTGCGAAGTCTCGCAACAGCTCATTTTAGCAACCGTTTGCTTTCAAAAAATCTTGCGTTTGACGCATCTATGTGTTCTATGGTTAGTGGTATAACAATACCGACATAGACCGCAAATCAAATATTGAAATGCCAAATAGACCAACAAACGCGCTTTGCTCGGGCACCAATGAAACGTCGTAAACAAAATTAAATAAATCAAATTGCAATTACAAATAATGTACAAGTTATTTGGGGACATAGCAATCGCGGGAGGCTTGGCTGCGCGCGTGTGGTTAAATTGATATCAAGAAACGAACTGAGCTGCCGCTCGCGAAAGCAGCACTGCCGAATATACAGAACGTTCACACTAGTATAAGCATAAAAGATTCGCTAACACTACTGGACAATATAATAACTTCATTCTTTTAATTATCCTAACTACTTAAACTTATGATCCAACACGAAACTTTTAAAAGAGTTTGATATGATTTGTTTTCGAACGAATCATAAATAACAATACTGTACCATACGAATACGAACTTATTGTGGGGAAAGACGGTGTGTCAGCTCCGAATTTTTAATAGCAATGCATTTATGGTGTTTCAAGGAATCTACGTACGAAAATTGGTATTCCTAAGTGCTATAGTTTCTTAGATACTTGCCAAAAACAAAGTTTTTTTTCGAGGTTTTTCCATGTTTTTGGCTCATTGTGGGCGAATGGGGAGTGTCATCGAAAAAAAAAAATCCAAAAACAAGTAAGTAAAGAACAGTCGAATGCGCCCGACCGCATAATACTCTCTGCTTTTATTTGAAATTATAATGTTAAAATCGGTATTCGGATTATACAATGGATAGTTATTGTATTAGAAAACGATAAAACAAAAACAAGAATCAAACAGACGGTCAGACGGACATGGCTATATCGACTTGGCTTGTGTTGCTGAACAAGATTATATTTACTTTATGGGGTCTGCCACGCCTCCTTCTGCCCGTTACATACATTTGCACAAACCCAATACACTCTTGCAGAGAGTATAAAAAAACTAAGTACCTACAAATTCGTATGACGTTAAATGTATATACATACATATGCGTATGTATACTATTGGTCGGCACGGCTAGCTAGTCTCTCTCGCACTCATGGCATTGCGCTCGAATAAAAACATTGTTGCTTGCTTCCTGTTTTGTATATGGTCAGATTCTTTTGAAACTTTCGGGAGAGTTTGACATGATTCTTCTTCAAACGAGTCATAAATAACAATGCTATACGATAAGAACAAATGCCTTTAAAACGGCATGCAAGTTTGAAAAGTTTTTTATATCTTACAAAAAAAGTGGGCGCAGCAGCCCAAAATTTTTGATGTCATTGCATTTATGCTGTCTCAACTAACACGTGTATCAAAATTGGTATTCCTAAGTGCTATAGTTACTATAGTTAGATATTCGCCAGACAGACGGACAAGACTACATTCACTCGGCTTGTAACGCTGATCAAGAATATATATACTTTATGAGGTCTGCCACGCCTTCTTCTGTCTGTTACATACATTTTCACAAACCCAACTTACTCTTGCAGAGAGTATAAAAACAACAAAATCACCTCGCGAATTTCGGATACCCGTTACTCAGTTTTAAAATGTTATTAACAATGGTATATGAACATAATATTAATGCATTCGTTTAAGTGAAGGATAAGAAAGCTTGGTAAACACATTCATGTTTACATACAAATTTATATTTAGAGCATATCTTCAACAAGACATGAGAGCTACAAGACATAGTGGTCCGGTTTGGATGAAACTTGGTCAGTTTGTTTATATTATTGGCGAGTATTTTCAGTGAGTTTTATTTATGTAAGTTAGTCGACGCATAAGTTGTTCATATTAATTCATATTCGGAGCGTATTTTTACCGATCGACAGTTTTTTTTTTTTTTGACAGTTCATGTACTTCCTGGACATGTAATGTCTGTGTAAATTTGGTTTGGATAGCATAGATAACAAACAAGTTTTCTGTACGTGATAAAAACAAACTTTTGCCGCTCAGGTATTTTATATTTTCTTTTGCAATCTCTCGGGCTTTTCTAGCTCTTATAGGCATTTTATTTTCTATTTCAGGGGTTTTCTAGCTTATATCTCTGAGCTACATTAGTTCACACAAACAATAATGGTATCGAAAGCAAAGTCCTTGCCGTTAGGATTTTTGGAAAGTCCTTTCACAGCACTAAAAGAAAAATTGAGCCAAATATGCGGAGTGAATTGCCGACGGCAGTTCATGAAAAACAAGAAGGAATGTCATTTTCACCTCGCAGCTATAAAATACATAATAATTGATGTTCAATACATCAAATGACGGATGCTGATGCTGTAATCGTACTCATTCTTATATGCATGTTTTTACATTCAAATAAAAAGTTTTGACCGTGTTGTCTCATAAGAAATATTGTCGGATTCTGGCATAGTTTGCCAAGGATAAGGATCGGGTTTTTGACTCATTGTGGGCGAATGGGTCGTGGCATCAAAAAAAATTTCTTCTATTGACTGACTAAATATCGAGTCAATAGAGACTAATTTTTTACTTGTAGCTTTTACCATCTCTGAAATCTGTGTGTTCATACTGGCAGACAGATAGACAGACGGACGGACATGAGTCGGCTTGTGACATTAATAAAGAATATATATACTTTATGGGATCTGCCACGGCTCCTTCTACCTGTTACACACATTTGCACAAGCCCAATATACTCTTGTAGAGAGTATAATAATTAAGCGCCAAATTAGCAACAAAAACCTCCTGCGATAGGCACTACACCAAGAGTGGTGCGCGCTGAATCCCAAATATATAGAAAAACTGGTGCTTTCAATGCCAAATAATTAAAATAAAGGGTTATCCCACTAGGTATTAAATTTGAAGTTTGATTAAAAATATTGTTTCTTCCCTCCAAATATTTTAACTCAAATTCCAGTTTTTTTTTGAGCTGAGCTCATTTTCCGATCTTATTTGACTTATTTGTCGGGAGAAAACGGTACCCTAGCCGCGACTCTTCTTAGAGAGTCGCTTATGACTCTCAGTTACGAGTCAGTTACGCGACTCTTATTTGAGCCTTAATTTTAGTCATAAGCGAGTCTTTTTGGACTCACATTTTGTACAATTTGCACTCCCAAAAATAAGAAATATTTTGTTGAAATTTTTTTTTTAATTTTGTTTATTTTTCATTGATTAACTTTAAATTATTAGTAACAAAGATAGCAAAAACTCAACGTACTTATACTACATGCTAAGAAATATTAAGAACAAGGAATATTTAATGAAAATTTAATTTATTCAATTTGTCTTTTTTTGCTCAGTCGGTCCTTGGTATGGACAAAATGATGAAGAACGCTGTTAATTTCTTTGTCGTTGAAGCTAAATTTTACATGACAAACATCTGAAAAAGAAATAAAATTAATATTTTATACTATTAACAGAGATGTTTACCTACTTTTTATACTCTCTGCAAGAGTATATTGGGTTTGTGTAAATGTATGTAGGCAGGCAGAAGGAGGCGTGGCAGACCCCATAAAGTATATATATTCTTGATCAGCATCACAAGCCGAGTCGATATAGCCATGTCCGTCTGTCTGTCTGTCTGTCTGTCCGTCCGTCCGTATGAACACACAGATTTCAGAGATGGTAAGAGCTACAAGTTCTAATTTGGTCTCAATCGACTCGATATTTAGTCAGTCAATACAAGAATCTTTTTTTTTTTTCTGATGCCACACCCCATTCGCCCACAATAAATCAAAAACCCGACATACCTCGGAAAAAATCTATGTTTTCGGCGAATATCTCAGTAACTACGGCACTTAGGAATGACAATTTTGGTACGCATGTTCTTAGAGATAGCATAAATGCATTTTCATCTACAATTTTGGACTGCCACGCCCCCTTTTTCCGTAAGAAATAAAAAACTATTCAAACTTGCATACCATTTTTAAGTCATTTGTTCTTATCGTACAGTATTGTTATTTATGATTCGTTAGATTCGTTTTTGTTTTGACGTGTTTTAATACAATAACTATCTCTTGTAATATCCGGATACCGATTTAAACACTAAAATTGGGAATAGAAGCAGAGAGTATTATCCGGTCGGGCTCGTTCGACTGTACTCTTCTTACTTGTTTTTTTTTTATTTAACTGCATTATTATATATAAATGAAAATAATCGGGTTTGTGCCAAATGAATGGTGTGGTGCAACTAGTATAGTTGTATGTTCGATTATATAATTTTTTTTTTTTTTGTTTTAACGGTTTCTAATACAAGAACTATCTATTGTAATACCCGGATACCGATTTAAGCATTATAATTGGGAATAACAGCAGAGAGAATTATACGGTCGGGCTCGTTCGACTGTACTACTTTTACTTGTTAATTAATATATTTATGTTAAGTTTAAAATTTTACTAGTTCAAAAGAAAATATATTAGTTTATAAAGGTGCATTAAAATTTTTTTAATTTAACAAAAATTTGGCCAAGTTTCAGGGTATTTGCGAAAGTGGAACACTGTAATTCATGATTTTCATTGATATGTTTAAACAAATTTTATGGTTATATATGTTATATATGTTTGTTATATATGTTTGATATTTTATGGTTTGATTCTTATGAAACTTTCAGGAAAGTATGATTTAATTAGTTTTCAAAAAAATTTCAGATAACAATCTGTACGATAAGAATAAACGCCGTAAAAACGGCGTGCAAGTTTGAAAGTGTGTATGTCTCGCAGCCGAAAATTTTTGATATCATTGTATTTATGCTGTGCTGGTTATTCCAAAGTGATATAGTTACAGAGATATTCGCTTTAAACATCTATTTTTTCCGAGGTATGTCTAGTTTCATTGTGGGCGAATGGGGCGTGGCATCAAAAAAAAAAAAAGATTCTTGTATTGACTGATTAAATATCGAGTCGATAGAGACCAAATTCGAATATGTAGCTCTTACCATCTCTGAAATCTGTGTATTCATACGGACAGACAGACGCTGATCAAGAATATATATACTTTATGGGGTATGCCACACCTTCTTCTGCCTGTTACATACATTTGCACAAACCCTATAATAACTACGGAACTTAGGAATACCAATTTTGATACGCATTTTCCTAAAGACAGCTTAAATACATTACCATATAAAATTTTTGGCTGCCACGCCCCTTTTTTCCGTAAGAAAATAAAAACTTTTTAAACTTGTATGCCGTTTTAAAGGCATTTTTTCTTATCGTAGAGTATTATTATTTATGATTCCTTTGAAGACAAATCATATAAAACTGTCCTGAAAATTGCATAAAAATCCAATAATAAACCACAGAGCTACCGATTATAAAGTTAATATTTAAGTCAATGCATGAGTGCGAGCGCGACAGAAACATACAAGTATATATTTGAACTCTTTTGATGCATGTGTGGCGGCAATAGTATACATACACACATATATAAATATATGTGCATACATATAACGTCAAACGAATTTGTATGGTCAAAGAGACAACATATGTATGACAATATATATGTTCGATTATAAATTGTCTTTTTTGTTGTAATACAAGAACTATCTATTATAATATCCGGTTACTGATTTTGACATTACGTTAGGTTACGCCGGACGCCCTCTCGCGGGCAGGTTCATAGGCCAATAATGGCCATTAGTAATCCAATTACGGAGGGTGCTATGGCTTGAAGTCGGTGATGATGCTGGAGCGCTTCTCAAAGGCTAGCAGTTCCCCCAGTGCCCGTTTTGAGGCATCTTCCATCGAGGAGAGTTTTTGCTCCTAAGCAACTAAATCTTGTGCGCTCTAGGGCCGGGCAGCAACATATAAGGTGCTCAAGTGTTTCTGCAGTCGCTGGGTTTTTGCATTTTCTGCAGCTGGAGTCATTTGTAATGCCAAGTTTCATCGCGTGTACTGCCGCCATACAGTGGCCAGTAGGGATTCTCACCAATAGTCTACAGTCCTTTCGTGGAAGTTGCAGCAGGTGGCGAGTGGGTTGGGCATTGAACTCATTGCACGTTGTTCTTGTTGTTTTGCATGTTGTGGTGTTCGCTGTTGTGTGTTCGCTGTAAAGCGTACTCAGGGGTTCTCTCGTCCGAAAGACCGATACCTGCTTTCGCTAGTGTGTCTGCCTCCTCATTTCCAGGTATGCCTTGGTGGCTCGGAGCCCAGTAGATGTGTACTGACTTGGTCGTACATAATTCATCTAGTGCGTCTTTGCTCACCTGGACGGTTCTGGATGTGGTGGTTGAAGACGACATAGCCTTTATGGCAGCTTGACTATCCACCAACAGGCTTATGTTTTGGCATTTTGAACCTAAGTTTTTAGCAAATTCGGCTGCTTTTCCGATTGCGAAGACCTCTGCTTGAAAGATGATGCAGTAGCTTGGTAGCCTGTATAACAGCATCGTGAGTAGTTCATCGCAGTACACAGCAGCTCCTACTCCTCCTTCCATATTGGAGCCGTCCGTATATATATTGAGGTGGGCATGCCTATTTTGGCACAGTTTCCAGTCGTCAGACCCGAAATGTGTTTCAATTTGGAAAACTAGGCTGTTTTGGGGTGACGAGCAGCATCTTTTTTGATGCATAAGCGCCATGGTTGCCTTTTTCACCCTTTCTTCCATATTGGGTCTCCAAGTCAGCTTGCTATCCATTCAGCGTTTGTCCGTTTAATGTCGGGGGGGTCCAAAGCGGCACCTTGTGCCTCTTAGTGAAGAGGATGAGGTCCGTCTTATCCGCATTGATTTGTAAACCGGCTTCCTCCGCCCATTTGCAAATGACCCTGAGAGTCTGTTCCATTAAGGAGCTGAGAGTGGATGGGCATACTCCCATAATAATTATACCTATGTCGTCCGCATAGGCAGTTATTTTGCGGGCTCCTCCATCGAATCTCTTAATGACATCATCTACCACGAGATTCCATAGAAGTGGTGACAGGACTCCTCCTTGAGGGGTTCCTCTACCAGCACTTCTAATTGTAGTTGACGCACCCCAATCTGACCTAACCTTCCAACAGCCTAGGAGGCGCTTGAGCCTGTTGGTGATAGCAGGGTGAGTGTCCATCGATCTCAGTCGATCGATAATGGCGTTTGGGTTGACATTATTGAATGCGCCTGAGATGTCTACGAAGGCTCCCATTGCGTATTCTTTGTGGTTAAGTGCATTCTCAATCAAGCTCACCAGCGAGTGTAGCGCAGTCTCTACTGATTTAGTGTATGCATGTTGATTTGTTGCTAACCGTTCTCCCACCTTATTCCTAATGTGTAGGTCCAGCAACTTCTCCATCGTTTTGAGTAGGTAGGACTTGAGACCATCGGTCTATTGTGACCACATTTTCCAGCTATTGGTAGGAATGTTACCCTAGCAGTTCTCCAGAGGGTTGGAATATGACCAAGACAAGCTTTGAATATTTTCAGAAGTTATGGAGATCTTACATCTATAGTGTTCTTCAGCATGGCCGGTATGATTCCATCAAGTCCTGGGCTTTTTATGCTCGCGAAGGATTTAACGGCCCAAATCAGTAATCAGTAGCAGAACTTCCTCCAGGAGTTCCTTTTGGCCTTCCTCATGGAGGCCTTGTAGCTCCTTAAGCCAAGCCTGTATTCATCATGTACGAGTTCCACATTGGTCTGTCTAGTGAGTCTGAACAGATCCTTGGTGTGGTTTCGTTGAAAGGAGAGTTCAGTATTCCACCATGGCGGTCTTGAACTTCTTTTCGGGTTTGAGAGAGGGCATGTTTTCTGATAGGCGGCTTGTAGAGTCTTGGTCACGATTTAGAGTGCTTGCTCTATTTCGTTTACCGACTCAATCTCGCTTCGTTGCTCCAGTGTTGCTGACACTAGTTCACTAAATTTCGACCAGTCGGTCTTCCTGGGATTCCTATGCCGTACTTGTTTAGGAGTGTGTTTGAGGCTGAGATCGAACTGAATATATTTATGGTCGGAAAATTAGGGTCTTTCGAGAACTCTCCAATGAGAAATATTTGTATCAGCTCCGAGTGTGAGGTCAAGGACGTTTGACGAAGTTGTGCCTACGTACGTATGTACCTCCGCCATGTTAGCGAGACTTAGATTAGAGGTTAGAATGAAATCTAAGAGAGACTCACCTCCAGCGTTCGTGTCGGGCGATCCCCATACGCAGTGGTGTGCTTTGGCGTCCGTTCCGATCACTATTTGTGAGCCTTTGTGAGCTGTTGTTATTAGCCTCACTAGTTCGTCGGGCGGTGCCGGCATGTCGTAGGCCATGTAGCAGGATGCTACCGTGAGGCGCCTCTTTCCATTCTCCAGCATCACCACGGTGAGATCATCTGTACTGTAATTAGATATTAGGTAAGCATTTAGGCCTTTCCGTAGAAGTACGGCGGTTCTGGTTTTACTTACCGTCGGTGGATAGTACGTACAGTAGTTGCTCGACCTTAGTCCAAATACCACATTTCCCTACGCAATGCACGATTCCTGAACTAAGGCCACATCGACGGGCCCTTGTTCCAAGGTCAACATGAGCTCCGTCGATGCCAACTTACTCTTATGCAGGTTGATCTGCAGTACCTTCAACATGTGGGGTAGCTGCGACACCTGCTGAGGACGGGTTGACTATGACTGTCAGGTCACCGTCCTTGTCGTCGGCTCCTTCATGCGAGGCTATTTCGAGCGCATGGGTGGCTTCGAGGACAGTTTCTATGCCCGGGTCCCTCTCCACCTTCCCAGCTTGTAGAGTGTGCGTATTCTTGTCTGCAGGATTCCCCTTCTTTAGCATGAGGTATACGCTACCTAGGCCCCAGGCCATTTTCCCAAAGCGGAGGTAGAGGATGTCCTCCGCCTCTTTGCTGATTTGCAGAATTACATGCTGGCGCCCCTCTGCGAAGGAGAAGGTATCAACATGTAACACCTTCCAATCGTCTGACGGGACGTCCTTGTTCTGCCTCTGTAGCAGCCTCAGCGCCTGGTCTCCGCGGACGGCGATGGGGAAGAGTACCCTTGCTTTCGGTTTAGACGGGATGTTCTCCCTGTCGACCACTTCCAGCATGGCCCCCTCCCACAACGCCCGCAGTGTCGGGACCTTCGACTTCAGCCACTACAAAGTCGGGTCATCATTGCAGCTGATGATTTTGGCTCCGTTGAGCCACCCTGCGCCGTCGAAAGTGGGCATAGGAGCTTCTGGCTCCTAGTCCATTCTTTCCTGAAACAGCTCGACTGGCTTCTCGTGAACTGCTTTCCAGCGTTCTTCTGAGCTTCTGCCGTCCAGGGAGTAAAAGCAGAGAGTGTTATACGGTCGGGCTCGTTCGACTGTACTTTTCTTACTTGCTTTCTACGTCACGCCGCATTCGCCCACAATGAGCAAAAAACCGGACACACCTCGGAAAGAATAGATGTTGAAAAATGAAAAATGAAAATAGTTTAATAAAAAGATTGCAAGATTAAAAAATGTAACAATTTATTGTACTTTTCAAACGCGTAGAGGCTGGCAGCGTACGAGCGGTGTATAAATATCAATATTTTTTTCTTCACTAATACTTCGTTATGTTTTGTTGTACTAGCGTATGTTATGATCCAACACCGGCACCGGTGAAAGAACGAAATTTGTCTATTTGGTCTGTCCCTCGCGAGCTCTTGCGGCAGAAAACGAAGCGGCTGTCTTATGAGAAAGTGGCCTGGGGTGAGTTCCTTTCCGTCGCTGGGATCACTGTCTAGCGGTGTCAGCGGGGTGGAATTGAGAATGGCCTCAACGTCTCCCAGGTGCCCTCGGACCTCGATCTCTGTAATCGACGCGCCGCCTGTCTGCCGCATCAGGATATGCTTGGCCGACTTCACTGCCGCCGCCCGCAGTCCTCCGAAGTGCTGCGCTCTCGGATGTTTGAACCTCCTCTCCATCTCTCGTTTCGCTGCGTAGAGCTGCAACCTGCATTGCTGGCGGTTGAAGGCGTCCTGAAACTCCTTTAGCTGGTTGCTCGTCCCCTTGAGACTCGTCGCATTGTCCGAGTATAGCCGAACGGAGATTCCAAGTCGCATGATGTTGCTGTGCTTTCATCACTCTACCTCTTACTCGTATTTGGTCCTAAATTGACAGTGAGTATTTCTCATTTTGATTTTGACAAGAATTTGTATATGTACGTAACTATTCGTACCATCTTGCGACATGACGAATACAGGAAAACAAACTTAAGTAACCAACTCGAGCTGCTAACTAATTAGGCGAGTACTAACTATTTGAACTCACTCTGTTTTAAAACTTGCTGTGTCTCGAAATGTTAATTATTAGGCCATTGTCTTGCATCCTTGCAAAGAATCGAATAGCCTGTAAAAGTTCCTAAACGTCACACTCTCTCGACGTCAAATCAGCTGGATTGCTTGATTTTGATAATTGTCTCCAAGATACATAAGGTGTCATCTCTTGGATGTCTGCAACTCGATTGGCCACGAATGTTGCTATTAATGAAGGGGAAGTATTTATCAAATGTAATGTGATTTTTGAATCAGTTCAAAAATTCATTGTACTTGACGGCAAAAACTAACATATAAGTGATACTGGAAAGTATCCAATCTTGGAGTCAACCTCATGCCAAGCGTTGTAGTCGAATCGGCATCATTGAAACTCAGAAATTTTTCATTTCCGCCATCTTCTACGAAACTTGGATGGTTCGAAAACCATTTTGCCAATTGGAAACCGCCTGATTCGAGAATTTTGACCACTTATTCGCATATATTTTTTAATGTTTCCATATCGTCAGCTCCAGTGAGCATATAATCGACGTAGAAATCATTACAAATAATTTCTGAACCAAGAGCTTGGGTGTCCTTATGACTCAAACCCAGCTCTTGCGAACATCTGATAGCCAAAAACGGTGTGGACGCAGTTTCATAAGTCACAGTGTTCAATTGATAAATTTTAAACTCATCTGATGGATTTTTACGCCACACAATTAGCCGATATCGTCGATCGTCATAGGATATGCTCCCTTGGCGATACATCTCAGACGGAACCTTAGAAGTGACAAAATTAGATCCTGCTAAATAGTAGGATCAACCATTCATTCAGAGAGTGTGACGATGTCGTCTTACAAGACGCGTCAAACACTACTCGAAGAACTCAGGTCTCAGGACGCCCTGGTGTGGAATGACGTAGTGTGGTCCTGGTGGAACTTCTGTACCTAAAACAGACATGTGATCAAGGTCGAGATATTCGTTTAAAAACTCGTGTATGTTTCCTTAAGTTCCATATCCTTAAGAACTCTATTCTCTAATGCGAGAAACCGTTTTTTCGCTGTTTCGAAGGAGGAGACCAACACTTTGGGTTTAGTCATGAAAGGCAAGCTGACCTTAAAATATCCTGTCGAGAGTTTATGGACTCTGCCTTAAAACATTGCTAACACGCAATGTGCCCTGCAGAATATTTTGTCAATTTTTTTATCTCTGGGGTAGCTTCCAGCTTCCCGGAATTGATCGACCAGAGCTTTCACTCTAACATCTTTAGTAGCTTGCATCATTGCGCAGCAAACGCGGCTTTGAGTATGAATATTCTTGCATCGTCCGGACGCGATCAAACCGAACAATGCCTTTTGCAGCCAGGGACAGCTATCTGCCAACCTAATTTGTCCAGTGCATAACAAATCAAAAAAAAAAAAAAAATCGGCTCCCTTCAGCAGATTAATTCGCTGGCGTGTATAAAATTCCGGGTCAGCCAATTCTATGTTTAAGCGGAATCTACCAGTCCAGTTGGACACTCTGTTTCACGAAAGAAACAATTTACACAAAGTTGACTAGATTTAACGAAACTGGCAATGCTGCGAACCCATGGCAGTTTTCAATCATTTGGGTTCAACTTCATTCTCGACATTGGTGCATGCAAATGACTATTTTAAGTGCTGATATCACTTGTTCAGAGACATAAAGCAGTCGGCGCATTTTGGCAATTTGTTATAGTCCACTTGCTCCTCGAACTTCGACTTTGTATGAGGATCCATTCGAATGCACGTAAGTGTACTATCACAAGACAGTCAAAAGGTCAACAATTGGCTGAATAAAGATAATAACAGATGAACTGAATTAAGATAATTAGCTGACTACACAAACCTTTCAACATATTTGAGATAAGGACAGCCACAGAAACGCAAGCGCATGCACAATATTCCCTCAGATTCGCAAGCGACTTTTAACTGATTGTCACCTCATTACCGCTCTATGTAACAATAACTAACAACAAAACTAGACAAGCACACAGTAAATCAGCATACGTACGTATGTTGTTAGTGCTTATGTAGGTATAAGCAGACAAAAAGATGCGATCAATCAACAACAACTGAAAGCTAGCAGTTACTCAGCGTACGTATGTACAGTGGTTCCAACGCCAAATCGGACAAGACTTTTTTATTATACCCCTTACTCGTAGAGTACAAGGGTATATTGTCGTCGTTGGAATGTATGTAACAGGCAGAAGGAGGCGTGGCAGACCCCACAAAGTGTACATATTCTTGATCAGCATCAACAGCCGAGTCGATATAGCCATGTCCGTCTGTCCGTCCGTCAGTCCGTCTGTATGAACAAAAGTATATCAGCAACTATAAGAGCTAGAAAGCCCGAGAGGTCGCAAATGAAAGATAAAATTCCCAAGCAGTACAAGTTTGTTTTTGTTTTTGGACACGCCCACTTTAGGGAGTTCTATGTTCATAAAAAGGTAAAGGCTGGTAAAAATAACATGTTTTAGTATAGAAAACTTTTTTGTTAGTTACGTTATCCGAACCAAATTCACACAGGATGTACATATCTATGGCGTACACAAGCTGACCAAGTTTGATCCAAATCTAGTATGAGTTTGTATGAAAAATTTTTGTATTTACCAAACTATCTTAAAGACACTGACACAGAATATATTTATCAATAAAGTAAACATACTGACTATAGCATTCTTTCTTGTTATACTCTCTGCAAGAGTATATTGGGTTTGTGTAAATGTATGTAACAGGCAGAAGGAGGCGTGGCAGACCCCATAAAGTATATATATTCTTGATCAGCATCACAAGCCGAGTCGATATAGCCATGTCCGTCTGTCTGCCTGTCTGTCCGTATGAACACACAGATTTCAGAGATGGTAAGAGCTACAAGTTCGAATTTGGTCTCAATCGACTCGATATTTAGTCAGTCAATACAAGAATCTTTTTTTTTTCGATGCCACGCCCCATTCGCCCACAATGAGCAAAAAACTAGACATACCTCGGAAAAAATCTATGTTTTCGGCGAATATCTCAGTAACTACAGCACTTAGGAATACGAATTTTGGTACGCATGTTCCTAAGGACAGCTTAAACACATTGTCATTTAAAATTTTTGGCTGCCAAGCCCCCTTTTTCCGTAGAAAAAAAAAACTTTTCAAACTTGCATGTCGTTTTAAAGGCATTTGTTCTTATCGTACAGTATTGTTATTTATGTTTCTTTTAAAGACAAATTATATCAACCTCTCCTGCGAGCGCGACAGAAACATACAAGAATATATTCGAACTCTTTTGATGCATGTGTGGCATCAATAGTATACATACACACAGATATACATATATATGTGCATACATATAACGTCAAACGAATTTGTATGTGCATATAGACAAACATATGTATATTCGATTATAAATTGTCTTTTTTGTTGTAACGTGTTATAATACAAGAAGTATCTATTGTAATATCCGGATACTGATTTTGACATTATAATTGGGAATAAAAGCAGAGAGTATTATACGGTCGGTCTCATTCGACTGTACTTTTCTTACTCGTTTTTTATATGTAAATGAAAATAATCGGGTTGATGTCAAATGTATGGAGTGGCGCAACCAGTAGGGTTGCAGCATGTTCTGAAACCTGAGTCTGATTGCGCGGGTTCGATTCCCATCAGTGACTTTATATACAATTTTTTTTTTAATTTAATTTTAAAACTTAAATTTTAAATTACAGTCGTATTCAAATATTAATTTCGAATACAAGGAGAGTACGGGGTCTTTTACAGTCGGCGCGCTTGACTGAAGCCTTTCTTATTTGTTTGTTGTTGTATTGCTTCATTTTTATAACTTTACTTAAGTGACAATTTACAAGTTTTTTATGCAGCTAGTTTTCAATGGAAACAAACAAGTGTTGAGTTGAGACAAATAATTTTATAGAAGCATTTTGATGGAAAAACTTATAGGGAGATATCTGAACTGGTCGGAAGAAGTAAATCCACAATTCATGATATCATTAAAAGGTTTAGAAATGATGGAAGCCTGATTAACAAGAGCCAGGAGGGAAAAACGAAGCGCC
Organism: Drosophila parthenogenetica; assembly: GCA_035047505.1. Classification (NCBI taxonomy): domain Eukaryota; kingdom Metazoa; phylum Arthropoda; class Insecta; order Diptera; family Drosophilidae; genus Drosophila; species Drosophila parthenogenetica. The sequence goes on along the minus strand of JAWNPM010000168.1, from coordinate 6,378,062 downwards.
TGATTTTGAAAAAAATCAATGTTGATCCCTTTAAAACCGCAAAAGAGTTAAGGTTGTCGCTTAAAAATCCACTGGGAAGGGTGTTTGCGACAATACAGTGTGTAATACTATGCATCGTTTTGAGTATCATGGCCGGATTACAAAAAAGTTACCCTTTATCAGATTCAAGAACAAAGCATTTTGGGTCAAGTTGCAAAATAATATTTACTAATAAAAACAGATGATTTTTGGAATCATGTAATTTGGCAGTTTCTGACTTAAGGGGGTAGTAAAGTATTTAAATTTTTTTTTTTGTCATTTTATTTTTATTTTTTTATATTACTCAAGAATGTCTTAAGATTGCTGTGTGCAAATTTGAAGTCGATCAGAGTTAAATTGACAAAGATACAGATGGTTTAGTTTGCTCCTCTGCAGTCGAATTACACTCTGCCGAAAATCTTTAAACGCGTTTTCCCACACTTGCCCTTTTTAAGGTCGGTGTCCACTCTAGCTTAAAAACTACTGAACCGATTCTTTTCAAATTTTTTACAAAAATTCTTAACTTTATTGACCAGATAATGACGTCGAGTTTTTTTTTTTATTTTTTATTTTTAACATATTTAAAAAAGTAAAATTTGCGTTTTTTTTTGATAAAAATCGCTGTTTTGACTTCAAAACGCTGTAAAAAAATTAAAAAGTTAAAAAGAATAAAAAACGCGACGTCATTACCTGCGAAAATTCATTAACTATTGAAATCAATTTGATCTTAAAATTTTTGTTGATCGACTGATGCGCTAGGAGGGACACCGCAAACGACCGTTTTATTAAAGCGCCCGCGCAGATTCGCTGCCACGAGCTCAAGACGTCATCAAAATTAATAAAATATTTAGCATAATATTCTTTAAACATTACATTATAATGTAGTAAACTTAAAATTTTAAATAAATCAACTGTGTCGGCTAAAAAAATTCCCAAAAACAGGCCTAATTTGCACCGAATTAACTTTACTACCCCCTTAAAATAAGTTATTTTTTTCATTAATAGTGTTATTTTCAGGTTTTGTTTACTGCTGAGAGGAAGTTTTATTTTCATAATTCGCATGGTAAAATGTATGTTTGGCGTAAACCAAACACTGCATTTGAATCCAAAAATACAAAATTCACAGTAAAGCATGGTGGAGGCTCTGCGATGGTTTGGGGCCGCATGTCAAGCGCAGGGGTAGGCAATCTACATATCATCGATGGAATCATAGATAAGTTTGGCTACCTCGATATTTTAAACAAGAAAGAAAAGTACAGTCAAGCGCGCCCGACCGTATAATACTCTCTGCATTTATTCCCGATTATAATGGTATCCGGTATGCAAGTTTAAAAAGTTTTTTATTTCTTATGGAAAAAGGGAGCATGGCAGCCAAAAATTTTAAATGACAATGTGTTTAAGCTGTCCTTAGGAACATGCGTACCAAAATTCGTATTCCTAAGTGCTGTAATTACTGAGATATTCACCGAAAACATCTATTTTTTACGAGGTATGTCTAGTTGTTTGCTCATAGTGGGCGAATGGGGCGTGGCATTAAAAAAAAAGATTCTTGTATTGACTGACTAAATATGGAGTCGATTGAGACCAAATTCGAACTTGTAGCTCTTACCATCTCTGAAATCTGTTTGTTCATACGGACGGTCAGACAGACGGACAGACGGACATAGCTATATCGACTCGGCTTGTGATGCTAATCAAGAATATATATACTTTATGGGGTCTGCCACGCCTTCTTCTGCCTGTTACATACATTTGCACAAACCCAATATACTCTTGCAGAGAGTACAATAATTTTGTCCGATTTGGCATTGGAACCACTGTATGTGCTAGCGATAAAACTGTATGTATGCTTATCTTTGTATAAGCAGCGTTGACACTAACAAACCGAATAAGACAAACTGTATGTCTATCAAGCAAACTGCGCTATTACTTTTGTGCAAATTTAAAGAAGAACGTTGAAGCAAAGGTCCAAAACCACCACCGAAAAACCGAAGATCATGTATATATATGTATAAGGTTGTCAAATATCTTCCTTCGGCTTTTTTGCTCTTTATTCAATGCTTTATAAAAAGTGTTACAGTGATCGGATTTAGTTCAAATATGCGCCGTTTTGTTCGATAATCTGTTTCCATCTAGACGGCAACTTCATAATACCCCCCTCGTAGAAGCACTTCTCCTTATTTGCGAAGAACTCGGACAGCCACTTTTCACAAGCCTCTTTTGAGTTCAACTTTACACCACCAAGGGCGCTCGCCATGGACAAGAACAGGTGGTAATCACTTGGCGCTATGTCCGGGCTATATGGTGGATGCGATAAAACCTCCCATCCGAGCTCCCGTAGCTTCTGGCGCGTCACCAAAGATGTGTGTGGCCTGGCGTTGACCTGGTGGAACACTACACCCCTCCTGTTGGCCAATTCTGGACGCTTCTGGTCGATTTCCTGCTTCAAGCGGTCCAGTTGTTCGCAGTAGATGGTCGAATTAAGCGTCTGGCCATATGGGAGCAGCTCATAGTGGATAATACCCTTCCAATCCCACCAAACACATAGCAAAACCTTCCTGGCCGTCAATCTCGGCTTGGCCACTGTTTGGGACGATTCACCGGCCTTCGACCACGACCGTTTTCGCTTAATATTGTCGACCCACTTTTCGTCGCCAGTCACCATCCGCTTCAAAAATGGGTCTAGTTCGTTCCGTTTCAGCAGCATATCGCAGGCGTTGATTCGGTCCAGAAGGTTTTTTTGCGTCAAATCATGCGGCACCCAAACATCAAACTTTTTTTTTTATCCAGCCTTCTGCAGATGGTTTAAAATGGTTTGGTGACTAACGCCCATCGCCTGGGCGATGTCACGAGATGCCACATGCCGGTCTAACTCGATGTTTTCTATGATTTGATCGGTATTCGTCGTCACAGGTCTTCCGCCGGCTGGCTTATCCATGGTTTCGTTTTCACCGGTTCTGAATCGTCGAAACCATTCCTCCGCGGTTCGAAGTGATAGAGTACCATTCCCCAAAACACCATTAATCTCACGGAACGTTTCTCTAGCGGATTTGCCTTTAACGAAGGAAAACTTTAAAATAGCGCGAATTTCGGCGATAGTGAACTCCATGTTTACACGTCTATAACTGTTGAACGCAATATGCAAAAACTAACTGCATAGCGTCGTTTTGTAGGTTATGTCAAGACCTTTCAAATGGTGTATAGTGTTGCCAGATACGAGCTCTATAGCGCTTTGTACATAGCCGCGAAATTCAAATGACAAAAAGGCGGAAGGGAGATATTTGACAACCTTATATATCAGAGACCTGCAACGAGTATAATCGAGTATGTTCGAACTTCTCATCAAACGATCGGGTAACGAGTAATTCAACGGGCTATCCGAAAGCTGTTGGAATCACAACGATCAGTTGCCCGTTTTGTGAATGATTTGAACCTGATCGTTTGAAATCAAACATTTTGGCTGCGATCAGAACGATCAGCCCCATAGATTGTTTGCTGATCGTTCGAATACTCGTTCGAATAGTCGTTCGACGCAACCTTCTTTAGTACAAAACGATGTCATCACAGATGACACGCGCAACAAGCTCGAGACTTGCCTTGGTTTCTGTGTATTTGGGCAAGCAAGTATTGATATGTTTGGCATACCACGCATTTTGCTTATTAGACCCCGTACTCTTGAAAAGAGTATAGGGGTCTATTAGGTTTGTCAGAAGCGAAATGTGCGTGACAGGTTAAAGGAAGCGGTTCCGATCCCATAATGTATATATATTCTTGATCAGCATCGATAGCCGAGTGGATATAGCCATGTCCGTCTGTCCGTCCGTCCGTCTGTATGAACACCTGGATCTCAGAGACTATAAGAGCTAGAGACACCAAATTTGTAATAAAAATTCCGTAACTTTCTCGAGCAGATAAACTTGATCCGCCCTACCGCCCCCGCAATAAGCAAAAAACTAGACACACCCCGGAAAAAATTGATGTTTTTTACAAATATCTCCGTAACTATAGCACTTAGGAACACCAATTCTGGTAAGCAGGATTCTTGAAACAGCAAAAATGCAACGCCCCCTTTTCCCACGAGAACAAATAAACTTTTCAAATTTACATGCCGCTTTTAAGCCATTTGCTAATATAGTACAGTATTGCAATTCAAAATATGTTTAAAGACAAATTATATCAAACTATCCTGAAAGTTGCATAAAATTCAAATTATAAACAAAAGAACCAGGTAACAAAGTCTTACGGTTAAGCGGAATGACAATGCATGAATACGAGAGAGACAGAAACATACGCTGCGCATGTTTGGCAGCTGTGCCAAGCCATAGTATGCATACGTACACACATAAATACATATGTATGTGCATACAAATAATGACAATCGAATTTTTTTGTAATATTTAAAATTTAAATTAAATACAGTCAGATTTAAAAATTAATTTTGAATTGGAATACTAGGAGAGTACAGGGTCTCCTACAGTCGGCGTGCTCGACTGTAGCCTTTCTTACTTGTATTTTTTTCAAAATAGAAAAACCCAAACGGAAGAGTGCTTGTACAAACAATCCCCTTTACAAATTTCAGTGACGTAACATCTGGCCTAACAAAGGAATTTTCAAAAGGTCAGCCCGTCTACATTTAACAGTTAAGCGTTGCAAAAGGAACGCACACATACGATCGAGTATGAAAAAATGTTCGAGTCAAACGATCACGAGTAAGCGTTCAGGTATACTCGAAATTTTTATACTCGTTGCAGGTCTCATATGTATATGCATGCATGAACATTTACAACTTTGATTTAATGCTTAATTAATTTTTATACTCTCTGCAAGAGTATATTGGGTTTGTGCAAATGTGTGTAACAGGCAGAAGGAGGCGTGGCAGACCCCATAAGGTATATATATTCTTGATCAGCATCAACAGCCGAGTCGATATAGCCATGTCCGTCTGTATGAACGAAAGGATATCAGCAACTACAAGTGCTAAAAAGACCCGAGAGGCCGCAAATGAAAGATAAAATGCCCAACCAGTATAAGTTTGTTTTGGTTTTTTACACGCCCACATTAGGGCGTTCTATGTTTATATAAAGTTAATAGCAGCTAAAAATAACATGTTTTAGTATAGAAAATTTTTTTGTTAGTTACGTTATCCGAACCAAATTCACATGGGATGTTCATATCTATGGCGTACATAATCAGACCAAGTTTGATAAAATCGGACTACTATATCGTATAGCTCCCATAGAGACAATCAGTCAAAAGTTCGCTCCAAGTATGAGTTTGTATGAAAAATTTTTGTATTTACCAAACTATCTTAATGAAACTGACAGAATATATTTATCAATAAAATTAACATACTGACCGAGTTTCATTCAAATCGGACTACTATATCGTATAGCTCCCATAGGAACAGTCGCTCAAAAATATGCTCTGCTCATAAATTTGTGTGAAAATTTTCTGTGTTTTCCCAGCTTTCTTCCCCTAAACTATTCCACTAATATAATTATCATTACCCATTTTTAATTACATATTAAAAATGAGTAACTGGTATCCTAAAGTCGCGATGCGACTTTAGCATTCTTTCTTGTTTTTTTTTTGTTTTAACGTGTTGTAATACAAGAACTATCTATTGTAATATCTGGATACCGATTTAAGCATTATAATTGGGAATAAAAGCAGAGAGTATTATACGGTCGGGCGTGTTCGACTGTACTTTTCTTTCTTGTTTTTTTATACTCTCTGCAAGAGTATATTGGGTTTGTGCAAATGTATGTAACAGGCAGAAGGAGGCGTGGCAGACCCCATAAAGTATATATATTCTTGATCAGCATCACAAGCCCAGTCGATATAGCCATGTCCGTCTGTCCGTCCGTCTGTCTGTCTGTCTGTCTGTCTGTCCGTATGAGATGGTAAGAGCTACAAGTTCGAGTTTGGTCTTAATCGACTCGATATTTAGTCAGTCAATACAAGAATCTTTTTTTTTTTCGATGCCACGCCCCATTCGCCCACAATAAGCAAAAAACTAGACATACCTCGGAAAAAAATTGATGTTTTCGGCTAATATCTCAGTAACTATGGCACTTAGGAATACCAATTTTGGTACACGTGTTCTTAGAGACCGCATAAATCCAATGACATCAAAAGTTTTGGGCTGCCACGCCCCCTTTTTCCGCAAGAAATAAAAGAAAATTTCAAACTTGCATGCCGTTTTTATAGCATTTATCCTTATCGTACAGTGTTGTTATTTATGATTCGTTTGAAGACGTATCATGTCAAACTCTCCTGAAAATTTCATAAAAATCCATAAAAAAGAAAGAAATGAAGCAACAAAGATTTTATTCGAGAGCAATGAGTGCGAGAGAGACAGCGCTAGTCGTGCCGACCAATAGTATTCATAGACATATGTGTATGTGCATACATTTAACGTCCGACGAATTTGTATGTACATACAGACAAACACATGTATGTTCGATTATGCTTAGCTTTTTTTTTTTGTTTTAACGAGTTCTAATACAAGAACTATCTATTGTAATATCTGGTTACCGATTTAAGCATTATAATTGGGAATAAAAGCAGAGAGTATTATACGGTCGGGCGTGTTCGACTGTACTTTTCTGTCTTGTTTTACTTTATTATCGCTTCAAGTTGCTTAAATAAATCACATTTATCAGTGACGAAACGCTATGTCTATTATGTGTAACAAAGGGACCGGTACTTTATGTTCATGTAATATTTGCCGCTTCTAGCTTGCACTTTGTCTAGTCACCTATGCACTGACTCGCTTAGCCACCGTTACCTGATCATCAGAGGAGTCGCTAATGGGCTCAATTCTGGGCATAATAATTAAAGATGTTCCTCAACAACCAAACAGCAACTCGAGGTGATCCAAATGCAAACTTCCACATCCAGGGAAAATCAGCAATCAACACATGAAAAAAAAAAAACTAGCACCCAAGCACACAAACCTCGAAATGTTCAACAAAAAGATCGACAAACGCGATTGAAAAGTCCCAATGAAAAATTGAAAACGAAAGTAGTTAAATAATACAATTACAAGTTCCGAAAACATTACAATTTATTGGACTTTTCAAGCGCGTAGGGGCTGGGCGGTGTAGGCGAGATGAAATTGCGATCCTAATTCCTGCTCGTAATAGCTGTACTGCCGAATGCAATTCAACTTACATGTTAACTTAAGTTTAAGAGATTCAATTCAATTTATCTATGGCTACGAATTCAATTTTTAGACCACGTACTCTAAACAAGTAAGAAAAGTACAGTCGAACGCGCCCGACCGTATAATACTCTCTGCTTCTATTCCCAATTGTAATGTTAAAATCAGTATCCGGATATTACAATAGATAGTTCTTGTATTAGAACACGTTACAAAAAAATGACAATTTATAATCGAACATACATATGTTTGTGTTTATGCACATACAAATTCGTTTGACGTTATATGTATGCACATATATATGTATATATGTGTGTATGTATACTGTTGCCGCCACACATGCATTAAAAGAGTAAGAGTATATGCTTGTATGTTTCTGTCACGCTCGCACTCATGCATTGACCTAAACATTATCTTTATAATCGGTATCTCTTTTGTTTGTTGTTGGATTTTTACGCAACTTTCAGCATAGTTTGATATTAATTGTCTTCAAAGGAATCATAAATAACAATACTCTACGATAACAACAAATGCCTTTAAAACGGCATGCAAGTTTAAAAAGTTTTTTTTTTTTTCTTACGAAAAAAGGGGGCGTGGCAGTCCAAAATCTTAAGAGGCAATGTATTTATGCTGTCTTTAGGAATATGCGTACCAAAATTGGTATTCATCTATTTTTTCCGAGGTGTGCCCAGTTTTTTGCTCATTGTGGGCGAATGGGGAGTGGCATCAAAAAAAAAAAGATTCTTGTATTGACTGACTAAATATCGAGTCGATAGAGACCAAACTCGAATTTGTAGCTCTTACCATCTCTGAAATCTGTTTGTTCATACGGACGGACAGACGGACATGGCTATATCGACTCGGCTTGTGATGCTGATCAAGAATATATATACTTTGTGGGGTCTGCCACGCCTCCTTCTGCCTGTTACATACATTTGCACAAACCCAATATACTCTTGCAGAGAGTATAAAAAGAGTATAGGAGTCTATTAGGTTTGTCAGAAGCAAAATGTGCGTAACAGTCAGAAGAAAGCTTTTCCGACCCTAGAAAGAATATATATTCTGAGAAAAAAACCAAAGACACCTCGAAAAAATTGATGTTTTCCACGAATATCTCCGTAACTATGGCACTTAGGCACAATTATGGCACTATGGCACTTTGGGCTGCCACGCCCCCTTTTTCCACAAGAATCAAAATAATTTTCAATTTCGCTGCCGATTTTAAGACATTTGTCATTATAGCATAGTGTTGTTATTTAACATTCGTTTGGAGACAAATCATATCAAACTATCCTAAAAGGTGCATAAAAGTCCAACTATAAACATGAGAGCTCTCACGTAACAAAGTTTATGCTATTTAACTGTAATATAGCTACATGCGCGAGAGCGAGACAGACTTAATAATTTTAATACATAAACAAGTGGTTTAAAGAAAAGAGATAAGCTGCATACATATTTATATATTTACATTAGCAGCGCAAGTCATAGGATGAAGTGTGGCGCAAGTGGTAGAGATACCTTATATAGCTTTAAGGTCTGCGGTTCGAATCCCGGCATAGACAGGCATGTCATATATTTTAGTAAAGGTGAAGTTGCGGTGTGTTCTCAAACCGGCGTCCGCGGCGAATCCCCTGTGAGCGAAAAATTTTTTCAATTTTTTTTAAAATTTCATTTTAAAATTTAAATTTTTAAACTACGACAATAATAATAAAATGTTAATTGTGAAACACGATAGCGATTTCAATACCTTAATCGGGAATAAAAGCAGAGAGTAAAATATTTTCGGACGCACTCGACTGTATTGCTCTTTCTGGAGTCGGGTAACACAGAGCAAGAAAGAGCCATTTAAGCCAGCAACAGAGCTTAAAAAAAAGATTTTAAAATTTCTGCATCTGTTGAAACCAAACATACTAGGCTACGGGAAAATAATTTAAATGCTTGTAGTCCGAGAAAAGTGCCACTATTGACCAGAAAACACGCAACTAAACGCATGAAGTTAGCCAAGCAGCACTCCAAATGGCTAGTGCAAAAGTGGACAGACGAGAGCAAAATCAATTTATATAGAGGGACAGGATCTCGTACTTTCGTTCGAAGACCACCAAATAAGAACCACTGTACTAAGTCCGATTCATTGGATTAATACGATCATGGATGAGCACGTTTACGTTGATATCCTGCAAAATGTAATGTTGCACATGCAGAGGATGAAATGCCATTAGTTTGGGTCTTCCAGCAAGGCAATGACCCCAAGCACGCGAGCAAGAAAGCTAAAAAGTGTTTTGCGGACAACACCATCAACGTCATGGCATGGCCTCCACAGTCCCCGGATCTCAATCCAATTGAGAATTTGTGGACTGATGTCAAAAAGGCATTTTACACCTGCAACCCAACATCAAATAAAGCACTTTGGATGGTTGTAAAAGAAAATTGGAAAACGAATTCTATTTCTAGATGACAGGATTGAGTGTATTCCATGCCAAGGCGCTGCACTATGGGTCAAACGCACGATTTTTAGGAATTTTAAAATTTTATTGAATAATAACTGTTGAAGTTGTGAAACTATTTTAGTTCAGATTTCTGCGTTTGACTTTTGACACCAATACGCACTTGTCAGCCTCTTCTTCATTTAAACAGCTGCCATACCTTTTTTGTTTTTTAAGGGGTTATATACAAAGTTGATGCAGTGAAGTAAGCTAACTTTGTGAATTTTTTAAAAATGTTTATGCAATTTCTAAAAATGCAAAGCACAATAGTTTAGTAACATATTTAAAGAAATAAAAACAATTTTAATTTCAAATAAATTTTGAAAACTGGCTGAGTTAAAGGTCATGCCCCGAGACACCTTTTTTTATAGAGGTTTGCGGTGATCATTCTCCACGACGAACCGCTTAAATAAAATTGAAAAAGTAAAAAAATCATTCAAGATAAAAGTACTCTGGTGTACTTGAACGAAGCCAATTAAAAAAAAAATTTTTTTTCTTACTAAAAAAAATGGTTCAAATGAAAAATCGACTTTTTTGGGGTCAAATTTTTCAAAAAACAAAATTTTAAAAAAAAATTCAAATACTTTTCCAAAAAGTCGATCGTTCAAGTACACGTGATTTTCAATACGAATACTAGAAAAAAAATGTTGAAAATCGGTTGACAAGTTTTTGAGTTATCGTGATCACCGTAACAGTACTTTTGGCGTGGGGCGTGGCAGCTCAAAACTTTTGATGTCATTGCATTTATGCGGTCTCTCGGAACACGTGTACCAAAATTGGTATTCCTAGGTGCCATAGTTACTGAGATATACGCCGAAAACATAGATTTTTTCCGAGGTGTGACGGGTTTTTTACTCATTGTGGGCGAATGGGGCGTGGCATCGAAAAAAAAAATTCTTGTACTGACTGACTAAATATCGAGTCGATTGAGACCAAACTCGAACTTGTAGCTTTTACCATCTCTGAAATCTGTGTGTTCATACGGACAGACGGACATGTCCATATCGACTCGGCTTGTGATGCTAATCAAGAATATATATACTTAATGGGGTCTGCCACGCCTCCTTCTGCCTGTTACATACATTTGCACAAACCCAATATACTCTTGCAGAGAGTATAACAAGTAAGAAAAGTACAATAGAAAACGCCCGACCGTATAATACTCTCTGCTTTTATTCTCAATTATAATGTTAAAATCGGTATTCGGATATTACTAAAGATAGTACTTGTATTAGAACACGACAAAACAAAAAAAAAAAAACAAGTAAGAAAGGCTACAGTCGAGCGCGCCGACTGTAAAAGACCCCGTACTCTCCTTGTATTCGAAATTAATATTTGAATACGGTTGTAATTTAAAATTTAAGTTTTAAAATTAAATTTAAAAAAAAAATTTGATTCGGTCACTGATGAGATTCGAACCCGCGCTTACTGACGCAAGTTCCATATCATGCTGCAACCCTACTAGTTACACCACACCATTCATTTGGCAGAAATTTTATTATTTTCATTTATATATAATAATTTAGTTATTTAAAAATTAAAAAAAAAATTAAATTACCATTGGCTGTTGCACCAGTTAAAATTCTTTATTTACATTTTTGTTTGAAATTTAAAAAAGTATATTAATAAATTCCACAGTCGGGAATTGAACCTGCGAACTTATACGCAAGTTGCAGAACACGCCGCAACACTACTAATTGCACAAATCCCTCCTTGTGAGACGGCTCCGACTATTTTCATTAAGATATAATAGTGCTAAATTATAAAATTTAAAAAAAAAAAATTTAATTTCTGAGTCTGTGCAGGGGTTCGAACCGCAGGTCTTGTGTTTACAAGCAAGTGCGTGGCCCACCCGGACCACGTATGTATGTATAAACATACAGTTATCTCTTTTCTTTCAATCACGTGCATTGACAATGCGCTTCAAGTGACACTTTGTTACCTAATTGCTCAGTTGTTTATAGTTGGATTTTTATGCAACTTTCAGGGTAGTTTGATATAATTTGTCTTTAAAAGAATCTTAAATTACAACACTGTACGATGAGGACAAATGCCTTAAAAACGGCATCGAAATTGAAAATTTTATTTTTTTTCTTGTGGAAAAAGGGGGCGTGGCAGCAAAAAAATTTTAATGACATTGCATTAATGCTGTCCCTAGGAACCTGCGTACCCAAATTGGTGGTCGTAAGCGCCATAGTTACGGAGATATTCGCGGAAAACATCAATTGTTTTCGAGGTGTCTTTGGTTTTTTGCTTATTGCGGAGGCGGTAGGGGGCGTGGCACTGATTTGAAATAAACTTGATCTGCTCGCGAAAGTTACTGAATTTTTATTATAAATTTGGTGGTTCTAGCTCTTGTAGTTTAAAAGATCCAGGTGTTCATACAGACGGACGGACAGACGGACAGACGGACATGGCTATATCGACTCGGCTGTTGATGCTGATCAAGAATATATATACTTTATGGGGTCGGAAAAGCTTCCTTCTGCCTGTTACGCACATTTGGCTTCTGACAAACCTAATAGACCCCTATACTCTTTTTAAGAGTACGGGGTCTAAAAAAAACTAAGCATAATCGAACATAATGTGATTGTCTGTACGTACATACAAATTTGTTTGACGTTAAATGTATCCAAATACATATGTGTATACATAAGTATACTATTGGTCGGCAAGGCTACCGCTGTCTCTCTCGCACTCATAGCAATGCACTCGAATAAAATTTTTGTTGCTTCATTCCTTTATTGTTTGCGGTCAAATTCTTATGAAACTTTCAGGGGAGTTTGACATAATTCGTCTTCAAACGAATCATAAACAACAACACTGTACGATAAGTATAAATGCTTTAAAAACGGCATGCAAGTTTGAAATTTTCTTTTACTTCTTGCGGAAAAAGTGGGCATGTTATCGGCGAATAACTCAGTAACTATGGCACCTAGGAATACCAATTTTGGTACACGTGTTCCTAGAGACCGCATAAATGGAATGACACCAAAAGTTTTGAGCTGCAACGCCCCCTTTTTCCACAAGAAATAAAAGAAAATTTCAAACTTGCATGCCGTTTTTAAAGCATTTATTATTATCGTACTGTGTTGTTATTTATGATTCGTTTGAAGACGTATCATGTCAAACTCTCCTGAAAGTTTTATAATCCGACCATAAACAAGAAAGAAATGAAGCAACAAAGATTTTATTCGAGAGCAATGAGTGCGAGAGAGACAGCGGTAGCCTTGCCGACCAATAGTATTTATACACACATATGTATGTGCATACATTTAACGTCAAACGAATTTGTATGTACATACAGTCAAACACATGTATGTTCCATTATGCTTAGCTTTTTTTTTTTTTGTTTTAACGCGTTCTAATACAAGAACTATCTATTGTAATATCCGTATACCGATTTAAGCATTATGATTGGGAATAAAAGCAGAGAGTATTATACGGTCGGGCGTGTTCGACTGTACTTTTTCTTTCTTGTTTAAGTTAAAATATTTTACTTCAATTTTGAATTTTGGCCACGCAACCTACTGCCCCCGCCCATCTTCATAGCAACATTACCTGAACACTATAAGTGCTATAAGTGCGTTCGACTGTACTTTACTAACTTGTTTTGTGTTAACGTGTTCTAATACAAGAACTATCTATTGTAATATGCGGATACCGATTCTAACATTATAACAAGTAAGAAAGTCTACAGTCTACAGCCGACTGTAAAAGACCCCGTACTATCCTTGTATTGGAAAATAATATTTGAATATGACTGTATGTTAAAATTTAAGTTTTAAAATTAAATAAAAAAAAAAAATTAAAATTAAATTTAAAAAAAAAAAATTTATATCAAGTCACTGATGGGATTCGAAACCGAGCTATTAGACTCAGGTTCCAGAACATGCTGCAACCCTACTAGTTGCGCCACGCCATACATTTGACACAAAACCGATTATTTTCATTTACACATAAAAAATAAAAAAAATTTTAACTTCTGAGTCTGTACCGGGTTCGAACCGCAGACCATTGGTTTAGAAACAAATACAAAGAGTGATGAATGGCATCACTACAACTTAGGCCACACTCCGTTTGCTATTTGTCGTGAATAATATAAGTAAACATAATTATCATTTTCCTTTCAACGATACATAAATTATATTTATACAATTGTACAATTTATAAGCTAAACGACTAGCCGCAACCCTACCATATTGCACCAGTTAATATTGTTTATTTACATTTGTGTTTGGAATTTAAAAAAGTATATTAAAAAATTTTACTGTCGGGAATTGAACATGCGAACTTATACGCAAGTTGCATAACACGCCGCCCCCTCTCCTTGTGAGATGGCTCCGATTATTTCCATTAATATATAATAGTGTTAATTATATAAAACAAGTAAGAAAGGCTACAGTCGAGCGCGCCGATTGTAAAAGACTCCGTACTCTCCTTGTATTCGAAATTAATATTTAAATACGACTGTAATTTAAAATTTAAGTTTTAAAATTAAATTTAAAAAAAGTTTTAAATCAAGTCACTGATGGGATTCGAACCCGCGCTTACTGACGCAAGTTCCATATCATGCTGCAACCCTACTAGTTGCACCACACCATTCATTATTTTCATTTATATATAATAATGTAGTTATTTAAAAAAAAAAAATTAAATTTCTATGTCTGTACCGGGTTGGAACCGCAGACCATTGGTTTAGAGACAAATGCAAAATGTGATTGCTGATATTTCTACCACCTAGGCCACACTCCGTTTGGCATTTGTCGTGACTAATATAAGTAAACATAGAGTTATCTCTTTTCTTTCAACCACGTGCACATAAACTGCATTTATACAATTTTACAATTTATACGCCAAACGAATAACCGCACCCTGGCTGTTGCACCAGTTAAAATTCTTTATTTACATTTTTGTTTGAAATTTAAAAAAGTATATTAATAAATTTCACTGTCGGAAATTGAACCTGCGAACTTATACGCAAGTTGCATAACATGCCGCAACCCTATCAGTCGCACCACGCCCCACATTAGACAGAGATCCGATTATTTCCATTTACATACAATAATGTTAATTTATAACAAGCACAAAAAAAATTAAGTTTCTGAGTCTGTGCCGGGGTTCGAACCGCAGGTCTTGTGCTTACATACAAGTGCGAAAAATATTGCCTAGCATCTTTACTACCTGGGCCATGCTTTCTTTGCAAACTACTGCGGCTAATGTATATATAAACATTGTGTTATCTCCTTTCTTTTAACCACGTGCATTGACAATGCGCTTTAAGGGAGACTTTGTTACCTAATTGCTCAGTTGTTATACTCTCTGCAAGAGTATATTGGGTTTGTGCAAATGTATGTAACAGGCAGAAGGAGGCGTGGCAGACCCCATAAAGTATATATATTCTTGATCAGCATCACAAGCCGAGTCGATATAGCCATGTCCGTCTGTCCGTCCGTCTGTCTGTCTGTCTGTCTGTCTGTCCGTATGAACAAACAGATTTCAGAGATGGTAAGAGCTACAAGTTCGAGTTTGGTCTCAATCGACTCGATATTTAGTCAGTCAATACAAGAATCTTTTTTTTTTTCGATGCCACGCCCCATTCGCCCACAATAAGCAAAAAACTAGACATTCCTCGGAAAAAATGTATGTTTTCGGTTAATATCTCAGTAACTATGGCACTTAGGAATACCAATTTTGGTACACGTGTTCCTAAAGACCGCATAAATCCAATGACATCAAAAGTTTTGGGCTGCCACGCCCCCTTTTTCCGCAAGAAATAAAAGTAAATTTCAAACTTGCATGCCGTTTTTAAAGCATTTATTCTTATCGTACAGTGTTGTTATTTATGATTCGTTTGAAGACGTATCATGTCAAACTCTCCAGAAAGTTTCATAAGAATCCGACCATAAACAAGAAAGCAATGCAGCAACAAAGATTTTATTCTAAAGCAATGAGCGCGAGAGAGACAGCGCTAGTCGTGCCGACCAATAGTATTCATACACACATATGTAAGTGCATACATTTAACGTCAAACGAATTTGTATGTACATACAGACAAACACATGTATGCTTGATTATGCTTATCTTTTTTTTGTTTTAACGTATTCTAATACAAGAACTATCTATTGTAATGTCTGAATACCGATTTAAGTATTATAATTGGGAATAAACGCAGAGAGTATTATACGGTCGGGCGTGTTCGACTGTACTTTTCTTTCTTGTTTTAATAGTTTTTCAGTTATTTTGCAAATTTGACAATGACTTACAAAACACCCCTGTCTTCAATTTTTAGTGAATCACAGCATTCTTTAATAAAACAAAAAAATACGGTTAATTTAAAATTTTCATACGATTGTTCCTATAGCAGCTATACAGTAAAGTAGTCCGATTTAAATGAAATTTGGTCAACACGTTGGAAATGATAGCAAATGAATATTGCGTGAATTTGGATGAAATCGCACAATAGACATCGAAAATTGTCATACTAAGCATTTCAACCGATTATTCCTATCGCAGCTATATAATATAGTGGTCCGATCTGGACAAAATTTGGTCAGCTGATGGAAAATGGTAAAGAATGCATATTGCGAGAATTTGGTTCAAATCGTTCAAGAGACGCTGAAAATTTTCATGCTAAGCATTTTCAGTATTTTTAACCGATTGTTCCTATGACAGCTATATGATATAGTGATCCGATCTTGATGAAATTTGGTTTGCACTTGGGATTTAGTCGCCTCGCAACTTTAGGATACCCGTTACTCAGTTTCAATATGTTATTACCAATGGGTAATGATAATAATGTTAGTGCAATATTTGAAGGGATGGCTTAGATAGCTTGGAACGCACAGAAAATGTTCACGCAAACTTATGATTAGAGCATTTCTTCGACCGATTTTTATACTTTCTGCAACAGTTTATTGGGTTTATGCAAAGGTATGTAACAGGCAGAAGGAGGCGTATGTATGTTTATATGTATGTTCGATTATACGTAGTTTTTTTTTTTTTTTTGTTTTAACGCGTTCTAATACAAGAACTATCTATTGTAGTATCCGGATACTGATTTTAATATTGTAATTGGGAATAAAAGCAGAGAGTATTATACGGTCGGGCGTGTTCGACTGTACATTTCTTACTAGTTTATAGTTGGATTTGTATGCAGCTTTCAGGGTAGTTTCATATGATTTGTCTTTAAACGAATCTTAAATTACAACATTATACGATAAGGACAAAAGCCTTAAAAACGGCATCGAAATTGAAAATTAAATTTTTTTGGTGGAAAAAGGAGGCGTGGCAGCAAAAAAATTTTAATGGCACTGCATTTATGCTGTCCCTAGGAACCTGCGTTGGTGGTCGTAAGTGCCATAGTTATGGAGATATTCGCGGAAAACATCAATTTTTTTGGAGGTATGTCGGGTTTTTGACTCATTGTGGGCGATTGGGGCCTGGCATCAAAAGAAAAAGGATTCTTGTATTGACTGACTAAATATCGAGTCGATAGAGAACAAATTCGAACATGTAGCTCTTACCATCTCTGAAATCTGTGTGTTCATACGGACAGACAGACGGACATGGCTATATCGACTCGGCTATCGAAGCTGATCAAGAATATATATACTTTATGGGGTCGGAAACACTTTTCAAACTTGCATGCCGTTTTAAAGGCATTTGTTCTTATCGTACAGTATTGTTATTTATGATTCGTTTGACTGATTATATAAAACTATCCTGAAAGTTTCATAAGAATCCGACCATAGACAAAAAGACAACAAGCAACAAAGCTTATATCGAGCGCAATTCTATGATTGCGAGAGAGACAGCGCTAGCCGTGCCGACTAATAGTACACATACACACATATGTATGTGCATACATTTAACGTCAAACGAATTTGTATGTGCATGCAGACAAACATATAAATGTTCGATTATGCTTAGCGTTTTTTTTTTTGTTTTAACGTGTTCTAATACAAGTACTATCTATTGTACTTTTCTTACTTGTTTAATCATATACTGTTTAAAAGTATTGCAATTATATTTTTATGAGTTAACATAGTCCATAAAAATTCCTGTGTAAAAAATATCTGTTAACGAAGTTGAGTTTGTATATAGCTTAGACTGGTGACGTTTTATAGGCATCTTTCGTTAAAATATTAACTGCAGAAGGAGGCGTAGCAGGGCGTAAAGTATATATATTCTTGAGCAACATCAACAGCCGAGTCGATATAGCCATGTCCGTCTGTCCGTCTGTCTGTATGAACAAAGGATCTCAGCAACTACAAGAGCTAGAAAGACCCGAGAGTTCGCAAATGAATGATAAAATTTGAAAGCAGTACAAGTTTGTTTTTGGTTTTGAACACGCCCACTTTAGGGCGTTCTATGTTCATATAAAGATAAAAGCAGGTAAAAATTGCATGTTTTTGTATAGAAAACTTTTTTGTTAGTTACGTTATCCGAACCAAATTAGCACAGGATGTACATATCTATGGCGTACATAAGCTGACCAAGTTTGATCCAAATCGGATTACTATATCGTATAGCTCCCATAGGAACAATCGGTCAAAAATTCGCTCTTAGAATTAAATTTGTTTTGTATTTACCAAGCTATCTTAACGAATCTAACACAGATTTTTTTTTTTAAGTGATATTTTTATTTACTTAATTTTACTGTTGTTTCTTTACAACTTGAATTAAATTGTTTATATTATTTACAATTAGAGTTATAACTATAAGTTATAAGTGATACGAGAGATGATGGGGTACAGGGTCCACATCCAGGTTCGAACTTTACATAGCATGTTTAGTTCTATTTGTGACACGTCGGCAGCTTAGAGCTCTAAGCTATTGACACAGCCAAACTAACACAGAATATATTTATCAATAAATAAACATACTGACCTAGTTTCATTCAAATCGAACTACTATATCGTATAGCTCCCATAGGAACAATCTGTCAAAAATATGCTCTGATCATAAATTTGTGTGAAAATTTTCTGTGTTTTCCCAGCTTTCTTAACCATCCCCTAAACTATTCCACTAATATAATTATCATTACCCATTTTTAATTACATATTAAAAATGAGTAACTGGTATCCTAAAGTCGCGAGCAACTATAGCATTCTTTCCTGTTTTACTTGTGATCTTTTGTGGCGTAAGTGAACGAAAAACAGCATAAGTTGTCATAACTTTTGCATTTATTACGAAAAGTGGACGCAAATTTGTAAAAATGAAAAAGAGCTAAAGGGCAATATCTCGAGCCAAGAGCTTAAAGTTTAAATTTGGTATCTATCGATTCGATATTTAGTCAGTCAATACAAAAATCTTGTTTTTTTGATGCCACGCCCTATTCGCCCACAATAAGCAAATAACTAGTGCAGAGAGTTTAAAAACATTTTATCCGAATATACCAAGTAAATTATATGGTTCGCATAAGTTTAATTTCAATCCTTCTAAAGTTTTACATTTATTTTATAGATTTGTAACAAGCTAGTGGGGGTGGCCATAAAATTATCTAACACATAGTATGTACATACGATTAGATTGTTCATTTTGTTATTAAGTAAAAGGATGCCCGTTTTGCTGCGAAACACTGAAACACCAGTTGGTCATGCGGCTTAACATCAGAGAAACGATCGCGCCACGGGGTGCCCTACCGAACACTATATGGACACCCTACTTAAGTGCAGCGACGTATTTCTGTTTTCTATTCTCTGTTTTTCTCTAATTCCCAAAACAAATTATTGATTTTTAATACAAATGCACAAGTGCGCGTGGGATTTAGGATATATGTTAAATGTTTCCAGGAATATGTAAGAGTCTTCTTGTCACGGTACTGTTATTTTCCATTGTACATTTTTGTTAGTAGATGGCAAATACCCATATTCTAAAATCTAGTATGACAGTTGCATGCATCAATATTTATATTTCTTAACCTGTGTACCACCCGCATTCTACACTGTACAACTTCTGAGCGCTTCGCAAATCTCGACAGCTTTCAAAATGTTTCACAAACAGCATACAACATGTTTTGCGCCGCGAAATACAATATTAAGTAATCGTAAAAGTGTCGTTTTGTAGTAATTTTTGACTTAAAAAGCTATGTGTTTTCAGGATTCTTTTCTCAAAAAGACTACAGCGGTCAATTAGGTTTGTCAGAATCAAATTGTGCATATCAGGCAGTTTCATAGTTTTAATGGTTTCATACATATTATGTGTATGACTTTCATTCCATATTCGGTGACTCTATGTTTAATAGTCTCAATGGTTCCGGTGTTTATACGGACGAATGCACATGGCTATATTGACACGGCAGTTGATACTGAGTAAGACTATACTTCGTGTGTTCTCAAAACATTCATTCCAATAGTTACAGTATACTATTTTATTCTTCGCGTAACGGGTATTCAGATAACGAGTAACGTCAAATATTCAAGAAGTTTTCAGGAAATACGATGGTATTTTTCTATATTGTAACTTTTAAATTTAAAGGCAATTTTAACAAGTAAGAATGCTATAGTCGCTTCGCGACTTTAGGATACCCGTTACTCAGATTCAATATGTATTTAAGAATGGGTAATGATAATAATATTAGTGCAAAAGTTTAGGGCATGGCTAAGATAGCTTGGAAAACATAGAACATTTTCACACAAATTTATGATCAGAGCATATTTTTGTAAGATTGTTTGTATGGGAGCTATACGATATAGTAGTCCGATTTGAATGAAGCTGGGTCAGTATTTTTATTTTATTGATAAATATATTCTGTGTTAGTTTAATTAAGATAGCTTGGTAAATACAAAAAATGTTCATACAAATTCATTCTAAGAGCGAATTTTTGACCGATTGTTCCTATGGGAGCTATACGATATAGTAGTCCGATTTGGATCAAACTTGGTCAGCTTATGTACGCCATAGATATGTACATCCTGTGCTAATTTGGTTCGGATAACGTAACTAACAAAAAAGTTTTCTATACTAAAACATGCTATTTTTACCACCTTTCACCTTTATATGAACATAGAACGCCCTAAAGTGGGCGTGTCAAAAAACAAAAACAAACTTGTACTGCTTGCAAATTGTATCTTTCATTTGCGACCTCTCGGGTCTTTCTAGCTCTTATAGTTGCTGAGATCCTTTTGTTCATACAGACGGACGGACGGACAGACGGACATGGCTATATCGACTCGGCTGTTGATTCTGATCAAGAATATATATACTTTATGGGGTCTGCCACGCCTCCTTCTGCCTGTTACATACATTCCAACGACTACAATATACCCTTGTACTCTACGAGTAACGGGTATAAAAATACTGTCGAACACGCCCGACCGTATAATACTCTCTGCTTTTATTCCTAATTATAATGCTTAAATCGGTATTATATATATTATATTACAATAGATAGTTCTTGTATTAGAACACGTTAAAACAAAAAAAAAAAAAAAAAACTACGTATAATCGAACATACATGTGTTTGTCTGTATGTACATACAAATTCGTTTGACGTTAAATGTATGCACATACATATGTGTGTATGAATACTATTGGTCGGCACGACTAGCGCTGTCTCTCTCGCACTCATTGCTCTCGAATAAAATCTTTGTTGCTTCATTTCTTTCTTGTTTATGGTCGGATTCTTATGAAACTTTCAGAAGGGTTTGACATGGCACGTCTTCAAACGAATCATAAATAACAACACTGTACGATAAGAACAAATGCCTTAAAAACAGCATGCAAGTTTGAAAATTTTGTTTATTTCTTGCGGGAAAAGTGGGCGTGGCAGCCCAAAACTTTGGATGCCATTGCATTTATGCGGTCTTTAGGAACACGTGTACCAAAATTGGTATTCCTAGGTGCCATAGTTACTGAGATATTCTCCGAAAACATAGATTTTTTCGGAGGTGTGTTTGGGTTTTTGACTCATTGTGGGCGAATGCGGCGTGGCATCAAAAAAAAAAAAGGATTCTTGTATTGACTGACTAAATATCCAGTCGATTGAGACCAAATTTGAATTTGTAGCTCTTACCATCTCTGAAATCTGTTTGTTCATACGGACGGACAGACGGACATGGCTATATCAACTCGGCTTGTGACGCTGATCAAGAATATATATACTTTATGGGGTCTGCCATGCCTCCTTCTGCCTGTTACATGAATTTGCCCAAACCCAATATACTCTTGCAGAAACTATAAATAGAATACTAAGTATTGTCTCTTAATCTTCCAAATCCTACATAAGAAAGGCTAAAACATTTGAAAGCAAAAAGGATTTAAATATGTTAATCCCTTAAATCCAATTAACGCAAATCTGCATATCAGGCAGAGTAATAAAAGATGTAACGGCTAAAATCCTCACAGATTTACCACTTAGGTTGCACAGCAAATTCAATAACATTTTGTGACCTAGCAAAGTCATTTGGTTTGCCTAGTTCTTTACTGATGATGCTTCTGACACTCAACAAACAATATAAAGGCTGGTATTCAACTTTAGATACGGATTGCCACAAACAAATTATTGACTTTTCCTGCTAAGCGATCATAAAGGGCTGGATTTATAACCCACCTAACCCTACTGCGTTTACTGTAAGAGTTAACTCATTGGTCATGCCTAGGCAAGTGCGGTTTAATCCAGTGCTACCAAAAATATCATGACATGTTAATCTACTGACAGTCTTAATCTCCGGTAACTTCTGCTGACCTACAAGATGAGCGCATAATCCTTGCGAAGTCTGACATATGATATTAAACAAGTAAGAAAAGTACAGTCGAATGCGCACGACCGTATGATACTCTCTGCTTTTATTTCCAATTAAAATGTTAAAATCCATATCCGGATATTACAATAGATAGCTATAGTATAAGAACACGTTAAAACTAAAAAGACAATTTATAATCGAACGTACATATGTTTGTCTGTATGCACATACAAATTCGATAGATGTTATATGTATGCACACACAAATGTGTGTATGTTTACTATTGGTGTGCACGAACTGCGTCCGCGGACAGCATATGTATGTTTCTGTCTAGCTTATAATCAAGCATTGGCATTGGGCTTTACAAACTTTGTTGCTCGTTTATAGTCTTTCTTTATAGTTATAGGAAAGTTTAATATGATTTGTCTTCAAAGGCATGAAAGTTTAAAAAGTTTTTTTTTTACGGAAAATGTGGGTGTGGCAGCCAAATATTTTAAATGGTAATGTATTTATGCTGTCTAAATGCTATAGTCACTAAGATATTCGCTTTAAACATCTATTTTTTCCGAGGTGTGCCCAGTTTTTTGCTCATTGTGGGCGAATGAAGCGTGGCATAAAAAAAAAAAGATTCTTGTATTGACTGACTAAATATCGAGTCGATAGAGACCAAACTCAAATTTGTAGCTCTTACCATCTTACCAATCACTTTGTTCATACGGACGGACAGACAGACCTACGGACATGGCTATATCGACTCAGCTTGTGACGCTGGTCAAGAATATATATACTTTATGGGGTCTGTCACGCTTACTTCTGCCTGTTACATACTTTTGCACAAACCCAATATACTCTTGCAGAAAGTATAAAAATAGTTTACTTGCAAATCACAAAAATCTTGAATGTTCGGCTATTAAAGCTTATATCGAAAAGGCATAATCCAAATTTGTATTCAAATCAGACTACTATATCATAAAGTATATATGCTGAAAACATAAAAATATTAAACAATGATGTGTGTTTACCAAGCTATTTTATCCATTACATTGCTAATGAAACCGACCAATATTTTTATACTCTTTGCAAGAATATTTTGGGTTTGTAAAAATAAATCTAATAGGCAAAAAGAGTTGTGGCAGACCCCACAAATTATTTATATGTTTGATCAGCGTCACAAGCCGAGTCGATATAGCCATGTCCGTCTGTCGGTCCGAATGAACACACAGATTTCAGAGATGGTAAGAGCTACCAGTTCGAATTTGGTCTCTATCGACTCGATATTTAGTCAGTCAATACAAGATTTTTTTTCTTTCGATTCCACGCCCCGACATGAATCGGAAAAAGTTGATGTTTAGAGCGAATATCTCATTAACTGTGGAACTGGTACTCGAATAAAAATCCAATAACAAACAACAGAACTACTGGATTATAAAGTTTATGATTATGCGCAATGTCAATGCATGAGTGTGAGCGCGACAGAAACAAACAAGCATATGTTCAACTCTTTTGATGCATGTGTGGCGGCAATAGTATTCATATACACATATGTACATATGTGTACACATACATATGTGTGTATGTATACTTATGGTCGGCACTGCCAGCGCTCTGTCTCGCACTCATGCATTGGTATTGCGCGCAAATTTATAAACTTTAATGCGTGTTTTCGTTAGTGTTTATGGTCGGATTCTTATGAAACTTTCAGGATAGTTCATATAATTAGTTTTCTTTGAAATCGGAATGCATTTATGCTGTCTTTAGGAACCTGCATACCAAAATTGGTATTCCAAAGTGCCATAGTTACTGAGGTTTTCGATGAAAACCTATATTTTTACCGAGGTGTGTCGGGTTTTTGACTCATTGTGGGCGAATTGGGCGTGGCATCGAAAAGAAAATGATTCTTGTATTGACTGACTAAATATCGAGTCGATTGAGACCAAATTCGAACTTATAGATCTAACCACCTCTGAAATCTGTTTGTTTATACGGACAGACAAACGGACTCAGCTTGTGACGCTGATCAAGAATATATATACTTTAGGGGGTCTGCCACGCCTCCTTCTGCCTGTTACATACATTTGCACAATCCCAATATACTCTTGCAGAGAGTTTAAAAAAAGAGAGAGACACAAAAACACAGAAAGATATAATAAAAGAGAGAGAAAATGAAGGAGTAACACGGCAAGGATGAGAGCGACAGAGAGAGAGAGAGATCGAATGCGAGCTAAAAGTATTCGACCCACCCACTTCGTCGCTGTTGGTTTTCACTTTGTTATTTGTACTACGATGGTGTCTGATAACGCCCCCTTAAATATAGTGATTTCTTTTTACCAGTGCCACAAGTTTTAAGTCTCATTGACATTATATTGATGATTGAATTATGCGTAGCACCCAAATAAAATAGTACTCTTTCGACTTTACAATACTTTTGGGACAAGAAGTTGTCAAACTTCGTCTTAATTAAACACAAATACCGTAAAGCTGTTACAATTATTTTTTAGTTTATCAGTTTCCTGATTATATATCACTATTAAATTACTTTGCATCAATCGCTAACACTTTTGAAATACTCACTGCATTTTGCAAAAAATGTTAAAAAATGTTCTTATTAAATCAAATAGTTTTTAATGTAAATATTACACGAATTTTCAACACAATTAGTGGCTAAGAACCGGGTATTCAAAATTACATAGTTTTACCTAAGCCATGATTTTGTTATCTTCCTTTCTCCACCGGCTACACTGTACATTATTGTTACATGTTCAACTATTTGTTTATCAACCGATATAAAAACTGCCATGTGCCGCTTCTATACGGATAAATGAAATATTTTAAGAATTTATGGTTATATAAGTTGAAATAGGGTCCAAATTTGATATTAATAAAAAGAATAATGATACAGTGGGCTTCTCAAAACTTTTATAACCTTATTTTCGTTAAGCATAGACGGTCCTTGACGCCTCTTCCAGCTTTCAACGAAGCTCTTCTCCCGTTAATGTACTAGTTTTCTAAACCCTTTTTAGTACGACACTTAAAAATGATTTTTGAACAGATATCTTAATGATAATTAAAAGAACTATACATGCGTCGAATACCCATACTGATTTTAATAGAATTAAAAAAAAAATTATTTGGTAAAAGAAGACTTATTATACATATATATTTAGTCGACAAGGCCGTTAGATTGATAATTGCCCAAAATTGGAGATTTTATATTCTTTTTGTGTGACATGCATAAAAGTTGTCTAAATACAGACTGGCATCTGTAATAAAAACATGATTCCTTGTTGGGAATTGGTTGAAAGTTTTGCATGGAATGTTCTAAGAACTACTTGTGCTTGCAGCTTTTGCGTATATTAAGGCATTTACGTAATTGTGTATTATTGAAAATATATGAACAAGTGCATATACATATGTATTTTCTCTCTACATACTTAAAGCAGTTATGGCCCCAAAAAAAGTGCAGGGGTATTTAAACATTAAGCAGGCAAAATACGAGCGCTTTCGGCACACGAACTTGAAATCAAACACATACGAGCAATGCCCAGCCAATAGATTTGGCCAGAATCTCACACAATGAAATTTAAACAAATCGCCTGCGGTTTGAAAAAGAAACAACCACATTGGTCTGAAACCGCACCATTTACAGAAGAGTATATACAATTGAGAGCGAGCGAGATAAAGATTGATCGATTTGTTGGTAGACCAACATCGGTGTGAGCAACCACCAATAGAAAGGCGACGTAGTGTACGTGTTAAAAGAGAACAGCTCGATTAGCTGTATGGGTTGTCGTTGTTGCGTGCTGTCGCTGTCATTGATTCGTTTTGCACTTGGACTCGTCAGATTCTCTCACTACGTTTTGGAAATCAGTCGACAAAAATAATTACCGGTAGTTGTATCTCAAGCGCAGCGACAGAGACCAAGAACCAACGTCACAATATAAACAAATTAATGATACTATGGTGCATATAAACATAGACGAAATTAAAAGTTCATTTTTGTTATGGTGTTAAAATTTTCCGCTGTATCGTCCATGTGAGCGCATATCTTAAACAAAAGTAAAAAGCCTTTGTTTAAGATGACGATATGTCTATAACTACATAAAATAACGCGGCTACGAAACATTGAAGTTCCGGCTGTTTTATAATCCAAGGAGAAAAATCGAAATTAAATATATGAAATAATATGTGCCAACAGTTCTAATTGTCAGTAATAATATTAAAAACATACTGCCATCAACTAAAACAATAATTTCCAATATGATTGACGCCGCTTGCAGCTACTTTAATCCCCTCGCATTAACTCAACCGAATTCAGTGATGCAGCAGAATCAGCACCGACAACAACTTCAATTGTCACTTCATAAGCATGATCAACAACCTACGAACGATTTCGCAAATGAGCAAACCTTAAATTGCAATTCCAAAGTTTCACCTCTTTCAATGTACGTAAAACAAATAACTGCACCAACAACACTCGCATCAGCACAAGTGAATGGTCCATCAGTGAAAGTGGAAATTCAATATCCGCCACAAGCATCATCTACTGGTAGTGCATCCGCCAATTCCAACATGTCGCTATCAGCGGCTTCCTCGACTTCGGCCTCTCCCAGCGTTCTTCCATTTGCAGGGCATCCTTTTGCAACAATATCTGCTAGTCCGATTACCGCAGGTGGCTCACCGTCGGCTTATTCCTCCTCTTCGGCAACTGGTTCAGAAGCAGTTGCTGATATGGATGCTGCGGTTGCCAGCACAACCTATGCTTGGAGTTCAAATACCTATACAACACTGCCTGCGAGGTAGGTACTCTGCCAAATTATTTCTAGTCTTTATTTGTTTTAGTTTAACTCTAGCTTAACATCTCTTTATATTGTTTTAATTTCGCTTGCAGAACCCAATATCCGTATGCACAGTACGCCAGCAACTATTATGGCAATGTGGCAACGGTTGGCATGGCTGCAACGGCATCTGCCGCATGGTTTTCACATCAAGAGCGATTGTATCAACCGTGGTCACCTCAAACTTATTCAAGCTTTGATTTAGATGAGATTGCTTTTCAAACACAACTTCAACGTCGTTCAGTGCGATGCACTTGTCCAAACTGTTCAAACGAATTGACCGGACTACCACCTATTGTAGGCCCTGATGAGCGTGGACGGAAACAGCACATCTGCCATATACCAGGATGTGAGCGACTTTACGGCAAAGCTTCACACCTGAAAACCCATTTGCGGTGGCATACTGGTGAACGTCCATTTATGTGCCTTACTTGTGGAAAACGATTTTCGCGTTCTGATGAGCTTCAACGACATGGCCGAACACACACAAACTATCGTCCATATGCATGTACCATTTGCTCGAAGAAGTTTTCTCGTAGCGACCATCTAAGCAAGCACAAAAAGACCCATTTCAAAGATAAAAACTCAAAAAAGGCGGTAGTGGCCGGGACTAAACAACGTTCGACATCTGTAGTGCAGAAAAAGTCCAATAAAACATTGCAATTAAAAAAGACGCCGAATGTTACAACTTCGACTGCGAAAACATTAATGTCTTTTTGCGGCAAACAGCTGAAACAAGACCTACCCGATAATCAAAATAGATTTGGATGTGGACATTCCATTAATCGGTATCAGCAATGTGTAGCTGCTGCGGCGGTGGTGTTGCATGACCTGTCACCACCCCAATTGTGTCTTGATTACCAAGCAGATATTGATAACCACTGCGTTAACTTTGAACCCTTTACTAATACCCACCGAAGGAAGAGCATAGATGTAGATCAAAATCAAGGCGCCAAATCAACATCAATAAGATCGCTAACAATTTCCAACAATAATAATAGCAGCAGCCGGGTGCAACATTTTACAACGCTGGCGATGCAGAGCGGTTCAAAAGTGGCAACGGAGTGTGGATTGACAATTTCAGAATTGCCAAGTGGTGCCAGCAATACTCCAAGTGGGGTATATGGCAGCGCGGTAAGTTCCATGAATTCCGATAATACCAACAGCTATCCGACAGAACCAGCAAATAGTTCAGGATATGCGTATGGACATCATCATTCGGTGTATAACAATACCCATCATCACCACAACTCTTGGGCTGCCGCTTATCATCCACATGCCACGGCTTAGGCCAAATTAACACCAAATCACATTTTAGTTGGTACTGCCATATTTTTTGCACATACTAAGTATATATGCAGGTATATGAATACAATAATTCATTCTAATCAATTCCAAAATGTTAATAAATATAGTAATTTTATTGTTACCAGGCAAGCAAGACAAAGAAGTAAATATATATATAAAATTTTTTTTTTGTTATATGTAAGGATAATATAAGTATATATGGTATATATACAGAATTATATATTTAATAAATTGAATAAGTAAACTGTGCAATATTTTTATATGCTCCTCACATAAACTAAAATTTTTCAACACATCCAGGGAACTGCAGCGGTCAGTTCTCATAAATAATCTTATAATCCACCAAAAATATGATTCTGATTTTTTACTTATTCCCGTTTCTGTCTAATTCTTTTGTTATAGTCAATTAAAGCAAAACATAAAAGCTATGATAAAACAATTATTATTAATTTAACGTATATTTTACCTGATCGGCCCTACTGTATTGGGGTTCCTACATTTGTGGCAGACCCAATAAAGTAGAGTGCTGTGGACAGAAATGGACCACCGGTTGAAGTGGACCACTTGAATTATTTTGAGACGAGTGACATCGATGTCAAACCGTGAAGGTAGATTATTGTATTTTCACATAATCTAACTTTTAATAAGTGTTCAGGGGTTATTTACCTAATTTTGTGCCGTTCAGGGAATTGTGCCGAAAATTTCGACCAGAAAGTTTTCACACCTGTCATAATTCACGTGACCTGACATTGCATTTTCACTGCTATTGCTCAGGTAATTATGCAATATGATAGTTTACGATATTACCTTCAGGATGCAAAGTGATTTTTTCTCATTACTTACATTGTGTGGTAATGGGATCCATGTATAAAAAAAGTCCCTTGTAGACAGAAGTGGACCACTTTTTGTGGATAAAAGTGAACCACTAAGATAATGCCCCTCTCCAAATAGTAAATTATTTCTATCAATTTTTATAAATGTTACTTTCACTTATTATAGTTCCACTATCACGTCATCGAACAAAGAAGGGAAAAACCCCAAAAAAGTGACTGAATATGAGGAATTCATTGCTGCCCATGAGATAGTTAGGATACATAAAATTTCGGAATGTGTTTTTTTGCATCCCTCTTTTTTCAATAGTTTTTCAGTTTTTTCCAATTTGACAACAAATTAGTAATCAGCTACCTCCAAAACACCCCTGTCTTTAATTTTTAGCGAATTGAAACATTTCTTAATAAAAAAAAACTGGGTGGTAAACTTCTCCCTGCCATTTCGCAAAATGCAAAATATTAAAACTTTAAAAAAAAAAAAAAAAATATAGTAGAATCCGGTTATAACGACACTCAAGGGACCGACGATTTTATGTCGTTATACCCGGTAGACGCTTAAACCATACACAACCCCTTACAAACTTGTATAAAAGAACCAACCAAGTTATCGAATTTTCGTCGCAATGACCGAACAAACGCTTTAAGCGGATTCGTTATAACCGGATTCTACTGTATTTAGAAACTCAGCATCAACACTCTAGTACAATGTTGAGCTTTGAGTTAAACTAGATAAAAAAAAAAGAAATCCACATTTTTCAGGGAAAACAAAAAATGTGGTCAATTTCTGTCCACATCACTCTATATACACTAAACAAAATTAAATTAAAATTTTTTAAGATTGGTTTGAATCCTATGCAATAGTTTTTACTGCTAAATAACATATTTCAATTCTTTTTATGTTAAACACAATAAGGAAACTTGTATCTAAACATAAACTTAAATATTCAAAAATAAAGCACGAAATGCAATTAAAGGCACTTTGTTGTACCATCTCAAACTTCATAAAAACCCTTAAATGTTGATTAGTAATGTGTCCATCCCCCAGATTGTTAAATTACTTCAAAAATCCGATTAGACATAGAGTCAATGGTTTTTTGAAACTCGGCTTGTGGTATTTGAGACCATTCCAGTGAAACCGTTTGTCTTAGCTCTGCCACCGACTAAACATTTTTTCCGCCAGCATAAACCCGCTTGGCAAGGTTCTCCCACATGTTTTCTATGGGATTGAGGTCCGGAGATCGAGCATGCCCTGAGATGGTGATGATTTGCACATCCTGAAATCAGGCTCGACTAGCCCGTGAAACATATATGACTAAATTATCATGTTGGAAAATTAAATCAGTACACGTTTCTTCATCCAAAAAGTCCAGAAGAACATTCTCCAGTAAATTTATGTAGCCTTGAAAATTCAATCGGCCGGAAGCTTTGCAAATTGGGGTTTAATTGTGGTAGCTAAATGCAGCCATCAATGATCCGCCACCTAAGTTTCGCTTTGTGGAGTATCGTTCCGGTTGGCGAATATTTTTAAACCCATCATGGCCATTTAAATTGAATTTTTTCTCATCTGAGAAAACCACTTTTTCCCAGTTTGCAGACCAGGACATGTAATTGCGGCTTTTCCGTGTGGTGAGACCTTCTGAATGTTGGAATTTTTCTTGTTTTTGTTGTAATTTTCTTTAATTTTTACAACATTGTTAACTGCAGTTGGAGAGCGCTTTAATTTTCGTACAATTTTTCGGTTAGACCAACCCACATTCTTGTATTCAAGGATTTTCGCAATTTCTTCGCTTGTCAGTGTCTCTTCTCTTCCCATTTCAACAAATTAGAAAATTCGTTTAACTCTATATGTATGCACATACATATGTGTGTATGAATGCACATACATATGTGTGTATGTGCAGTATTGGTCGGCACGGAAAGCGCTGTCTCCCTCGCACTCATGCATTGGCATCGCGCTCAAATATAAGCATTGTTGCTTGTTTTCTTTTTTGTTTATGGTCGGATTCATATGAAACTTTTAGAACAGTTTGATGTAATAAGTTTTCAAACAAATTTTAAATAACAAAACTGTGCGATAAGAACAAATGCCTTTTAAACAGCCCAAAATTTTAAATGAATTTTGAAATTGGTATTCTGAAATGAACTTGAAAGGAATCGGATATCACAAACGCGGGCGCCACATTCCTTTAATAATCGCGCAAGTTTGAATCGAGCTGCTTTTAGTTACGATGTGTCGATTGACTACAGTAACTACCAATATATTGTTATTGGATCTATGAACTCGGTTTGATCACGATGCATTGCAATGTAAGGCTTTGAAATACAAAAAGAAGCCAATGGATTGTGTTGCGCAAATGGTAAAGTAAATTTGAAACCATTGGATCCACCATCAGAGCCATTGTACTCATTGGTTTCTGGAATAGGAACAGATTCCATACACTTTTTGATAAATATCCAACACTATAACAATTGCTTTCAATTGACTTCATTTAGGGTAACAAATGTAGTTTGGGAAAATTGTATGCCAACTTTCAAGGTATGTATTATACTAGTTAATCATATTTTTTTAGCGAATAATATTTTTTGTCACTTAAGTTGAGGTGTGTCACTAATCTTCATAGAAAAAAAAACCTAATGGTTTTTCAATACGGGAACAGGCAACATACAATTGACCATGTGAAACATATGGGTTTCGCAGGACGAAGTCGTCGGGTCCGCTAGTCCTTTATATATTTAGACTGACTCTTATCCTGTTCGAACTCAATTACAGGCAGTTAGATAATTGGCCTAAATCTTGAATCTCTCTTTGTTTTTGCTGTACTTCTGTTTTTCTTTGATCGTTGAAATGTCATTTAGCTCTGGGGGAATATTTTTGTAAATATCTTCCTCAATATCTCCATTTACTATAAATAAGCGCTGTTAAAATCGATCTGGTATACATCAAGTCACAACTCCACAGCTAAAGCTATCAGCCCTTGTATTGATCCATTTCTAGCCACTGGTAAAAACGTTTCATTGTAGTCGATAACTTCGCGTTGTGTGTACCCTTTTGCCACCAGCCTTACTTTTCAACAATCAATTTTGTCATTTGGCTCATACTTCGTGCGAATGATCCATTTGGTATCGATAACTTTTGATCATATTGGTGGTTTACAATTTCACACGTTTCATTAATAATGCTTTCTTCCAATCTGACGAATTTGCGCCTTTTATAGCATGTTATGAAACTTTCAGGCCAGTTTGATATAATTAGTCTACAAACAAATTATACTGTACGATAAGAATACATGCCTTTAAAACGGCATGCAGATTTAAAAAGTTGTTTTTTTTTCTTACGAAAAAAGGGGGCGTAGCAGCCAAAGATTTTAAATGGCAATGTATTTATGCCGTCTTTACGAACCTGCACCTATTCCTAAGTGTCATAGTTACTGAAATATTCGCCGAAAACATGGACTTTTGCCGAGGTGTGTCCGCTTTTTGCTCATTGTGGGCGAATGGGACTTGGCATCGAACAAGAATTCTTGTGTTGCCTGACTAAATATGTAGTCGATACTGACTAATTTCAAGCTTGTAGCTTTAACTATCTCTGATACCTGTGTGTTCATACGGACAAACAGACGGACGTGGCTACAAAGACTCGGCTTGCTACGCTGATCAAAAATTTACACTCATCGAAATTCTATTAAAGGCAACTGCAATTTTGTAAATTAAAAAAAGTGTCAAACTTAGTATAACGGGACCTTTATTTTGCATTGTCTGGACCTTCGTTTTCTATTTTTAGCATTAACAAAAAATTTACAGTTAGTTTTGTGGCTACAATAAATATATTTCGTGGATATTTCACATTTTTGGTGCAATTTTCTGCGAAATTCAATTAAAGTCATTTCGTCTAAAGTCGTGAAAAGAGGTCACTGAAGGATTTGAGCTGTGCTTTTTATACTCTCTGCAAGAGTATATTGGGTTTGTGCAAATGTATGTAACAGGCAAAAGGAGGCGTGGCAGACCCCATAAAGTATATATATTCTTGATCAGGATCACAAGCCGAGTC
This sequence comes from Drosophila parthenogenetica, assembly GCA_035047505.1. Lineage (NCBI taxonomy): Eukaryota > Metazoa > Arthropoda > Insecta > Diptera > Drosophilidae > Drosophila > Drosophila parthenogenetica. The sequence continues at coordinate 6,344,686 of JAWNPM010000168.1, read as the reverse complement.
GATATAGCCATGTCCGTCTGACCGTCTGCCCGTTTGTCCGTCCGTATGAACACACGGATTTCAGAGATGGTAAAATCTACAAGTTTTAACTGAATCGCTGTCGACTACATATTTAGTCAGTCAATACAAGAATCTTTTTAAACCCCGTACTCTATAAAAGAGTATACTGATCTATTAGGTTTGTCAGAAGCGAAATGTGCGTAACAGAAGGAAGCTTTCCGACCCTATAAAGTATATATAATCTTGATCAGCATCAACAGCTGAGTCGATATAGCAATGTACGTCAGTCTGTCTGTTCGTCCGTCTGTATGAACACCTGCAACTTTTAAATTCCAAGAGCTAGAAACACCAAATTTGGAATGAACGTCCGTCTATGATATACACAGAACAAGTTTATTTCAAATTTCTGGCACGACCCATACCGCACGCAATAAGCATAAAACCAAACACACCTCGAGAAAATTGATGTTTTCCGCTAATATCCCCGTAACTTTGGCACGTAGGACCACCAATTTGGATACGAAGGTTTCTAGAGACAGCATAAATACAATGACATTAAAACTTTCAGTCGATCGGTATTGTTCATTGCTTGTCAAACGATTAACATACGTAATAAAACAATTGTTCGCTGTGCCAAATTTCGGCACAATCTATTTTTAGCCTCTGCAAGCGGGGGCGCTAGCTTAATACGGGACCTTGCGCGGTTAAATCCAGACTTAAGCGGTTCAGCATGCGCCCCTCGCCCTGCGCTTGACGCAAGCGAGAGGTTGATACCGTTGCTTTTCTAAAGAGTTGTTTACAATCTTCTATTTAGCTAATAAATAGTGGTTTTGTAATTATGGTCAAAAAAAAATCGTCGGCTGGCTCGCTTCCTAGCAATGGAAGTGCAAAGTAAGAACAGATGAGAAAAGTTGCTGGTGTGGAACCGGAAACAATACGCACACAAATTATAGCTGCTAGCTCATTAACATCTATGTGCTCTTACCCATCGGTAACAACAAGTAGTGAATCTAATTACACCTGCACTATCACTATGTCGCAAGCTAGCTGTGCATCAACGTCGACTCATACTGTAGCTTCAGCTTTGGCGACCAACATTTGCTCAACAACGCCTGTCGACGATAATATAACGACAGCCCTGGCTTCTAAGGCAGCCCTTAAGGGGAAGTGCCCGTTTCAAGCACATGATCTGGCTTCCAGTTTGAAGCGTAAAGGATCTACTAATCCCTCACAAACCACTCGCAAAATCAAACTACAGGAGGAAGAATTACCCAATGCATCACCCAAAAATATAACGGCTGCAACATCGTGTTACAACAACCGATTTGCAGCTCTGGCTGAACAAGCGGACAACATTATGGAGCAAGATCTTCCTGAACTGTACTCAAAAGTAAGTGAGAAAGCATCGGGTGTAGAAAATATCAATAGGCGATCATCAGAAGGGCCCCCAAAACCTACAGCAATTTGCGTACTAAGAGTCGACAACCCTCACATAATGGAACACGAGTTCAATTCTTGCGTTGGTGTCCAAAACTACACCATTCGCACTTCCAAATTCGGTGATTCGCGAATTTACACTGCTAACTCGGATGCTTTCCGTGCAGTAGTGAATCAGCTAACAACGATGAATTGCAAATTTTGGCATCATCAGCTTAAGGAGGAAAAGCCATATACAGTGGTAGTTAAGGGAATGCCTGCTAATGTACCCAAGAGACAAATCATAAGTGCATTTTCCCAACACGGCTTCGATGTGCTCAACGTATATTTCCCAAGAAAAGCAGATTAGCGCAATATCCAGGTCAGTGAAGAATATGTCGAAGCGACTGTCCATTTAAAAACACGGCAAAATATGTTTTTCGTCAACCTGAAGCAACAACCTCTATCATGGTACGCTCCACTTTAAGTCACTGTCCCCAGCCTCCGATCTCTTGCAATGATAGGCAGATAGCGAGTGTGCTGCTGCAGACCTTAGAGGGCCCTGTCGCGCTTGCAGCTGTATATCTACCACATAATGAGCGATTGGTAAAGGCGGAAGTTGAGTCGTTGTTAGCCAATTTCGGCAACAAATTTATTGCAGGCGGAGACTACAACGCCAAACACGCTTAGTGGGGCAACTCAAGAGCCCGTGCAAGGGGAAAGGTACTTCAAGAAGTCGTAGCGAATAGCCGATACCAAATTCTAGCAACGGGAGAGCCGACATTTTATTCCTACAACTCGCAATTGGTACCATCTGCGCTGAACTTCTTCGTCGTCATTGGGCTTGCCATTACCAGGTTCAACGTAAAAGTGCTTCATGAGCTTTCTTCAGATCATGATCCGTTACTTGCTGAGTTGTACGCTGTACCAATTAAGAAGCCACAACGACCCTGTTTGCTCGCTAAAAGCGATGACGTAAGGGTGTTTAAAGACTGTCTGGAGCAACACATCAATTTTGATATTGACATCCTTGAAGCGGAAGATGTTGATAACGCCGTCAAGTGCTTTATGGATATCCTAAAGCTAGCAGCAACTCAAGCGGCTCCAAGAAACCAGCGAAGAACGGAAGCCCCTAGGCAGATCCAACTACCTCCCCTTATAGCTAACCTCCTACGATTAAAACGTACGGTTAGAAGGGAGTATGCGAGGACAGGCGACGCTTGAATTCAACGGATCCACAATGGGCTTACCAATCGACTCCAAAAAGTTTTAGCCCAAAGAAAGCAGTTGGAAATCGAGAACCTGTTGGAGAACTTGGGTACTGACGCAACCACCAACTTCTCTCTTTGGCGAATTACCAAGCGGTACAAAACTCAACCCGCATCGAAATCAGCCATTAGGGACCAGACAGGAGCCTGGTGCTGCACACCTCAACATAAGATTGAAGCGTTTGCGAGCAATTTGGAACAACGGTTCAAACCGATCGCCTTTTCTTCTGAGAGTCATTGTCGAAGGATTGCAGAGACACTTGAAACTCCGTTTCAAATGACATTGCCGGTCGAGCAAGTCACTCTGGAAGAAGTGAAACTGCTTGTCTCAAAGCTGAAACCCAAGTAAGCTCCAGGAGAGGATCATTTGGACAACAAAATTATTCTCCTTCTTCCAGACCATGCTCTGCTTTTTCTGGTGATAATATTTAACAGCATCTTGCGATTAGGATACTTTCCAAAAGTCTGAAAGTCGGCGAGTAAAATCATGATCCTCAAACCAGGAAAACTACCGACAGATGTAAATTCTTACAGGCCAATAAGTCTTCTTCTTTCGCTGCGGAAAATGATGGAGAGGTTAATCCTCAACAGGATACTGGGTATAGAGGTTGTAAGACGGGCATTCCCAAAATTCCAGTTTGGGATGCGAATGCAGCATGGCACACCAGAACAACTACACAGAGCTGTAAATTTTGCACTGGAGGCTCTGGAAAAAAAGGAGTACGCGGTAGCTGCTTTTCTAGACATTCAACAAGCGTTCGATCGAGTGTGGCACCCTGGGCTACTCTACAAAGACAAGAATCTCCTGCCTCATCAGCTATTTGAGCTTGTAAAGCGTTTTCTGGCTCGGCGTACGTTCCACGTAAAGGCTGCTGGATACGAGTCATCAGTAAAATTAATTGAAGCTGACGTTCCTCAAGGCAGCGTCGATCTTTACCTCGGATATGCCAACATATACTGCAATCTCTGCAGTACCGGAGAGAGATTCGCTGTTAGCGACCTACGCTGACGACTCTGCTATTCTAACGCGTTTGCATACTCCAGGCTAAGTGTGGGCTACAGCAGTACCTAGATGCATTCCAGGAATGAGCCAAGACGTGGAATGTGTGCATCAATGCCAGAGAACTGCAGCGATACACCGCATGTATAAATACTCAGAGTACACACTCAGTATTTTTCGATTCGAATCATTTTTTGAGTCTACCCGAAATGATGCGGTGTTTTTTTACTCCTTTTCGTTTGGGTATTTTCGTATTGCAATACTTTTTTACCCGCTCACGTTTGTAGCCGCTCATTTAATACTTACTCGCTTAAACACCGCATCAAATTTTGACTCAAGTAAATTTTTACTCGAGTGTTTTTTTGTCTGCATTTTTTTTACTTGATCGTCTTGTGCGTGTGTAGTCTTGCGCCGCTCTTTTGTTTTGAGCTTGTTAGATATAATGGATTTAATAAATCATAATTAAAATAATAAGAGGAGAAATTTTCATGATTAAATAGTTTTCATTAAATTTTTTTATAAAAAGTAACAAACTTAATTTGTATATTTAATTCTTCATCTTAATAAAATTCGAGGTGATCAACAGATTACAAGTTGATTGTGGTACACCTGTTTTATTATATTTAACCACAATATTCTAAGTCATAGTTTGGGAAAACTTGTATCTAAATAATAAATGCCAACTCTCAAAATGCATATTGTAAAAGTGTTGGCTATTTGGTTTTCTGACGCTACAAAAAATGAATTGTACAAGCGACACCCTTTTCAAAAAAGTATTGCCGATACTCACCCTTTTGGGCTAGACTAAAAAATGATCGCAATCATTTCGGTACCATTCACAAAAATACTCGAGTACAAAAATGTGCGATCAAAAATTTCTGCATGAGTATGATCGCAACCGCATTTTCTGTGTGTAGTACTCGAGTACAGAAAACCACCACCGTTGCAGTTCTCTGGTGTGCATCAATGCTGAAAAATGTGCGAACGTTACTTTTACCAACCGTATTCGTAACTGCCCAGGTGTCCGGCTGAACGGAACTGTGCTTAGCCACTCAACTTATTACAAATACCTTGGTGTCACCCTGGACAAAAGTCTCAACTTCAAAAGACATGTCACATCGCTGCAGCACGCCTTCAGAAACAGAGCGGCAAAAATTTCATGGCTGCTTTCATCGCGGAACAAGCTGTCTCTGGAGAATAAGGTAAGGATTTACAAAAGCATATTAGCTTCTGGACTCTTCTATGCCATCCAGGAAAATGGAATCTGCGCAAAAACCCTCCTAAACAAGTTAAGAGTACTGCAGGAAAAAACTCTTAGAAGGAATGAGGGCACGAGACATAGAGCATGACCTTAAAGTGCCTAAAATTGGGGATAAAATCCAGATAAATGCCAAAAAGTACTTTGAGAGACTGGACTCTCATCCAAACAGCCTGGCAAGGCGACTAGGCATTACTGCTCAACGAGCTACCAGCCCCCGCAATAGGATCAGGAGAAGATTAAAACGTCACCAGCCTCAAGACCATGAAAAAAGGATCTTGACTTGAAAAAATCTAGCAAAATGTCCTCCTAAAACTTACCTGTGATACCTGCTACGCCCTTAAATTCTTTACATTCCCAAACTATGTTTGTACCCTATTGTAAATATTTTCCGTAGCCTGTAAAAAAAATTAATGTTGAATTTCTGACGAGATTAAGTTGCCTATTAGTTAGCAGGACACTAGCCTGTGAACCAAAATTTCTATAATAAATTAAAAATAAAAATTAAAACTTTGGGCTGCAACCCCCCCTTTTTCCACAAGAAACAAAGTAATTTTCAATTTCGATTAATCATATCAAACTATCCTGAGAGTTGCATAAACAACTGAGCTGTCATGGAAAAAAGTTTATGTTGAAGCGCAATGTCAATGCACGTGGTTGAAAGAAATGAGATAACTTTATGTTTATTTTTTTTTATTTTTATTTATATATTTATTGTCAGACTATGAGCAGTCGACACAAAACAAATGAAAAAAAATAAAAAAAAAAAAATAAAAAAATAAGATTAAAATTAAATTTAAAAACAAAAAAGTTTCAAATTGTCATTAAGATTAAAATTAATTATAATTAATTTACTAATTTTCTAACTGGGGAAGTATTACAAAAATTAAAAACATTAAGAAACGTTGGTCCAACATTCGTTGCAGAAAAACACTAACAAGACCAAACAAAAAAGATTTAAAAAAAAATTAATAAAATAAATGTAAGTAACGCGGTGATCAACGGATTATGTAAAGCATAATTCGTGGTACAGCGCTGAAGGAACAAAGGAAGGAAGTTTCAAGTATTTCGGATCGGAACCGCAAAACAAATTTGGCTAATTAGATACAAGGAATCTATCTCACCTTTAATTAGTTTGTGTAAGAAAACTACACCAAGCATGGTCTGCGATCCGAAAGGGAAGGGAGGTTAATTTACAGCTACTACGATACGAAGGTAATTGAATATTAGTACTTCAGCTAAGGCCCCTAAGGGCAAACAGAAGAAATTGTTTTTGTACAGCTTCTAATCTCTCCTGATGAATCATGTAATGGGGAGACCATACACACGATCAATATTCAAGAATAGGGCGTACAAGTGAAGTGTAAACAGTTTTTGTTAGGTAGGGATCGTCAAATTCCTTAGACCATCGCTTTATGAAACCCAAGACTCCAAGAGCTCGATTAGCAGCAGAGGAGATGTGCTTATTAAACTTTTGTTTTGGATCGAAAAGGATACCCAAATCATTCACCGACTCTTTTCTCTGAAGAGGCTTGCCGTCGAGAAAGTAGCTATTATAGGTAGGTATTGCGTTACATTTACTAAAATTGACATGAAGTAAGTTAACTTTACACCAGGCTCGAAGTGTGTCGAGATCACTTTGTAGAACGTGACTCAGGTAAGAGTCAGTTCTTGACAAACAAAATTTTACATTATCGGCATACATCAGATCCCGGTAACTAGAAGTTGCTGAAGGTAAATCATTAATGAATAATGAAAACAGTAAAGGCCCAAGTTGACTACCTCGAGGAACACTCGATGTAACACGCACGGGATTGAATAAAGTGCCATTAAAATTAACTTTTTGAGTTCTAGAACATAAATAGTTCGCAATCCAAAGTATTAATTTATTTGGAAATCCAAGCAGATTAAGTTTATGTATTAAGAGACAATGATTAACAGAATCAAAAGCCTTCCTTAAATCAGTGTAAATGACATTTGTTTGCAATTCATTTTGAAACCTCTGTATTACAATGGAAGTAAATTCTAATAAGTTAGTGGTAGTAGGTCTATATTTCATAAGTTATAAGTGTTAGATTTAGTACCCTTTTTATGAAGGGGAATAAGGGGAAGAGAGAGAAATCATCAGCTGTGTCAGACGTGTTTTGTCAACGCTCCGCTTGTTTAATTATTTTTACCTAAATCTGCGAGTTTTAATTAAATTTTATTGATTATTTCATTTGTGCTAAGTGCTACCCTAAATCTGGTTTGTACAAATTGCGATTTTCAGTGTGCATTGTAGTGATATTTGAACAATTTTATTAATACAGCATCTCTGCTGTGTTTTGTTTTTGCCGTTTTTATTGTGACCTTTGATCCCTTCTCGTTTCTCAGCTGAACTATACTAAGTTTGTGTGTTTGTTCGCTTGCACTCAATTCTCTTTTGCGCTTGCGTTCCCGCATTACTTTGGTGTCTAACTAAGCTATAAAAAGTTTGTGTGTTTGTTCGCCTGCATTCAATTCTCTTTTGCGCTTGCGTTCCCGCATTATTTTGGTGTCTAACAGTTGACAACACTTGTTTTTGCTTTTTGGCGAATTCTGTTTTCGAGTGTGCTTGTTTACATCAAAGTATTTTCTTACACTCATATTTTGTTTTTGTTGTCGCTCCAAATTTGCCCAGATTAATTTGAGTAAAATGGCCTGCTGCAAAAACAATTAATCATATGGTCCATCTCGTGACAGTGATCATCCGAATTATGTGCACTGTTGGCTGTGCGATAATATTATGCCCATTAAATGTGCAGGTCTTACTGGGCGTGAGTCTGTGAAGACACAATTCCTCAAGTTGCGCTCACTCGCTAAGCAGCTTAGTACTGTTTTTGATATTAGTGCTGACTTGCTTAGTGATTACAAGTTCGAGACTCCACCAGATAAGTCGTTGAGTTCTACACAGTCTTTAACTCTACCTGTGCCGCCTGGATCTTTAATTACATCAGCCCTTCATAATGGTCCTCCCCATCTTATCCTTTTCTCCTTCCCCCGTAACTCCTCTCCACCTAGTTCATCCGTTCCCTCTGTAACATCCCCTGTACCTGATCGACCCTCCGTCGCCTCATGTGCAATTGTTGCTTCACCCGCCACATCCATTGTCCCCCCATTGTCCCTTCATTTTTTAAGATCAGCGTTTCCCCTGATCTTTATCCTATAATATGTGATCCAAATTTTTGGCCTCCATATATGATAGTTCATGAGTTCAAACCGAAAAATAGAATTCGCTCAATTCCTATCAGCCTTCCGACTTGTGGTTCGACTGAAGCGCCCACAGCCTCAAAAAACTAGATTTTGGTCAATTTCTGATTCATTATCAGAATGTTAGGGGTCTTGGGTCTAAGCTTAAACAGTTGCATATGAATAGTTCTTCATTTGAATCTGGCATTATTGCATTTTCAGAGACTTGGCTTAATAGTAACATATCTGATACTGAAATAATGTCACCTAATTTTAATATCTTTAGACGTGACCGTCTAAATCGCCGCGGTGGAGGAGTTCTTATCTCAGTAAAATCTTCACTTAATGCTGAGTTGGTTGATCTTTCTCCACTTGATGGTATTGAGTTTGTTGCCGTTAAGGTAACTTTCTCTTCTTTCGTCCTTTATGTAACTTGTTCCTACATACCTCCTTCTTCCGAATTGATGATTTATTTGCATCATTTTAATTACATCAAAGAAATATTTTGTCGCATTCGCGATTGTGATTTCTTCGTAGTGTTAGTTGACTTTAACTTGCCAAACGTTTCATAGACGTTTTTCGACAGGCTAAATTACTTAGTACCCACACCTAATAATGACTTTTTAGATAGTTTGATTGATCTTCCTTTTTATCAAATCAATCAGGTGTCTAATCGTCTTAACCGAATGTTAGATCTTATCTTCGTTATTGACCCATCCAGTGCCACTGTCATTGCATCTTCTCCTGTAGTTGTACCTGAAGATTCTTTTCATCCCACTCTTGAGCTTTCCTTATCGCTCCCTAGCTTAACCTGTTCACCCACATCCTCATCTTCTAAGTCCCGTCGTTGCTTTCGCAAAGGAAATGTTTCTTTGTTAAATCAACTAATTTTTGCAACTGATTGGTCTATACTTTACAGTACGAATGATATTAACATAGCTGTCGAGTATTTTTACAAAACATTATATTCAATTTTTGATGTCTGTATTCCTAATAGTGTTGTAAAGTCCGTTTCCTGTGTCTTTCCTTTATTATGGAAAGAATCTTTCATTATCCCATTGCATAAAAAAGGGTGCAAGTCGGATATATCTAATTACAGGGGAATTGCGAAATTGTGTGCAATGCCTAAGCTCTTCGAGAAAATAATTTCATCGACTTTGCAACACCTCTGCAAGTCAATTATCTCTCCTGCCCAACATGGGTTTGTTAAGAGTCGGTCAACTTCGACCAATCTATTAGAATTCACCTCTTTTATAAATGAGGCCTTTCTTAATAGAATGCAAACTGATGTCATTTATACAGACTTTAGTAAAGCGTTTGACTCTGTTAATCACAATCTCCTGTTACATAAACTTAGCATTCTAGGTTTCCCACCTTCCCTTCTTCTGTGGATATCATCATACCTTACAGGCAGGACCCAAAAAGTTATGTTTAGATCAGCCATTTCTAAATCTGTTTTGGTTACATCTGGAGTTCCCCAGGGTAGCCACTTAGGCCCCTTATTTTTTAATCTTTTTACTAATGACCTTCCCTCTTCGCTATCCCACTGTCGCATACTTATGTATGCCGATGATGTGATATTATTATTATCTTATAAGAACACTTCTGACTATTTGCTACTACAGGATGATTTAAATTCAAGGCACAACTGGTGCATATCTAATCAACTGCATCTAAATTTTTCTAAATGCCTGTTTATGACTTTTAACAGGGTTACTCCTTACTTAGCCAATTTCTGCATTGACAATATTCCCTTAAAACGCATACTGTCAGTTGATGACCTTGGTGTTCTTTTTGATAGTAAATTAAGTTTCACACATCATATCTCCACAATTGTTAATAAAGCCAAGGGCACTCTTGGATTTATTAACTCTGGTCTAAGGAATTTAATGATCCCTTCGTCACTAAAATTCTTTACACATCCCTTGTCAGGCCCATTCTTGAATATTGCTCATGTGTCTGTTCACCTCAACATGCTCATACTCAAGATTTAATTGAGTCGGTGCAGAAGCAGTTTTTACTCTTCGCACTTAGAGGTCTTAATTGGGACCCTAGTCTTCGCCTTCCCTCATACGCTAACAGACTCTTGCTTCTAAATCTTCCTTCCCTTATTAACCGTAGAAAAGTTCCCGGAGTTATTTTTCTTCATAAGCTAATAATCGGTGATATTTGTTCCCCACACCTTTTAGAACGTTTTAATTTTAATATACCAATTAGGACCACTAGGTACTACATTTTTTTATTTCTTACTACATGCACCAATCGTTTTCGGGTATTATGTGTTAATTATAATGAATACTATAGAATAATTGGTACATCTCTCTCTCTCTCTCTTTCCGATCTTAAAGCTTTACTTTAAAGGCTACTCCGTTAACTCTCTGATTTTCTGGGGCAGTAAGTCTTGCATATCTGCCATTCATGCGTCCCCTTAAATCAGAGATCTTTCGTGATAATTTTGGCATAAAGTTTTATTGGGGTTTTCTAGGTTTTCCCCAACCCTTTGCAACAAATGTTGGATCATTTTCTTTTTTACTTTTTATTCCCAGATTAATTCATTAATTAAATTAATTATATTCAATAACTACTTTACGTTTTCCTTTCAGTTATAATAAATTTTGATACTTTAATTATAGTCATTAATATAAGCTTAATTTTTAGATACTTTTTTATTTTACTTGATTAATACTCACGACTCTTTCTAGTCTGCGTCAATAAATAAATAAATAAATGTCAGGGAAGCAGCACGGCTCAACAGACAAATTAAATTAGGTATACAAAGGTTTCAAGAGGCCATCGGCACAGTTTCTGAGGACGCAACCAGGAACTCCACCCGGACCCGGGGAAAGGACATGTTTAACAGCCTTTAGATCACTCAAAAGCGAATCTTCAGTGATCAATGGCCTAAAGTTACAATTAGAAGCATTTACACTGTAGGGACAAGACAAGTTTAGATTATATTGATGAATACAATAAGTTGATTGGAAAAATTCGGCAAATAAATCGGCTATAGCCTGATCAGAGTTAGCAGTCTTATTTTCAAAGACCATTGAGGAAGGAAGTGTTGATGATTTGCGCTTCGCATTAATTAAGTTATAAGCAAGTAAGAAAAGTACAGTCGAACGAGCCCGACCGTATAATACTCTTTGCTTTTATTCCCAATAATAATGTCAAAATCGGTATCCGGATATTCCAATAGATAGTTCTTGTATTAGAACACGTTAACACAAAAAAAAAAAAAAACTACGTATAATCGAACATACATGTGTTTGTCTGTATGTACATACAAATTCGTTTAACGTTAAATGTATGCACATACATATGTGTGTATGAATACTATTGGTCGGCACGACTAGCGCTATCTCTCTCGCAGTCATTGCTCTCGAATAAAATCTTTGTTGCTTTATTTCTTTCTTGTTTATGGTCGGATTCTTATGAAACTTTCAGAAGGGTTTGACATGACACGTCTTCAAACGAATCATAAATAACAATAATAACACTGTACAATAAGAATAAATGCTTTAAAAACGGCATGCAAGTTTGAAATTTTCTTTTATTTCTTGCGGAAAAAGGGGGCGTGGCAGCCCAAAACTTTTGATGTCATTGCATTTATGTGGTCTCTAGGAACACGTGTACCAAAATTGGTATTCCTAAGTGCCATAGTTACTGAGATATTAGCCGAATACATAAATTTTTTCCGAGGTATGTCTAGTTTTTTGCTCATTGTGGGCGAATGGGGCGTGGCATCGAAAAAAAAAAAAGATTCTTGTATTGACTGACTAAATATCGAGTCGATTGAGACCAAACTCGAACTTGTAGCTTTTACCATCTCCGAAATCTGTTTGTTCATACGGACAGACAGACAAACGGTCAGACGGACATGGCCATATCGACTCGGCTTGTGACGCTGATCAAGAATATATATACTTTATGGGGTCTGCCACGCCTCCTTCTGCCTGTTACATACATTTGCACAAACCCAATATACTCTTGCAGAGAGTATAAAAAGTTTAGGATTACTTCGAAACTGCTGACCACAGCTTCTATGGTAATTCCGATAGCACAGGCTGTTCAAGGCAGAGAAATCAGATCGAGCAATTACATAACGAGAGAGATCCACGGAAGAGCCAGTTTCTCTGAATTTCTTATAAAATTTAGATTTAACGTTTTTTAATCGTGTTTATTCCCGTGTAACCAAATAGGTTTTTTAGACATACTTGGAATACAAGATAGAAGGCAAAGGTCAAAAAAATTATTTAAATTAAGATTAAAAAATGCGACTACTTTATCCATATCCCTGCACTTGAAAAGCCATGAACAGTCAGTTTGGGATAAAAGCTGATTTAACCTGTTAAAATCAGCCTTCTGAAACTGGCGAATACGCTTTCTAGGTTTCGAGCTGGACTTTCCCATTTGGATAAACAATTCCATCAACAATTCCAAAGTCGGCTGATATGAATCAGGAAAAGAAAGGGGAGCAATACTACGAGAAGGTTGCTAAGTTTGGTACAAAGACCTCTTACATTCTGAAAGGCAAGCGAGAGGGAGGAGTTTGGTTTTTTTGGTATTGGTAGCAGATTGGATAGAAGAAGATAGTGAAGGTAGAGCAATCGGAGTCCAATTTCGTTTTAAAGCAGTATATTTCTTCACAACTAAGTGGTCAGGCCAGAACTCTTTGTAGCATATTTTGTCAAATTATTCGGCCGGAACACTTATTTCAAATGAGGAAATCTCCCGAGCATAAGAAAATTTGAATTTTTCTACCGTAATGTTGGTTATAGACTTGGCCTGTATAAAAGCCTTGACATCATCAGATGTAGTATCAGGTGCTAGCCGTGAAACAAAGATTTGTTTTTTCGGTGGAATACCTATGAAAGTCATATTATTATATACCACTGCTATATCTTTCGAACTTTTAACACTGGTTGACTAGTTGATGCAGTCGAAATGTCATCACTGGTATGTTGATCAACAACTGCATTGACTGCGACTGTATCAGGGGCTGGCTCGATCTCCGTAGAAATAACTTCTGTGGGAGAAGTAAAATTATCATTCCTACTGACAATACTAGTTGGAGATGGTGAAGAAAGATTTATTAGAGACGGGTCAGAATTAATATAGATAGATACGACCCCATAAAGTATATATATTCTTGATCAGCATCAACGGCCGAGACGATATAGCAAGGCCCGTCTGTCTGTCCGTGCGCCCGAATGAACACCTGGATCTTTTAAATTACAAACGCTAAAGCCACCAAATTTGGAATGAAAGTCCGTCTTTATGTCAAGCAGGTTAAGTTTATTTCAAATTTTTGCCACGCCCCCTACCGCCCCCGAAAATTGTAAAAAACTATTTTCATTACACTACAACTTGCAAACTATCAGAGCTATCGGGACCAAATTTACAAAGTACGTGTATGGTACCATTATAACTATCCTCACCAAGTTTGATCCGCATCTTACAACTATAGCCTATAGCTCCCATAGGACAAATCGGTCGAAAATGGGACATTTTTATTAGTTGAGCTATCGTGACGAAATTTACATATGTGTATGTAACCATTATAACTATCTCCACCAAGTTTGATCCGGATCGGGCAACTATCGCCTATTGCTCCCATAGGACAAATCGGTTGAAAACGTGACATTTGTATGGAAAAATGCTCACGAGAAGGAGTACGGGGTCTTTTAAAGTCGGTTCGCTCGACTGTGACCTTTCTTAATTGTTCCTTTTTGGAGAATCATTCAAAAGGTTCATACTCCTGAAATCTTTATCCAACGAGGTGAAACTATCAAACAGGTTCTTAAATCTGCCAAATATTTCCCCAAAGCCTCTTTTTATTTGCCACATGAAGCCCATCATATCACTTTCAATATTCCTGAAAGACTCACATGTCAATTTTATACCCAAATTAGAGTTAATCAGGTCGATAATACGGACGTTCAGGCCAGCACTTTTTTCGTGTGATACATTATCACACGGCCAGCAGTAAACATAACCCACTTTTACATTTGTTCGCACATGGCAGTTTTTATTGTAGCAGACATACATACTGGAAAAATTTAAATTTGAACAACAACGAATGGTAAAGATTATACTTCGATATAAAAAAATTAAAAATTCAACAAATTTCAAATTTGTATAGAGTGTTAAACATAATGAGGGATACTCAACGGTTAAGTAAGCAGATGCTAAGTTAGAGCAAAAATACAGCGTTTTTACAAAACCAAAATTGTTTGCGCGGCAAACGAAAAATTTACCGTCGGAGATTAGGTAGCCAACACCAACAACACTTAGATTGCGGGATAGCAGAGGGGTGAAGTAGAGGGGTGGCTTACAGAGACCAGAGAGAAATAACGCTACAGTAAAAATCTATTTATAGATTGCGCTCGCGACTGAAACGATTTATGCGGAGAGTAGCAGGCAAGTAACACTGCAATTTACAAAAACAAAGCTTGTTGGGAGAAAACAAAGCAAGTGCACAAATAAACAAACAACTTGCTATGACTAAACTTTGTTTTGGTAAAAATTGCAAGGAAATTATAAAATAAGTTTGTTAGTATATTTAAACCTTTGCGTTTACACAGCCGGTGTTTGACACAAAGTACTAATAATGATGTAGTTGACTTTGATTGAAATAAACGAGGAAAGAAAAAAAAACAAGTCCGTTTGCAAAGCGAGTGCGAAGCGAAAATTATACATTAGCCGCACTAACTTGCGTGGAAAGCGTGGCCCAACTAATAGAGATTTCTGGTAGTGTTGCGGCGTGTTTTGCAATTTGCGTATAAGTTGGCATGTTCAATTCCCGATAACGAAATTTATTAATATATTCTTTTAACAAACATGTAGATATAGAATTTTAACTGGTCCAACAGAGTAGTGTTGAGGTTAGTCGTTTGGCGTATATGAATTAGGTGACATTTTCCTGTAAAGAAATTAGTTTGTTTTTATATTTTTTTTATATTTAATTTAAAAATGTTAATTTAAGTTTAATACAACTGCGCACTACTGTGAGCACGGGGTCTTTTAAAGTCGGCTCGCTCGACTGTAGCCTTTCATACTTGTTTTTCTTGTATAAATTGAAATTTAATTTATTTGCATTTCTAAATTTTAAATTAAATACAATCATTCAAATTAAAGAATCGCAGTGAAATACATGATTTACTATTATGAGAAACATGTTTTTAAATGAAGGGAAATCTAAAGTTTTCAAAATTGGGCGGGTTGCAACTAGCAGTGCTGTCGGTAGTCGGCGTGGCAAAAATTTAAAATAAACTTGGTCTGCGTACACAATAGACGAACTTTCATTCAACCTTTTATAGCTCTAGCTCTTATAGTCTAGAAGATCCAGCAGTTCATACGGACATATGGACATTGCTATATCGTCTCGGGTTTTAATGCTGATCAAAAATATGTGTACTTTATAGGGTCGCAAAAGTTTCCTTCTACCTGTTACGCACACTTCGCTTTTGACAAAATAAATAGACCACTCTGCCTTTTTATACTCTTTGCAAGAGTGTATTGGGTTTGTGCAAATGAATGTAACAGGCAGAAGAAGGCGTGGCAGACCCCATTAAGTATATATATTCTTGATCAGCGTCACAAGCCGAGTCGATATGGCCATGTCCCTATGAACAAAGAGATTTGGAGAGACAAACAGAAATGGTAAGACCTAAAAGTTCGAATTTAGTCACAATCGACTCGATATTTAGTCAGCCAATACAAGAATTTTTTTTTTTTTCATGCCAAGCCTCATTCGCCCATAATGCGCTAAAAACAAGACACATTTCGGAAAAAATCGATGTTTTCGGCGAATATCTCAGTAACTATAGCACTTAGGAATACCAATTTTGGTACACAGGTTCCTACTGACAGCCTTAATGTAATGCCATTAAAAATGTTTGGGCTGCCACACACCCTTTTCCCCACATGGAACAAAATAATTCATAAAATTTAATGCCATTTATAGGGCTTAGACTCTGATCATACAATATTGTTATTTATGATTTTTATACCCTTGCAGAGGGTATATTGTTTTTGTCACGATGTTTGTAACGCATTGAAGGAGGCGTGGCAGACCCCATAAAGTATATATATTCTTGATCAGCATCAACAGCCGAGTCGATATAGCCATGTCCGTCTGTCCGTCTGTCCGTCTGTTCGTCTGTTTCTATGCGAACTAGTCTCTCAGTTTTAAAGCTATCGTGATGAAACTTGGTACACATGTGTATTCTCTCTGAACGCAGTTCTTATGTTAAAATCGGCCAGATCGGATCACTATATCATATAGCTCCCATGGGAACAATCGGTTCAAAAAAAAATTTTTTTTGAGCTAGCTCCACCAAACTCAGCCTACATGCATTTAGTACTAAATCCCACGTGCAAACCAAATTTCATCCATATCGAACCACTATATCATATAGCTGTCATAGGAACAATCGGTTAAAAAGGCTGAAAATGCTTAGTATTAAAATTTTCAGTGTTTCTTGAACGATTTGAACCAAATTCTCGCAATATGCTTTTTTTCCCATTTTTCATCAGCTGACCAAATTTTATCCAGATCGGACCACTATATCATATAGCTGCCATAGGAACAATCGGTTGAAATGCTTCCTATAAAAAGTTTCTATGTCTGTAAAAGCCTAAGAGAAACAGCAATTATTAGTTGATGTTAGCAAAATACTATATTCTTTTTCCGATTGTTTTTTGACTTATCTCTCTATTTCGCCGGTTCATACAAAAGAGACCGGATCTGGAAGTCAGTGTGGCCAACCACCATATTTTGTCACTTCCAGAAAACGCATTCACTAAAAATACTTAAATACTGACACAGAGTTGTACTTAGAAACTATCGACGACTACCAACACTTAAACATCGAAATCAATTCAAATTAAATATCTTACATCTCGGCCGTCCTGACAAAGTCTCGGCCTCGATTCTATGAGATACAATGGTTCAGCTTACAAGTTACCCCTTTCCCTGGCCAGTGTTGCTTTGTTCGGAGCGTCCGAGATGCAGTCTTCGTCGGGCACAAGCCATAACTTAAGTTTAGAAGCCTCCAGGACTCCATCGTAGGGCAACTGCGTGATCTGGGAACCGTCAATGTCACGGATGACATACCGATCATTCGGCAGCTTCTTATGAATCACATAAGGACCACGATAACGCTTGAGGAATTTTTTACTGACACCCGCGGTAGTATCTACATTGCGAATAACTACAAAGTCACCTTCTTCGTACTGGACGGCAGGACGGTGATGTTTTCCAAAATACATTGAGTTATATTCTTGGGACTTTAAAATATTCTGCAGGGCAATTTTCCTGACTTCCCCCAGAGTGGCGTTTTGGTCGAGGAACCGACCGCTCAGGGACTCGGATAATTCATCCAGCACAGCACCTCGTTGCTCGACGCCAAACAAAAGGACAGAAGGAGCGAAGCGAGTCGTGGAATGAACAGAATTGTTTAGAGCGAACTCTACTTTGGGCAATTGTTGGACCCAGTCGGAATGCTCGAATGGTTCGGTCAATTTGCTAAGCATCGGCCTTAATACACGATTCACTCGTTCGACCTGGCCATTAGCTCGCGGAGAGGCAGTGGCGTTCATAACGTGTACAATATTGTGCGACTGCACAAAGTCAGCAAACTCAGCAGAAGTGAAACATGTACCTCGATCACTAATAATTCGTCGGGGGCGGCTGTAATTGGCGAAGTACTGTGTTTCCAAACTGTGGCAGGCTTCCCGAGAGCCGGTTGTGGCAGCCGGATATAACTTCACGAATTTCGTGAAAGCATCGATTACCACCAAAAGGTATTTTTTCTTGGAACTAACGGACGGAAGTGGACCCAAATGATCAATATGAATGGTATCGAATGGCAAGGGGACTTTGGGAATACTATGAAGAGTGGCGTTCTTGCTCTGAGTGGAAGAGGAATAATAGATGCACTTAAAACAGTTGCTGATGAAGCTATCAACCTGAGACTTCATGTACGGGAACCAGTAATGTCGTTTAATTTGCGCACAGCACTTTGCAGTGGCTAAATGTCCCAACTTCTCATGGATAGTTCTGATCACACTCTGAATCATTTCAGTTGGGACATAAAGCTGCAGAACATCAGAAGGCGACCGGCGGTACACGATACCATCCACCAGCTCGAAACCCGGCACCTCGTGCTTCTCCAATTCATCTCGCAGTTTGACAACGTCCGGGTCTCTACTCTGCGTCAGTTGTAACTGAAAATCTAAATCTATGTCGTCAACGTAGGCAACTGTCTCCAGCCTGCTCAACGCGTCGACATGGGGCATGTTAATGCCCGAACGATGCACAATAGAATAATTGAAGTTCTCTAACAGCAGAGCCCAACGCGCAATCTTTGCAGAAGACCCTCCATTTTTAAGAGTCAACGCTAACGAGTTGCAATCTGTGACTATTTTAAAAGGAATAAACTTTAGATATGTTTCAAAACGCTTCAAAGCATAGACAATGGCTAGCGTCTCCAGTTCGTAGCTGTGCAATTTGGATTCGGCCGCTGAAGCAGTCTTTGAAAAGTAGAATACAGGGTGAAATTTTCCGTCCTTGTGTCTTTGGAGGAGCACCGCGCCAAACCCAGATGAGCTGGCATCACAGTGCAGCTCCGTTTCGGACTTCGGATCATAGATAGACTGTACCGGCGACTCTATTAGTTTTGATTGCAATGTTCGGAATGATTCACGGCATTCTTCAGAGAATACGTAAGGTACATCCTTCTTCAACAGGCGGGACAACGGGAAGGCGATCTTGGCAAAATTGGGCACGAACCGACGGAAGTATGAGAAAAGCCCTAAACAACCTTCTAATTCCTTGCGATCTTTCGGCACCGGAAAATCTCGGATCGCTTGCAAGTGGGCTAACTTGGGCGTGATCCCGGACGAATTGGCTAAGTATCCTAAGTACTCTAGCTCCCGGTATGCAAAACGGCATTTGGATAATTTCAAGGTCAGACCGTTCACCCTCAGGGTGTGTAAAGTCTCCTTAAGGATTCTAACATGGGTCTCAAAGTCCGCTGAGGCGATCAGTATATCATCCATATAGATAACCAACTGACCACGATTGATGAAATCCTTCAGAACAAAGTAGACAAATCTAGCAAACACTGGGGGACCGTTGCAGAGGCCAAACGGCATCCGGACATACTCGAACTGGCCATTGGGGGTTACAAAAGCCGTATATTTAATCGAGTCTGGATGCATCTTCACATGATAAAACCCACTCTCCAGATCGAGTACGGAGAAAAAAGATTTCCCCCAGAGATGTTCGATGCAGTCGTCTATGAGCGGAATCGGAAAGTGGTCACGAATCGTTATCTTATTTAATGGCCGATAATCGACGCATTTTCTAAGAGTGTTATCCTTCTTACGCACAGGTACAATGGCTGAAGCATATGGTGAACTGCTGTGACGAATTATTCCTGCTTTCAAAAGGTCATCGCAAATCTGTCGCACTTCCTGACGCTCATGATGTGACAGACGGCGGGGACGGCAAAACAGGGGTGTTTGACTAGTTAGCTCTATTTTCATCTCATATTCGGAGGGTTTGATCTGATCGTCTGGTATTTCTGAATAAAACTTCTTGATAAAGTCCTTAAGAATGTCTGACTGCTCAGATAGCAACGTTGGCTCTATGTTGAAATTTTCTTCTTCTTCTACATTTGCTCCTATGGCATTCATAGCCGCAAGTGCCTCCTCAAGCGTTTCATAAGGTTCCTCTGTCACTTGCTCTCCACTCCCCATCACGCATTGGCCCGACGGAGTCATGACAGGCTTGCTGGCTATGCACGGTCTCGCTCCGAGGGCTACATGTCGGACGTCTGGGTTCAAAATATTGGACTTCAGGACTGCAGTGTGTTTCTCGGGACAACCCGAGGCATCAGTGTGTAATTTCAGAGGTCGATCCTTGTCGCTACGGCCTTCGAATAAGCAAAGCCCAATGTTTGCTTTCTTCAGAAAGTCCCTGCCCAAAATAATAGGCAACACAGTCGCAGAATTCGGTAATACTTCAAATATATTCATAACATTTCGATTTAATATGCGTACAGTGCAAAAAACTTGACCTAACGACAAGAGTCGGCCTCCTCCGAGGCCACGGCAATTGACGGCAGATTGGGTGAGACGGCAGGATGATGGGACCTCGGCACACCGGATGAAACTCCTAGGGCTGCCCGTATCGAGTAAAGAAATCATTTTATTAAACTCACTGCATTCCTGATTTGTGACAAAAGCAACACTCACCGCTTGTAGATGGTCCACCTGGTCGGTCTCCTCGACTATAGTGGCGGTCGTGGTGGCCACACTTTTGGCCGGGCACACCTTATGTGTATGTCCCATCTGCCCGCACCTGAAGCAGGACGCCGGGTCTGGTTTGTCCGCTTCCTCCTGGCTCCGTCTCCGCTCATACCTCCGAAGTAGCTCCTTTAACTCCGGCACCGTCTTAGCCGAGTACAGGGCATTCAGTGCTGGCGACCGGTCCCTCAATCCGTCGATAATAAAGTCCACTAAGTCCCTCTCCGGGATCTGCTGATGCATGGCGATTCGCTGCATCTCGATGACGTACCGGAGGTAGCCTTCCCCAGGCCTCCGGTGCCGATTACGTAGTGCTGCGTAGATTTCATCGACCGCGTACATCTGTCCAAACTCCTGGACTAGGACTTCCTTAAGTTCCTTGTAGTTAGATGCACGCACTGTCGTAAGGAACGCGGACGCAGTCCATTCCAGCATCCGGCGGCAGGCCACGAACCGCAGCTCGTCATCCAATCTGAGGATTGAGCACGCATCCTCCAAATCCAGGAACCACTTTCTGACATCATATTTGTTATCCCCGGAGAACCGTGCCACCATTGTGTCTATGACACTCACATCCCTGGGTGGGTTCACTGGTTGGAACGGCTGACACGGCTGGAACGTCTGGACGGGCTGGCCTGATTGGGCCGGCTGGCCTGATTGGGCCGGCTGGGATGGTTGGGTCGATTGGGACGTCTGGTTGGATCTATCTTTCAGCATGCTCCGCAGCTCCGCCACTTCGCACCGGAGTAGGAGGAGTTCCTTCTCCCTCCTAAATTCTTCCATTTGACAGGCGAGTTCTGGCCCGAGTGTGGCCTCTCCTGGCACTGCGGGCGTAGACACACCTGACTGGGTGAGTGAGTCGGCTGGGCACGCCGACGTGAAAACAGTATGGCCGCCAGCGGCCGTAGAATACGTTCGTTGGGCAACTCCATAGGTGGTGCCGGTGGTGTCTGATCCCGCAATAATAGTGTTGGGGGCAGCAGAAACCTCAATGGCGGTAGCACCAGTCTGGGCAATATAAGCGGCGGCCGGCACCGCAGTAGGAATGTTGACAGGAACGGCGTACGGTTGTACGGCAGCAGGCATAGCGGCAGCAACAGACGACGCGACGGGGGGCGTCGTAGTGGAGTTGGCCGCGGACTTCTCGACAGGCACAGCAATAGCAGCGGGCGCAACAACAGACACAGTAACAGGCACAGCGGCAGGCTCAGCAACAGAAACAGAAGCAACAACGGGCGCAGCAACAGGAACAGCAGCAGCTGGCGCAGCAACAGGAACAGCAGCAACAACGGGCACAGCAACAGGAACAGCAGCAACTAGCGCAACAACAGGAACAGCAGCAACGGGCGTAGCAACAGGGGCAGCAGCAACGGGCGCAGCAACGGGCGCTGGGGAGATTCTCTCCAACGTCGGCTCTTCCAGCGTAGGTGATTGTGCACTGCGCTCGCCTCCAGCTGCCTCGTTTAGTAGGCGGCGCAGCTGCACAACTGTGGCCGACAGCGGTACGTCCACACCGCGTGCACACAAAATTTTACATAAGTCTTCTTTTGTACCCATAGCGGCTCAATATGGGGTTTGACGTGTAGGTATCCCATTTCAGAGATGTAAAAGCCTAAGAGAAACAGCAATTATTAGTTGATGTTAGCAAAATACTATATTCTTTTTCCGATTGTTTTTTGACACATCTCTCTATTTCGCCGGTTCATACAAAAGAGACCGGATCTGGAATTCAGTGTGGCCAACCACCATATTTTGTCACTTCCAGAAAACGCATTCACTAAAAATACTTAAATACTGACACAGAGTTGTACTTAGAAACTATCGACGACTACCAACACTTAAACATCGAAATCAATTAAAATTAAATATCTTACATGTCTATTGAGCGATTTCATCCAAATTCACGCAATATGCTTTTGTTATCATTCCCAATGTGTTGACCAAATTTCATTCAAATCGGACTACTATATCATATAGCTGTCATAGGAACAATCGGTTAAAATGCTTGGTATGAAAATTTTCGATATCTATCGAGCGATTTCATCCAAATTCACGCAATATGATTTTGTTATCATTCCCAATGTGTTGACTAAATTTCATTTAAATCGGACTACTATATCATATAGCTGCCATAGGAACAATCGGTTGAAATATGAAAATTTTCTATGTCTGTTGATCGATTTTAACCAAATTCACAAAATATGCATTTATTATTATTTCCTATATGCTCACAAAATTTCATTCAAATCGGACTACTATATCATATAGCTACTGTTGGAACAATTACCGATAAAAATAAAATTAACGCAATATGCGTGTCTGCAAGGGTATTTAATCTTCGGCTAGCCGAAGATAACCTTTTTTTCTTGTTTCAAGTTTAATTATATCAAACGATTCTGAAAGATTCGTTAGAACCCGACTGTAAACAAAAAAAATAAAACACCCAAAAAAGTTTATATTTGAGCGCAATGCCAATGCATGAGTTCAAGCGGGACAGGAACATACAGCGTTTACCCTGCATCTTTGGCGACAGCTTCGTCCGCGGGCGCAGTCTGTGAAGACCAATAATATACATACACACATACACGACCAATAGTTTTGTGAAAAGCGAAATAGGCGTAACAGGTAGAAGGAAGCTTTTCAGACCCTATAAGTATATATTCTTTTGATCAGCATTAACAGCCGAGTCGATATTGTCATGTCCGTATGTCTGTCTGTTTGACCATATGAACAAACAGATTTTAGAGATGGTAAGAGCTACAAGTTCAAGGTCTCTATCAACTCGATATTTAGTCAGGCAATACAATAATTTTTCGTAATAAGTCAAAAACCTGACTCACTTAGTTTTTTTTTTATTTAAAGTGTTCTAATACAAGAACTATCTATTGTAATATCTGGATATCGATTTTAACATTATAATTGGAAATAAAAGCAGAGAGTATTATACGGTCGGGCGTGTTCGACTGTACTTTTCTTACTTGTTTCAACGTGTTCTAATATAAGACTTATCTATTGTAATACCTGGATACATGGTCGAGGGGTGCTCGATCGCTAATGTGCGGATTCTGGGTACCTGCCGACTCCCAGTTTCCACGTTATAGGGTGCTATCAAGTGGCGGACCGCACACTCGTGGAATCTACATTAACTAATAACAAGTAAGAAAGGCTACAGTCGAGCACGCCGACTGTAAGAGACCCCGTACTCTCCTTTTATTCCAATTAAAAATTAATATTTAAATCTGACTGTATTTAATATAAAATTTAAATATTAAAATAAAAATTCGATTGTCATTATTTGTATGCACATACATATGTATTTATGTGTGTACGTATGTATGCTATGTCTTGGCACGGCTGCCAAACATGCGCAGCGTATGTTTCTCTCTCTCTCGTATTCATGCATTGGCATTCCGCTTAACCGTAAAACTTTGTAACCTGGTTCCTTTGTTTATAATTTAATTTGTATGCAACTTTCAGGATAGTTTGATATAATTTGGCTTTAAATGTAATTTGAATTGCAATACTGTACTGTATTAGCAAATGCCTTAAAAACGGCATGTAAATTTGAATTGGCCAGAATTGTTAATGACGTTGCATTTGTGTTTCTAGGAACCTGCTTACCAGAATTGGTGTTCCTAAGTGCAATAGTTACGGAGATATTCGCAAAAAACATCAATTTTTTCCGAGGTGTGTCTAGTTTTTTGCTTATTGCGGGGACGGTAGGGGCGTGGCACTGATTTGAAATAAACTTGATCTGCTCGCGAAAGTTACGGAATTTTTATTACAAATTTGGTGGTTCTAGCTCTTGTAGTTTAAAAGATCCAGGTGCTCATACAGAGGGACGGACGGACGGACGAACAGACGGGCATGGCTATATAGACTCGGCTATTGATGCTGAGCAAGAATATATACTTTATGGGGTCGGGAACGCCTCCTTCTACCTGTTACGCACATTTCGCTTCTGACAAACCTTATAGACCCCTCTACTCTTTTTTAGAGTACGGGGTCTAAATACAAGGAGGCCGACACTCTTCTAAAAAGTTGAACGGGACAAGGCAGTCTCTCTAACAAACTAGCGAAGGACAAGCCAGTTCCTAGCTCGTATGCTAACAAGGTGGTACCCGCAAGCCAACCGACTGCCAACCTGGAGGTGACTCCAGAGAAATCCTCTCCTGCAGAGGGCATCGGTATGCAGAGCACTAGTGCGGCTACCTTGCCTAGAACAAGAGCGGTTTTCAAAGGATTCCTTACCGACAGCAAGATTACGAAAGAAAGCTTCTCTATTGCACAACATGCATAGAGAGAGGTAGACCCACAGAATCTGGCCTGTCTTTTCAAATATCGAAAAACCACTCTCCTTTAAGGAATACTCTCTAGTGGCGTTTCTTGACATGAAGGGAGTTTTCAATAATATCCTGCCAGAACCCATCACCGGAGCTCTGAAATCCTTGGGAATTGACCTCCTCTTTGTGGGCCTTATCGACCAACTGTTAAAAGGCAGGGTCGTGGAAGCCTCGTTATGAAATGCCAACTCCTCAAAATTCGTCTCCAGAGGAACCACCCAAGGGGGTGTTCAATACACTCTGTTATAGAATGTAGCGGTAAACGGCCTCCTCCGTGCTTTGAAAGGCAGAGGATGCCTGTTTGTTGCATACGCAGATGACGTTACAATAATTATCTCGGGTAAATTCCCACAGACCCTATGCGACCGGATGAGCAACTCTCCTTCTATCTAACTGGGCCATAAGTAACGGTCTGATGGTAAATCACCTAGCTGGTTCATTTTAGGAACAAATATAAAGTTCCACCTCTAAGACTTTCCTCTATCAAAGGGGAAAGTCTCAAAATAAATTGGAATGCATGTATAGAAGATAGGGTAAAGAAAGCCTTTGTAGCCCTTTTCACATGCAAGAAGACAATTGGTCTGAAATAGGCCCTGAACCCCTACGTTGCCTTCTCCTGGCGTAGTAGTGTGGAACCGATATCTCCGTGTCTATCTTGCCTCTTGCTGCGATATCTCTCATTCCATAAAATTCCTCAAGAGTGCTTTCCTTTGATCGACGTTTGTTTTTACTAAGAATCGTGTGTATTTGTTTGCCATTGACTTTTGATTTAAACTCATTAAAGAGCGCACGCTCTAACTTAATCCAAAAGTTGACATACTTCTTACTCAGAATAAACCATCTAGAAACTCCTTTCAGCGGCTTTTTAAAAAACAAAATTATTGTAATTCACTATACCGCTTTAATTTGGCCTGTTTTTCAAATTCTGCCACGTCGTTGTTTGATACAATTGAGCGTCTCACGTTCTTATCTTCCTCAATTGCCCTCATTTTCTTTTTCTTTTTTTCTTCTTCTTCTTCGTCAGTGTCATCGTCTCTGTTGATGTGCAACATATTGCCTGCTACCAAGTTGCGAAAAATATGCAGCATCATATTTTCAGCACCAATATTTAATATAACGCCTTTTAAAATCTAATCACAATCCGGAAGCTTTGCGTATGCATACGCGCTTCGAAAGAAATATGGCGTCGTTTTCATCGTAGTTAAAGCCACAAAGCTCGCGTTCATCTTCTTCAAGCACGAATTTCTGCAGTGCACAAACACTCGCTTTCTCGCACCTCATTGGAATTTTGGAATTAACTCATTTAGATACGTCATTTTATAAAAAAAAAAACAAATCTATTCGTTTTCGCACTTTAAAACTTCTTAACTTTAGCATCGTTTTATAATTAAACTCCATTTTCGCACGAAAGAAAAAATCCAAATTCCGGACGAGCCCCCCAAATGTGGAGTTTTTATTTTTTTATTTTGTTTAGACAAATTAATTAGTAATGGTAAAGTACAAAAGAAGTAAATAATTTTTTCCTCGATTCAGCTAAATTCAGCCTCTGTCTGATGCCGAATTTTGACTATCTCATGTTTCCTTAATGTTTATCTGTTCATCGCGTTCATTATAATTGGTGCGAATTCGCCTCTTAAATAAATTCGATGCAACAAGAATACTCAAGTATGTTCGAGCTTTTCATCAAACGATCGGGAAACGAGTAATTCATCGAGCTGTACGAAAGGTGTTCGAATCAGAACGATCAATTGCCCGTTTTGTGAATGAATCGAACTTGACCATTTGATATCAAACAATTTTGTCCCAATCAGGACGATCAGCCCCATAGATCGTTTGCTGATCATTCGATGGCAACCGAACAAGTATCCGACTCAACCCGCCTGTCCGTCTTTTCAGTACAAAACGTTCGAGTAACAAGCAAGTTCGTTGGTTCGCTTGCGTTGCTTGACGTTAGAAGTGTTGTCATTTATTCAGAGGAAAATTTGCTAGTTCTAGTCGAAAACAAGTAAGAAAGGCTACAGTCGAGCGAGCCGACTGTAAAAGACCACGTACTCCTTCTAGTGAGAATTTTTCCATACAAACGTCCCGTTTACAGCCGATTTGTACTATGGGAGCTATAAGCTATAGTTGTCCGATCCGGATCAAACTAGGTGGAGATAGTTATAATGGTTACATACACATAATGTGTAAATTTCGTCACGATAGCTTAACTAATACTACATGTTGTCCGATCTGAACCAAACTTGTTGAGAATAGTTATAATGGTACCGTACACGTACTGTGTAAATTTGGTCACGATAGCTGCAATAGTTTGCAAGTTGTAGTGCAATGAAAATATTTTTTTACAATTTGCGGGGGCGGTAGGGGGCGTGAAAAAATTTGAAATAAACTTAACCTGCCTGACATAAAGACGGACTTTCATTCCAAATTTGGTGGCTCTAGCTTTTGTAGTTTAAAAGATCCAGGTGTTCAAACGGACGGACGGAGAGACAGACGGACATTGCTATAGCGTCTCGGCTGTTGATGCTGATCAAGACTATATATACTTTATGGGGTCGGCCACGCCTCCTTTTGCCTCTTACGCACATTTCGCTTCTGACAAACTTAATAAACCCCTCTACCCTTTTTTAAATAGTACGGCGTCTAATAATCAAAAAGGCTAAATTCCAATGAAAAATAATAAAATTGTTTAAATTTATATTTTTCTTCTTCTTTAATTATTAAAAAATTTAAAAACTATAGTGAATAATATATAATATGAAATATTCGTATTTTATACGAGCAAGTATTGATATGTTTCTCTTCTCCTCAAGTAGATTTAGGAAACCCTTAAGCGGTATGAGTTGTCCCCACGCCAACTGTTACGCTCTGCCGGATGGGATCGCGGTTGGCTCGAAAACGTTGTTGTTCACAATAAAAGGAGACAGGCGATTATTAAGTGCGGTTACTTAAAAGGATGTGATATTTAGACAAAACTAGGACACACAAGCATGACATTGGGTAGGATAGTGGAGCTACTTTGGAGGAGCAGTTTCGGGATCGTTGAGGAGCAGAATAAACTTCACCACAGGACGTTTGATAATGCCATGGGAGATCGGCACATCTACAACACGCCCAAGCCGTGGGCGCCAGGATGATCACTTTCAATACGCCCCAACCGCCATTCAGTTTGAGGTAAATTATCCTCATATATGAAGACTAAGTCATTCTTCTGAAGGTTGCGGGTCGGATGTCGCCATTTGTTCCGTTTGTGCAGTTTTTTCAGATATTCGACTTTCCACCGGCGACAGAACTGATGATGTAGGGCCTTAAGGCGTTGTCAGCAATTGATCAAGGACATTGGTTTTTCATGGATCTCCGGCTCACCAATAAATAAATGGGGGCCTCCCTTGAGGAAAAAATCGGGACTTAGCGCGAGCATATCTGATGACTCCTCAAACAATACCATTATTATGAATTGGAGACTGTTGGGGTTGTCATGGCCATAAAGCATTTCCGTCATTATTTAACCGGTAGAGATTTTGTTATTTTTACCGATTGTAATTCACTTAAAGCATCAAGAACCAAACGCGACCTATCTGCCAGGGCCCAATGATGGTGGGCTTATTTACAGTCGTTCTCATATAATTTGCAGTATAGAGGGGGTAAACGAATGGCTCATGCTGACTTCTTTTCCAAAAATCTTCCTTCCGCGGATGCGATTAATATTTAAAAAATTTCTGAGAAACGAGTCAATTTCGCAGAGATATCTAGTGAATGACTTATGGCTGAACGGCGCATAGATTCCGAAATTATTAGACCCCGTACTCTAAAAAAGAGTATAGGGGTCTATTAGGTTTGTCAGAAGCGAAATGTGCGTAACAGGCAGAAGGAAGCTTTTCCGACCCTATAAAGTATATATATTCTTGATCAGCATTAACAGCCGAGTCGATATAGCAATGTCCGTCTGTCCGACTGTCTGTCCGTCTGTATGAACACCTGGATCTTTTAAACTACAAGAGCTAGAGACACCAAATTTTTAAATAAAAGTCCGTCTATGATGTACGCAGATCAAGTTTATTTCAAATCAGGGCCACGCTCCCTACCGCCCCCGCAATAAGCAAAAAACTAGACTCACCTCGGAAAAATCGATGTTTTCTGCGAATATCTCCGTAAATATGACACTTAGGAACACCAATTCTGGTACGCACGTTCCTAGAAACAGCACAAATGCAACGTCATTAAAAGTTTTGGTCTGCCACGCCCCCTTTTCCCACAAGAACTAAAAAACTTTTCAAAATTTACATGCCGTTTTTAAAGCATTTGCTAATATATAACAGTATTGTAATTAAAAAATTTGTTTAAAGACTAATTATATCAAACTACCCTGAAAGTTGCATAAAAATCCAACTATAAACAACTGAGCAATTAGGTAACAAAATATCACTTGAAGCACGTGGTTGAAAGAAAAGGAATAACATTATGCTTATATATACATTAGCCGCAGGAGTTTGCAAAGGAATCGTGGCCCAAGTAGTAGAGACTCCATGTATGTAAACACAAGGCCTGAGGTTCGAACCCCGACACAGACTCAGAAGTTTCTTTTTTTTTTTTTTTTTTACTTGTTATATAACAGCATTATTATACGTAAATGAAAATAATCGGACATGTGTCAAGTGTGGGGCGTGGTGCTACTGATAGGGTTGCGGCGTGTTCTGCAAGTTGCGTATAAGTTCGCAGGTTCAATTCCCGAAAGTGGAATTTGTTAATGTACTTTTTTAAATTTAAAAAAAAAAATGTAAATTTACAATATTAACTGGTGCAACAGTGAAGGGTTGCGGTTAGTCGTTTGGCGTTTACTTTGTAAAATTGAATAAATGTAATTTATGTGCACGTGGTTGAAAGAAAAGAGATAACTCTATGTTCACTTATATTAGTCACGATAGTTACCAAACAGAGAATGGCCTAGCTGAAGGTGGTATTTCTTCCTAAACCAATGGTCTGCGGTTCAAACCCGGAACTAACCCAGAAATTTATTTATTTATTATTTTTTTTTTTTTATATATAACTATATAAATGAAAATAATCGTATTTGTGCAAAATGAATGGTGTGATGCAACTAGTAGGGTTGCAGCGTGTTATGGAACTTGCGTCAGTTAGCGCGGGTTCGAATCCCATCAGTGGCTTGATTTAGATTTTAGATAAGGCTTATGATTATTCCTGGTTTGATCGCATGTCTAAGTACATACGAAAGTTTGTTATGAATTGTATTACTTGTAATATGTCAAAGTCATCATCAGTTAAAATCCAGGCTAGACTTCATCCAATATCAACAAGTAAGAAAAGTACAGTCGAACGAGTCCGACCGTATAATACTCTCTGCTTTTATTCCCAATTAGATAGTTCTTCTATTAGAACACCTTACAACAAAAAAGACAATTTATAATCGAACATTCATATGTTTGTCTGCATGCACATACAAAATGACGTTATATGTATGCACATATGTATATATGTGTGTATGTATACTATTGCCGCCACACATGCATCAAAAGAGTTCAAATATATGCTTGTATATTTCTGTCGCGCTCGCACTCATGCATTGACTTAAATATTAACTTTATAATCGGTATCTCTGTTGTTTATTGTTGGATTTTTATGCAACTTTCATCATAGTTTGATATAATTTGTCTTCAAAGGAATCATAAATAATAATACTCTACGATAAGAAAA
The DNA here is from genome assembly GCA_035047505.1 of Drosophila parthenogenetica. Classification (NCBI taxonomy): domain Eukaryota; kingdom Metazoa; phylum Arthropoda; class Insecta; order Diptera; family Drosophilidae; genus Drosophila; species Drosophila parthenogenetica. The sequence continues at coordinate 6,314,167 of JAWNPM010000168.1, read as the reverse complement.
TATGCCTTTAAAACGGCATGCAAATTTGAAAATTTTATTTTTTTCTTAAGGCATGAGGGGGCGTGGCAGCCAAAAATTTTAAATGGCAATGCATTTCTACTGTCTCTAGGAACCTGCATACCAAAATTGGTATTTTTAAGTGCCGTAGTTACTGAGATATTCGCTTTAAACATCTATTTTTTCCGAGGTAAGTTTAGTTTTTTGCTCATTGTGGACAAATGGGGCGTGGCATCAAAAAAAAAAAAGATTCTTGTATTGACTGACTAAATATCGAGTCGATTGAGACCAAACTCGAATTTGTAGCTCTTACCATCTCTGAAATCTGTGTGTTCATACGGACAGACGGACAGACGGACAGACAGACAGACAGACAGACAGACAGACAGACAGACAGACAGACGGACAGACGGACATGGCTATATCGACTCGGCTTGTGACGCTGATCAAGAATATATATACTTTATGGGGTCTGCCACGCCTCCTTCTGCCTGTTACATACATTTGCACAAACCCAATATACTCTTGCAGAGAGTATAAAAATTGACACACCTTGGCACACGATACACATAGACATAACTGGAAAGTTGAGTGACAAGTCTGATAAAAAAGAGTATGTCATTGTCCAAGTGAACACTTTTACCAAATTTGTTTATTTAACACACACACACACTAAAGATTGAGGCAGACAATTGTATAGGTTCTGTGAAATCGGCTGTATCTTTGTTTGGAGTACCCAACCGCATAATTGCAGACCAGAGTAAGTGTAGTGTAGTGAGTTTTGTTCTCAACAAAAAATTAAATTAACTGGAATTGAAACTAGCAACAGATCTTGGCAGTATGCATTGGGCGAGGTACAGTTAGCCTTAAATTGTACATTGTCGAGTGACAAAGGCAAGCCCTTTGGCATTGTTTATTGGAAAGGCTGCTCGTCCGTTGGAGTGACTTCCACCATGTGACATGACACACGAGGTTGATTTGGCAGAATCAAGAGCTGGAGCGGTACAAAATATATCAGCAGCTGCAGCACATAGTAAAGACCGCTTTGATAACACCAAGACGAAGATTGTTGGATACAAAGTAGGAGATTTTGTGTTGTTCAAGAATGAAGAAAGGCATCAAACAAAATGAAGTCCAAAGTCCTTTACAAATAACTGAATTGTTAAATGGAGATCGATATGTATATTAAATCATTGACAAATAATAGAAAATATAAGTATGCTCACGAAAATATAAGAAAATTGCCAGAGGAGTATGTACCAGTTGAGCTAGAAAGTAGTGGAGAGGCTTTGAATGATATTGAAAAAGAAACTGTTGAAAGAGACGGTAATGAAATAATTAGAACTGTTCAAAGAGACGGTAATGAAATAATTGAAACTGTTGAAAGAGATAGTATGAATGCCTTAAAGGCTGATTATAAAACTTGAAAGAATTTGTCATAATAAAAGCACAAGTGCAAAACAAATGCTTTGATCATGGCGTGTGGCGCATAAGATGATGAAAACCGAAACCAGTTGGGTTAATGGTAATGAAAAGAACTATTAATAAAGCTAAATTAATTTAATCATGAATGGTTAAGAATGAAACAAAGAGTTGAATTTAAAATTTGTAAGATTAAAAGTTGTAATTGATAAAGTTGTATGAAAACTGAAATTGGTAATATTAAGTTCTTTTCGATAATGATAAAATTTATTAATAAAATGGTTTATGCAGTTTAACATTTTTGTGTCATTTCACGGGGGTCGTGTTGTGGTCAGGATGGCCGTGTCGAAGTTTAAATGTGATGGCGACGGGTCGGCGCGTGCTAAAAATGCATGTAAAAGAAATGTGAATGTGTATTTGTGCGTCTTTGGGTATTTCATCAGAATCGCAACTGTAGTATGGTCTGATATTGCAACAACCAATTTATGCGTCGTGTTTGGTCGTATTGGCTTGTACTTTGAAAAAGTCCCGTTTAAGAGGGGTGCAACGTCTGTAGCTGTCGCCGAGAGTGGTTCGGTAAGCACAAGATAATTAAAGGAACTCAGGCAGTTCAGGTGTATTCTGAATCAATAATAAAAGCAACGCTTTTATGTATATACAGCTGCGAGCAAAAAAATAGTAGGTGCTATTTTATATTTATTCAACATGTAGAAAATAGTGTTTTCTGTTCAAGTTTTTGGAGTTTTTTGATGCACACTTGTTTAGTGGGTTGTAGTTGTTAAGTTTCAGAAAACAAATGAGAGGTCCTTTATCCTTATCCGAAAATATGACCTTAATCAGAAAAAAATCCTTTTTCTTAACGAGCAAAATAATAGTAGTGAATTTATTTAAGTTCAATAAAATAATAATTTGGAACTTTTATCGCAAGGAAAATGTTATAAATGTAAGATCCGATAATTATTTATAAATTTAGGTTAACTTGGATGATATTTGTTGTCAAAAACACGTGCATAGCCCCATGACATGGAGTCTACTAAGGATAAGCACTTTTAAGGAACAATAGGCATCCGTTTGCGGTCTACTTTAGTCCAACGACCTTATTTGGTTGTTGGATTGGCAGTTGATACACTAGATTTTATATAAGAACACATAATTTTAATTGGGAGCACACAGGGAGCCTGCGAGGGTCACTTCATCAGTTCTTGTCCTGCCTTTTTAAAGAAATTTTTCATAACTTTATGTGGTTTTGGGAGCGTAGTCTTGTTCGAAGACCTTGAAATGGAGAATACCATCCCGTGCATAGAGTACAAATGATTTAACTATGATTTAAAGGTATTCATCTCGATCTATAGCATCTTGGACAGAAAATACAGACCCAGTTCCAAAATAAGAAAATCATGTCCAGGCCATAACAGTGCGTTTTAAGATATTTAATATCTATGTATTGCATTTGGGCACCTATTCCGGGTTTTTTGGTCAGTAATCATACAACCGTGATCCCTTACATAACAACAATTCAATTTTGGACCCATCTGACCACTGTTTAATGGACTATTCCACTACTGGCCGAACCTAGCCAATTTACATGCATTATAGAATACCCAGTTCGTTGGTTTAGAATATATTGGGATATATTGGGAGCTTTCCGTATGGTACAAATAGTTAAATAATGGTCTATCAAAATTCGCAGCTCTGACCAAACCTTTAAAGACACTTCCAGTGCTTCCTGAGTCATCCCAGTGTATCCCAAAGGATGAGGACTTATAGATCCCGATCTAACTTTTTATAATTTCAACTACATTTATCGCAATTGCCTGATAGTTTCTTTCTTATATTAGATATTGAAAGTCAGGTTAGGGGGTACATTCATATTTTTGCCATTCTGGACTAGTTCTGTCCTTGAAAGTGCGTTTACCGCTGAGCGTTAAAGCTACTACATTTAACAAATTTAATTTAATTTGTATAGGAGTCTTTAAAAATACATAATACAATGCAGAAAATTTAAATTAATCGGAAAAGATTTGGGTGTTTTGCGTTTGTAGCGTCACCACTACTATTATTTTGCTCGACCGAAATTCGTCCTTAAAGTGCCGTTATAATGAATTGGACACATAATACATACATCAATTAATCGAAATAAATTAAAGTTTTAAGGAGATCAGACTATTATCATGCGAAAGCACGACCAAAATATTGAAGGTATCAACCACTACTATTTTTTTGCTCGTAACTGTATATATATATATATATTTTTTTTTATATATATTGTATATATTGTTTTTGTTACGATGTTTGTAACGCATTAAAGGAGGCGTTTCCGACCTCATATTGTTTTGGTCTCAAATAATTCTAAGCATTTTCACCATTTTCATCCGATTGTTTCTATGACAGCTATATGATGTAGTGGTCCGATCTGGATGAAATTTGGTTTTAACGTATGATTTAGTAATACCGCGCAGTTTGACAAACAAATTCACCTTACTTTTTTCCCACAGTAGTAAAGCAACCGTAGGAACAATTAAAACAAAATTCACGCAATATACATAACTGCCAGGGTATTTAATCTTCGGCTAGCCGAAGATAACTGTTATTTTAAGACCCCGTACTCTAAAAAATAGTATAGGGGACTATTACGTTTGTCAGAAGTCAAATGTGCGTAAGAGGCACAAGGAAGCTTTTTCGACCCCATAAAGTATATACACTATGGAGCAAAACTATATGCGCACCCACTTTTTCCAGTGTAACGTCCGTTTGAAATGCAGTAGCCAAAAATTGTAAATAAAGTATGAAAGGGAATCAAAAATAGAATTATTTGAGACCAAAACAAAATCAACCAAGTTAACGGTGCTTTTCTTACCTGCAATAATGTCGATTCTTTGGCTGCTGGCTAGCTATAAGCGCCCTAGTTTTGCTTTAATTATCTTGTTGTGTTTGACTAGCTTGCATCAACTGAGCGCTGAGATTATTAAAAAATATTTGAAATTAAGAATGCCACGTGGTGCATATTTAACAGATATAGAAAGGGGTAAATTCTGGCCCTTTTTGATGAAGGGATCTCGAAGAGGGAGATTGCTCGACGGATTGCTCGTTCCGACTGTGTTGTAAAGAATTTTTTGAAGAATACCGAAAATTACTTTAAAAATAAGAGAGGAGGCCCAAAATTGAAAATTTCGGATCGATCGGAGCGGCGAATTGTGAATTGTGCCAGCAATTCCATAAAGTCAGTGCGTGAAATCGCCAATGAATGTGACCAAAGTACGTCCCGGGTATTAAAGCGGTCAAAAGTGATAAAAAGGCAGAAGCTGCAACCAGCACCTCGGTTGCTGAACCGGCACATAATGGATCGCATGGAATTTGCCAGGATAAACATGGCAAGGGGCTGGAAAAATATACATAAAAAACAAACATTTTTTTACAGACTATTTTTTCTGACGAAAAAAGTTTAATTTTGATGGTCTCGATGGCTTTAATGGATATTGGAGGTATTTACGAAAGGATCCACGGTATTTCTCTAAGAGAAACTTCGGAGGCGGATCTATAATGGTCTGGGGTGCATTCTCCGTAAACAGCTGCCATCGATAGTTTCCCACCTCTACAAGGCATACCTGGTAATGAGGAGGCAGACACTCTAGCTAAAGCCGGCGTCGAACTTCCAAGAGGCGTGGAAGAGGCGCTCGCAGTTTAGCTGAGATCACTGCAAAGTGAACTCGAACAGAGCACCAAAGAAAGCTGTAATCAAATGGGGTGGAAATGCAACAAACCAGGCATCAAAGACGCTAGAACACCTCCAATGTCACTGTTCCGCACTAGTTCGCGCGAGGCTAAAGTGTTTAGGAGCACATTATCTACACTCACTCAAGGATGGCTCCAAAAAGAGAGCCCAGGGATTTGTTGGCTTTTGCCAAGCGATTTGGCATCCTGCAGGACTACAAATAAATGTTCCACCACGATCGGATAACTAAGCGCCACTAGTGGCCTATGCACTGCTCTCTGACGGGGCACACTGGGGCAGCGGGCCAAAAAACGTGGCAAAAATATTTTTTGTAATAATAGCGTGTGGCAAAAGGAAATATTACGTTTGGTTAAGATATGATCATTTTGCCAACTGAAATTCGCCCGTTTTGAGAACTTCGGGCACCTGCTTTTAGCAATATACCGTGAAGGCATATCGGTTCTAACGCAACCAATAGTAGGTACCAAAAGTAATATCTTATGATAAAGATTGTGGCGATGTTTTTCTACACGACGCGTCAGCAACTCTTCGAAGTTTGGTAAAGTGTTTGGCGTAAAATGGTTCTGGTGGAACTAATGTATCTAAGAATGATATACGACCAGGTTTAGGATTCTTGTTTAGGGAACTCAAATATATAACGTGGATTTCCATGTTCATGGAAACTACTTCTGCTTCAATCACCAAAACTCAACGCTGAACAGATGTCTCGATACACACGACAAAACTATTGTCGATACTTGGTTTTTTGCAATTGGACAGTCAACCGACTTTAAGGCTAAGTTTTTGTTTTTTGCGTTCAAGGCGCAAGGCTTGAGCGAGCTCTTCCCTCATGAAATTAGCCTGAAACTCTAAATCCACAAGCGCAGGCTTGTGATATTTCTGCGGGTGCGTATTTGTAAAGGAGAATGTTGTGTGGACAAGAACAAACTCTACACTTCGACGCAGTGCAATTGGACACATTTTGCCCTGAATGCGAGCAGTTTATCCAGAATTTACTAGATTTCCTGGAATTAAATCTGTTGTCAACCGGCAATTCTGCGAGCCCTTGACAATGGCCCTGCAAAAGTGGCAAGTGGATTGAACTTCTTTTACAAGCAAACGACGATTTTTTTATCGTGTTTCATATCAAATGTTTGCTTCATCCTAGACTTCGAACTTTGTTCAGCACACAAATGCTGATATCGCATGTTCAAAGCTGCAACACAGTCGGCCCATTTCGGCAATGTGTTAGAGTCAAGATGTTCTTCATACTTCGAGGATCTACTTTCGACATGACTATATGAATCAAAATAGCATTTGCGAAATCTTGCTCATCTTCAATCGACATTAAGGATTCAAAGATTGCTGATACGAAGTCCACCATTGTACAAATCAATCTCAATCTTAAAAACCTGGTCGTCTGATTAATACGACTGAATGACTGAACTTTTCAAAATTTGACAGCGATTGTTATGAGTCTACCAAACTACTAAACAGACCGATAAATTGTCTGTATTCAGAGTGGTTACCGTTTAATTTAGGCAACTTTAGTTTTGGCAGGTGAGAATGGTAAGAAACGAGAGGTTTCAGAGGCGTGGTACGCACTTAGGACAGTGACAATGACGGCCCAACTCTTGGATGGCTAAGGCTAGTGGGCCTGGTACTGGAACCGGTCTGGGAAGGAGCACAGCTGGAGGTGGTGGATAGGGAGAATATTCCGTCCAAACCTAAGGCGAAAGTGCTTTCCCGAGTGCTGTCAAAGGCGACCAAGCCCTTCGGCTGCTCCAACGCCAATCCAGCGACTGGAAGGTGTTGCAGGCTGATACCTTCTCTCCTTCAGAGAGGGGCCAGAATGTAATCCTCATTAAGAAAGAAACGGTGGACATCCTGTACCCACGGGGTGTTCATAATGTAGACGCTATCTCAATTTTATTTTTCTTGTAGACGCTATCTCAAACTTCTTCACTTCTTCTTTTGTCAAAAGGTAATATTAGTCTTAGTGATCGTACTCTTAGTTCTAGTGATGGCACTCTTAGTTGTTTACATATTAATGTTATGCCATCAGCCTGCTACATTAATGTGCACCTACGTTTGAAAAACGTCACCCTGACACACAAGCTCGCAGTTAGGGACGTGGAGAGAGATCACGGCCTCGAATCGGTCATCGAAGCCACCCAGTCATGGGACATCGCTGACGGAAGGAAGCTGTCGGAAGAAAGCTGACGGAAAGAAGCTGACGGAACGAAGCTGACGGAAGGAAGCTGACGGAGACCTGACCGTGATAATCAACCCGTCAGCAGCAGGTGCAGATGCCACAATAAATGAGGGTTCTGCAGATAAACCTGCATAAGAGCATGTTAGCATTGACTGAGCTCATGTTGGCCTTGGAGCAAGGGCTTAGTCTTAGTAAGCAGATTAAGAACCGCCGTACATGTACGGAAAGGCCTACATGCTTATCGTATGCCTAATTAAAGCACTGAAGAACCAACTGCAGTAAGGCTGGAGAATAATGGAGTGCAACTCAGAGTAGCATCATGCTATATGGCGTACGACCTGCCTGCCCACACCCCGTAGAAATGGTGAAACTGACGGCGGTAGATAACGAAACAGACGCCAACGGACATCACTGCGTATGGGGATCACAGACACAAATACTAGGGTTGAGTCACTTTTGCATTTTTTCCTAACAAGAAACATGCTAATAAGGGGGATGTACGTACGTGCGTAGGTCCAACGCCCTCTTACGTCCTTGATCTCACACTTGCGATAGGTGTAAACATAACTTACTGGCGGGTCCTAGACAGACCGTCCTTCTCAGACCACAAGTACATTACATTCGAATGTACCTTTAAAAGTACTACTTAAAAAGACAGACCTCGGAACCCTAAGAATGCCGATTTGGTATTATTCGTGACTCTTATGTCCAGGATACGAGGTGGACCGAGTGTTATCGAGTCGGTGAGTGACACTGAGAGGTCTCTTTCATTATTAAACACCACCCTCCTAGTCCTGCCAACCATCTAGGCGGAAAGTGAGGTACAAACCACTCTGGTGGGATGCCAAACTTTCAGCGCTAAGAAACTAGGCTGAGGCTCTGTTCAAGGTAGCTAGACAGACCGACACGCAAATGATCTATGATGAATACAAGGTTGCTCTCAGAGTAAACAAGTCTGCCATTAGAAAGGCCAAGAGGAGCACCTTGAGGAACTTCTATTCCAATCTCAAGTCAGTCGCAGAAACCACCAGGCTGAGGATGCTGCTTTACAAGCTAACTGAAACTTGATGACGGATCATTGACGAAGAGTAAGGAGACTTAGAAGCTCTAATGGCCACCCATTTTCCGGGCTATTCAGCGCCACCCACAGAGGACGTGCGACAGTGCTCCATGCGTCACGACCTCTCACTCCCAAGTGAACTAGTCACCTCACATAAAGTACTGTGGGCCATTAACTCCTTCTCAAGGATAAATATCCCGGGTATAGACAAAATCATACCGACCTTGCTGCAAACCACCAAAGAAGTGGTCGTCCCACGGCTAGTTAAAATATTCGAGGCCTGCCTCAAAACTAGACACATTCCAACTCATAGGAGAACTGCGCGGGTGGTATTCCAACCCAGGTAAATGTGGCCGCAGCAACCCAAAGGATTACAGACCAATCAGTCTCACATCCTTTATGCTGATAAAAATGCAAAAGCTCCTGGATCGCAGCATAAGAAATGAAGCTGAGGATCGGTTGTCAGCCAATCAGCACGCCTATACGAAGGGTGAACCCGTCGAAACGGCACTACACTCGCTCGTCGCCTTCATTGAGTCTTTGTAGACATCTCGGTCATCTCCAACGCTATTATCGATAGACTCAGGGCGATCGATACACCCCCAACCATTACGCACTGAATTAGCAATCTCCTAAGCTGCAGGAGTATCCTAGCAGTTGACGGCCTCATTAAGAGGTTTGATAGAGGAGCGCCAAATAACTGCATTTGCGAATAATATATGCATAATTATTATGGGAGTCTGCCCGTCTACTCTCAGCTCCATAATGGAACGGACCCTACGGAAATTATGTAAGAAAAGGCGGACCTAATCCACAGTACAAGCTTCAGCGCTTCCTCCTACCGATGCTAAACGATAAGCGCCTTAAACCGAGCACACATATGAAGTACCTGGGAATGGTGCTGGACAGCACTCTGACTTGGAGAGCCAATGCTGAAGAAAGGGTAAAAAAGGCAACCATGGCGCTGTATGCATTTAAGAAGATGCTCAGCTGCTCTCAGGGTCTGTCACTCAGTCTTATGCATTGGATCTACATCACAGTTGTCCGTCCTTCACTGCACTATGAAGTTCTCGTGTGGTGGCAGGCCACCGAAAAGAAGACATACCTTGCCTTAATGGAAATTAATAGAAACCCTCCTGGGCTTACCCGCCCTAGACCTACAAGCGAAGTTAGTGGCGGCCAAGTCGGCCCAGCGTCTCGCGGCGATGGGGAACATGTCACAACAAGGCTATTTTGCAAAGCTACCCGACCACTGCAGTATATTCCAGGCGAAGGTTTTTGTCATAGGAAAAGCAGAGGAGGTCGCGAATCATCTCGGCACTTGCAGCCACACAATCAACCTCATGGTCGACAGTCAGGCAGCCATTAAGTCTATGATGTCGTCTACTCTCAGTTTCAGAACGGTCAAAGGGAGCAGGGAGGCATTAGATGATCTATGTACGACCAAGTCAGTACACATATACTGGGTTCCAGCAAAGACGTCCGTCTTAACGTAACCTAACCTAATGTGCAGGTCATATTGGGCATGAATTGCGTTGGTCATGCCCAGTTTATATTGTTTAAATGTGAGTTTGTACAAATGTAAAATAGACGGTGAAAAAACAAATTCTCAAATTGCGCTCTAGTCCTAGTCGAAATTACATTCGCTCCATTGCTTCTGCCACAGTAGTTCTGCCTCCTCTGCTTACGGCCGTGACTTAACGTACGCAGAAATTTATCTCAGGTTATCACTAGATACAACTATCTAATGCAGCTTTCATCACTTCTGGTAGTGTTTCAATTTCTAAGTTTAATTTCTCTGAGGTAAAATAAATCTCATCGTTTAAGATTAGTATGTCACCTGATCTGTTTCCTATCCTATGTGATCCACAATTTTAACCTCCCCATTTGAGTTTACATGAGTTAAACCACAGAAACACAGAATACGTTCCATTCCTGTGTGCCTTCCATCTGGAATTTTTTTTTTGCTAAATCAACTGATTTTTGCTAGTGACTTGTCTCTAAAATACAGCACGAATGTTATTAACATAGCTGTTAGGGGCTTGGGAACCGCCATATCTGCCGTATAACCCCCGTAGCCTTAGGGACCCTAATGCGCATAAATTAATACAAATTCTCAAATGTTGTTTATTTCACAAATTCAGTATATCGGTTATAGCGGGCTGCAGGATTTCCCTGTTTAAGTTTTATTTTTGAGTATATTATTAAGTCAGCTTTTGAATAGCTTGTAATGAGTCTTAAAATTAGCAAGAGTGTGGGATTTTCAACAACAAAAGACTTAGGTGTGGCACACCCCAGAAAGTATATATATTCTTGATCAGCGTCACAATCCGAGACAATACAGCTATGTCCATATATCCGTCTGTTCAGAGTTGGTAGGAGTTACAAGGTAAAATTTGGTTAGAATCGACTCCATATTAAGTCAGTCAATACAAGAAGCATTTTTTTTTTTTAATGTGACATTCGGCACAATGAGAAAAAACCCGACTTAGCTCCGAAAAAACAGATGTTTAAGCGGATATTAAAGTTACTATGGCACTAGAGACGACCGATTTGGGTACGCATGTTTTTAAATAATTTTATTTATTTATTTCGCAGTCTAAAATCAGTCGCGGTTATCAATCAATTGAAAACATATGTGAAAACGAAACTTATATTAATGACTATAATTAAATTATAAATATTTTTTAACTGTAAGTAAAAGGTAAATTAGGTATTAAAATTATAAATAAATAAATTAACTAATTAATCTGGGAATGGAATGTAACAAAAGATATATATATATATATGCATAGGATTGGAAAAAACTCAACCAGATCAATAAAAATGTATGCCGAAAGATCTCAGATTTAAGGGGAACCGTGAATGTCAGAGATGCAATATTTCCTTCCCCTGGAAATCTGAGATTTAACGGAGTTTGCTGTAAATGAAGCTTTTAGATGGGAAAGAGAGAGGGATGTCTCAATTAATCTATAGTATTAATTATAAAGCCCGAAAACGATTGTGCAAAGCGTAGCCAGCAGTGCATGATTGGGATATTAAAATTAAGGCATTCTAAAAGGAGTGGGGAATAAATGACATAAATTATAAGCTTGTGAAGGAAATTTACTCTAAAAACATTTCTGCGATTTTTAAGGGAAGCTTCAGAAGCAGGAGCCTAATGGTGTGGGAAGGAAGGTGAAGATTAAGGTCCCAATTAAGACCTCTAAGTGCGACGAGTAAAATCTGCTTTTGCACTCAATTAGACCTTGAGTATGAGCATGTTGAGGTGACCAGACACATGAGCAATATTCAGGAATAGATCGGACAAGGGATATGTGAAGAATTTTAGTGACGAATGGATCATTATATTCATAAGACTAGAGTTTAATAAATCCAAGACTGTCCTTGGCTTTATTAACAATTGTTGAGATATGATGAGTGAAACTTAATTTACTATTGAAAAGAATACCAAGGTTATCAACTGACCATATGCGTTTTAAGGGAACATTGTCAATACAGTAATTGGCTAAATAAGGAGAAACCCTATTGAAAGTCATAAAGCGGCATTAAGAAAAATTAAGGTTCAAGCGATTGCACCAATTGTACGATGAATTTAAATCATCTTGTAGTAGCATATGATTCGAAGGATTTTTATAGGAAAATAATAATTTCACATCATGGGCATACACAGGTAAGCGACAGTGAGGTAGCAAAGAGGGAAGGTCGTTAAGAAAAGGATTCAAAAAAAAGGGGCCTAGGTGGCTACCGTGGGGAACTCCAGAAGTAACCAAAACGGATTTGGAGATGACTGATCTAAGCAAAATTTTTTGGGTCCTACCTGTAAGATATGATATCCACAGAAGAAGGGAAGGTGATAAACTTAAAATGCTAAGTTTTTTTAAAAGAAGGAAATGAGTCAAAAGCCTTACTGAAGTCAGCATAGATGACATCAGTTTGCATTCTTTTAAGGAAGGACTCATTTAAAAAAAAAGGTTAATTCTAAAAGATTGGTCGAAGTTGAACGACTCTTAACAAACCCATTTTGGGCAAGGAAGAAAATTGACTTGCAGAGGTGTTGCACAGTCGATGTAAATATATTTTCGCAAAGATATATCCCTTGCTGTGCAGTGGGGCAATGTAAATTCTTTCCACAAGATAGGAAAGACACAGGATTCTAAAGAAAGACTGTAAGGAAGTATAAGAGGTTTATATAAAGAAGAACAGCACTCCCTAAGTACACAACTAGGAATATTATCAGGCCCAGGAGAGAAGGCAGATTTTAAATAATTAATTAAGGATGCCGGCAGTTATCAGTAAAAAAAGGGGAACAAACCAAATTAGAGAATAGGAGTTTAAAGGGGTAAGAAAAGTAAGTAGGCAAACTAGAAGTGTACGTAGATTGAAAAAAGTTAACAAAGAGATCGGAAGCAGCCGAGTCTTTACTTACTTAAGTGCTATTGAAGAAGAAAGAGTAGGGTAAAGTAGAAGATTAACGTTTAGAATTAACAAAGTTATAAAATTGTTTAGGATCACGCGCAAATTGAGTCTTGCATTGAGAATTAAGAAGGGTTAAAGCTGCTTTTACTTTCAAATATGCAAGAACCTGTCTGCTTAAACTTTTTAAAGTATTTTAATTTCCTATTTTTTAAGTTGGATAGTCTTTGTGAGAACATAGGTGACTTACGTGAAACGGACTTCACAACACTATAAGGAATACAAACATCAATAATATAATTCGTACTGTAAAGTATAGACCAGTCTATGGCAAAAATCTGTTGATTTACCAAGAAAAATTTTCCATTGCGAAAGCAACCTGGCGCCTTAGATGATGAGGAAGGAGGTGAACAGCTTAGGTTATCGAGAGATAGGGGAAGCTTAAGGGTAGGATTAAAACAATCTTGTAAGAGAAGATCTATTGATTACTAGCGACAGCATAAATGCATTGTCTTTACAAATATTGGGCTGCCACGCAATGTCAATGCACGCAAACAAGCGAGACAGAAACATACAAGCATATATTCGAACATTTGCGCTGCATGTGTGGCGGTAGTGCTGCTCGCGGACGCTGGTCGTGCAGACCAATAGAATACATACACGACCCATAGTATACAAACACTTACATGAAGTGCCAAACAAATATGTATGTGCATTCAGACAAAAAGATTTATGTTCGATTAAAATTTATTTTTTTTTGTTTCAATGTATTCTAATACAAGTACTTTGTACCATTGTAAAACCTAAATACCGATTTTTATATTATAATTGGAAAAAAATAGCAGAGAGGGAGAGCAGATAAACAGATTTATGTTGGATTATACTTCGTTTTTTATACTCTCTGCAATAATATATTGGGCTTGCGCAAATGTATGTAACAGGCAGAAGGAGGCGTGGATCAGCGTCACAAGCCGATTCGATATAGCCATGTCAGTCTGTCCATCTGTCAGTATGAACACACCGATTTCAAAGATAATAAGAGCTACAGGTTCGAATTTAGTCGACTCGACTATCGACTCGAATTTATTCAGGTAATTCATCTACAATGAGTCAAAAATCCGACACACCTCGAAAAAATCTATGTTTTAAGCGGATGTCTCAGTAACTTAGCACTTTGGAATACCAATTTTGGTACGCATGTTCCTAGAGACATCATAACTGCAATGACATCCAAAATTTTAGCCTGTCCCCTTTTCTCACAAGGAATGAATTAATTTATAAACTTAAATGCCGTTTTTGCATTTGTTCTTATAGTACAATATTGTCATTAATGATTCCATGCATGTGTGCAAGGGAGAAAGCGGCAGCGAGAAAGTGGAGAGCGAGACATACACACATGTTTAGTCACACAGACAATCAGATGTGTGTAAATATGTTCGACGGTGATTTGTTTTTTTTTTGTTTCAACGTGTTTTAATGCAATTACTATCCATTCTAATACCCTGATACTGATTTTAGCATTATAAGCGGGAATAAAATCCGAGAGTTCTGTACAGTCGGGCGAGCTTGTTCTAACACAAGTAATTTACATTGTAATACCTGAATACCGATTTTAATATTACTATCGGGAAAAAGCAGAGAGAATGTCGGGCGCGCTCGACTGTAAGTTTCTTCCTTGTTTTTTAGACCCCGTACTCTAAAAAAGTGTATTAGGTTTGTCAGAAGCAAAATGTGCGTAACAGGTAGAAGGAGGCGTTCCCGACCCCATAAAGTATATATCTCCTTACTCAGCATCAATAGCCGAGTCAATATAGCCATGTCCGTCTGTCCGTCCGTCCGTCTATATGAACACCTGGATCTTTTAAGCTATAAGAGCTAATAAAAAAATTCCGTAACTTTCCCGAGCAGATCAAGTTTATTTCAAATCAGTGCCACACCCCCTACCGCCCCCGCAATAAGCAAAAAACTAGACACACCTCGGAAGAAATTGGTGTTTTCTGCGAATATCTCCGTAATTATAGCACTTAGGAACACCAATTCTGGTACACAGGTTCCTGGAAACAGCAAAAATGCAACGTCATTAAAAATTTTGGGCTGCTACGCCCCCTTTTTCCACAAGAACTAAACAACTTTTCAAACTTACATGCCATGCTAATACAGTACAGTATTGCAAATCAAAATATGTTTAAAGACAAATTGTATCAGACTATCCTGAAAGTTGCATAAAAATCAAAAGAACCAGGTTACAAAGTTTTACGGTTAAGCGGAATGCCAATGCATGAATACGAGAGAGACAGAAACGTACGCTGCGCATGTTTGGCAGCCGTGCCAAGCCATAACATACATACGTACACACACATATACATACATATGTATGTGCATACATTTTTTTTTAATATTTAAATTTTATATTAAATACAGTCAGATTTAAATATTAATTTTGAATTGGAATAAAAAGAGAGTACGGGGTCTCTTACAGTCGGCGTGCTCGACTGTAGCCTTTCTTACTTGTTTTCAATGAGTTATCACAAGATAATGCATCGTGATATTAATGATGGGGCTATTAGCCATTGGATATACAGGATGAAGAACCGTGGACTTTTGTCTTACTGCCGTAACTGCATATGGCGAAGAAAGTGCGACTATACTCTCCTCGTGAGAGCAGCTGAAAGAAGATCCATGGTACGGTAATGTCTCTGCCATAGATTCTGGGTGGGACAAGACAATTCCTCTTAAAACACAGAAAAGGAAAATCGAATCCCAAGCCAAACAGGAGTTGATGTTAGGAGGGTTCCAGCATGACAACCGGCATCTAATACGGAGAATATGTCCGAGCGCATACCTTCCGCTATGGTACCCAGTACGCTAAGCATTATTGTGACTACTTATCCTAAAGTAGAGGTTGTGCGGAAGGACTCCACCGCCTGCAACAACTCCAAAAACAGGAATGAAATAAAAGCGTTCATCCAGGACAAGAGAAGAGCGGCTTTAATTCTCTCAAAGAATAGCAATGACGGCACTGAAGAGACTGCGGAACTGGTCAGCTGGGCCAGATCCATACTGCCAAATTTCCAGCCGCCCAAGACCAGCACAAAGATAAGTGCTTCCAACAAACGGTAGCGCTTCGCCCAAGACCCCACCTCCCGGCCAAAGAAGACTAAAATCGTTGTTCCCGCCCGCTCTTTCGCGGATGTCTTGAAGAATCATTAAAAAAAAGGCGGTAGCATCGCTGGGCAAAATTTACCCATGGGCCAATCTTGAGGCTGTAAACTGGGACAAAATCCCAAGTGCCAGAGCTTAGGTGTCTGCGAAGCCAGCAGAGTCCGAACGCATCCTGCGACTACTAAAAGTCTGCAAATTGGAAAGTTTCCAGAGTAAAGGAGGCGATTGGACCATCCAGGCCAATAATCCAGATACTCAACGAAGCCTCTGCAGACTTGCAGGCGGCGCCATAAAATGCGGATTCAAGATGGCCACGATTCGTATTTACAAATCGGACGCAAAAAATAGGTGCATCTCCAAACATGAAGCGGACCTAGACATGGCCGATCTCTCCGATGCGTCTGATGTTAATAGGATATGCTTAAAGGATATATCTCCGAGGAGAACGACCTGGCCAGAGGTCTCAGTAAAGTGGATAATACTGAGCTGGAGGACCTCGAGGGAGAGGAGAATTCAGTCGCAGACACCACGGTGGTGGAGGTTAAATCACGGGGTGTCGATTACGCTACGGCAGATAAACGTTCACCACAGTAAGGCAGCTTCCACTGCTCTCCTGTGCCTCCCAGCCGACATTTTCCTCATCTGGGAACCGTTGCTATGCAAAAGTCGCATTTTTAATTTAGGTATCAGGTAAAGCCCGAACCTGTATTCTAGCTATTAAAGATCTGTCAATTTTCTTACTTCCCAGATTCTGCTTAGCTATGAACGGGACATTAGCTACGAACCTCCCTCAACTACTTCGACACTCAGTGGAGACATGTGACAATATGAATAAAGACATACTACATGCCTACGATGCCAATGCTCATTATTATCATTAGGCTTGCACTAATACGAATAGTAGGGGTGAGCCAATTTTTAACATCATTCTCACAACCAAACTAGTTATCCGGAATAGGGGTAACGAGCCTGCCTTTATAAGACCTTACCCTCATTTTCAGTTCTAAAGAATCTCGCATTCAGTCATGGAAAGTTCTGAATGAACCCTCCTTTTCGGACCAGAGATATATTGAAGTCATTATACAACTTGACCTACCTCAAGCTTTACGCTTTCGTAATCTCAAAAAAATCTCTAATAGAGAGATCCACAGTACCAAAAGAAAATCCTTAGATCCAGTTTTTCGGATGCACACTATGCATACCGTTAAGGTAACCCACGGAAACTGCCTTTTATTGGGTAGTCTCAATATAGAAAAATGCTCTCTAAAAGAATTCTCGCTCATAGTATTCGTAGAAATTGAGCTTTCAACATTATCTCAGAGATGATAACTTAAGCACTATCACTACTTGTAGACGATCCATTACAGTACACCTCACTGACCAAATATTGTTTTTGTCACGATGTTTGTAACGCATTGAAGGAGGCGTGGAAGACCCCATAAAGTATATATATTCTTGATCAGCATCAACAGCCGAGTCGATATAGCCATGTCCGTCTGTCCTTCTGTCCGTCTGTCCGTCTGTTGCAACGCGAACTAGTCTCTCAGTTTTAAAGCTGTCGTGGTGCAACTTAGTACACATGTGTATTCTCTCTGCACGCAGTACATATGTTTAAATCGGCCAGATCGGATCACTATATCATATAGTTCCCATAGGAACAATGCCGAAATTTGCTTAGTATAATTCATTTTTTCAATTTTTTTTTCAATTTTTTTTTTTTTGACGTGTAATGCTATGAATACTAGATTAAGTTGTACTTTTTTGAAGTGTAATGCTATGAATACTAGATTAATTTGTACTTTTTTTTTGACGTGCAATGCCATGAGTACTAGATTAATAAGGTTTTTTTTGCAAACAATTCAAGGAGTACTTGATTGTACAACACAAAACAGCGCACAATTGTTTTTTTCTTTGAAAACAGTGCTTAAAACTAAGTGTCTTAGTGATAAGTGTCTTATTGTGAATTAAAATTGTTTTTTTTTTTTTCAAAACAGTATTAGAAGCTAAACTTCAGTTTGTTCAACAATTATAAGTGAATTACAATTGTTTTTTTTTTTCAAAACAGTCTTAGAAGCTCAAAGTGTGAATTTTAAAGTGCAATTGACTTAACCTTAACTTAAACAAATTTTTTGAGAATCAGTTAAGTCATAATTTATATTATTTTTATTTAATTTTCCATTTCGTTCGAAGATATTTTTATTTTTTCCTGATTTTTTTTTCATACTTAGTATGAAAATTTTCTGTCTGTTGATGGATTTTAACCAAATTCATTAAATTTGCTATATGCTCACAAAATTTTATTCAAATCAGACTACTATATCATATAGCTACCGTTGAAACAATTACCGATAAAAATAAAATTAACGCAACATGCATGTCTGCAAGGGTATTTATTTTCCGCTAGCCGAAGATAACCTTTTTTCTTGTTATTATTATTATTTTTGTTTTTTCACGTGTAATGCTATGAATACTAGATTAATTTGTAGTTTTTTGACGTGCAATGCCATGAATTCTAGATGAATCATGGTTTTTTTTGGCAAACAATTCAAGGAGAACTTGATTAAAAAGGTTATATTAACTTCAGTTTGTTGTACAACACATTTAGTATATGCTCACAAAATTTCATTCAAATCAGACAACTATATCATATAGCTACTGTTGGAACAATTACCGATAAAAATAAAATTAACGCAATGTGCATGTCTGTAAGGGTATTTAATCTTCGGATAGCCAAAGATAACCTTTTTTTCTTGTTTTTTTAATATTTAAATTTTATATTAAATACAGTCAGATTTAAATATTAATTTTTAATTGGAATGAAAGGAGAGTACGGGGTCTTTTACAGTCGGCGTGCTCGACTGTAGCCTTTCTTACTTGTTTTTTGCGGTGTTTTTTGGAGTCTTTCTTGTGTTTTTATCTCCGCTTTTATGCTGTTTGAGTGAATGATATCAGTCGGTTTCATTTGAGCTACCGGATGAATAGTTCTAGTGTATTCTATCCTGTATCTATCTATTATCTAATCTCATACATCGCGCAATTTCTACTAAGGTGCTGTGGAACCGTGAAACCGAATTGACCGTTCGAGACGCTAAGAATAGGACGTGCATTTGCAATTTAAATATTAAAGTTTGACAAAATGGACTTAACTATTTCTGAATTTAACGATTCATTATCGCAGTAAATGGTATGAATCTTGGGAGAGAGGTTTACAAGTTGTAGATGTGGGGTTTTGATTACCAGAAAAGATCTTGACCACATTGGCTAGGTAACGGCAAATTATTTTGGGGTTTGTATTACGATCAGATACCGCAAAGGTCAAAGGCTGATGGTCGCTAAATATGATTAAGTCTCTAACTCCGTATAGGTAATTCCGGAGATTTTTGAGTGCCCAAACTATTGCCAACAGTTCTCGCTAGGTTGTAGCGAGCTCTGCTTCTTTGTCCTGCAATGTTATTGAAATCATTGTAATCGGGCGACCTTCTTGTGAAAGAACGGCGCCAAGGCCATGTGCCGAGCCGTCAGTTGTTACGACAAAACCCAAATATTCCACGGGTTTCGAAAAGACTTTTTAAGACCGAATCAACGTGTTTGACATGATCCTCCTTATTTTCGGAGAAAATTATAACGTCAACAACATAGACGTAACAATGGCTCCCTAAAATATACTCGGAGCATTTTTTAGCCCAAAGGGGAGTTGGCAGAATTAATATTATTTACGGAGAAAGTCGGTTTTTCTCTGTCCTTTTCCGATGATTCGATTTGGTGGAATCCTGACTTTAGGACCTAAAGTTTAGGTCTAATGTGGTGAAAAGTTTGGAGTTTTCTGATTTAGTTTCCCGAAATCAATGACCATTCTTTTTTCTTATGGCCAAGCTCATCAACACTCATTTTATCCACAACCCAAAGGTGATGGTAATGGCCGAATTATTCCATTTTCGAGAAGTTGTTGAACTTCAGAATTTACACAGTTAGCTACACCCATTAAAAAAGGGTATAATTTTGAGCACACTGGCTCATCATCTGCTCGGATAGTGACCATAGTGTTTATATTATAGGGGAGATAACGTTTGCGTCTGCAAACGCTTTTGACCTTTTGTTGATCATTCCATTGAAAGGTTCTCTCATTACTGTTAGAACGTCAGAATCGTCAACTTGGACAAAGTTAATTTGTCGACGTGTTTTGAATATAAGCGATTACGTGCCGTCATTGTATCTAGTTGTAACGGCATTTAAATCAATATGTGCATCGACTTGCATAAGAAAATCTAATCGCACCATACCATCAAAATCACTTAGTGTTGAAAGCAAGAAGATGAAAGAAGTTTGGTTGAACGATTTTATCAGACATTTTTGTAAAATTTGGATAAGGGCTTAATGTAGTTTTTGGAAGCTCCGGTATCAATTAGAAGTTAGAGAACTAGTCCGTTCTCCACATTCTCTTCGGTGTGGGAGGAAGGACCTATTCCTAAAAAATTACACGAGTCGTTAGTTACGTCATCGTCGTATGTTTGGCAATTCTTTTCAGTTAATGACCGATAAACATTCTAATCAGTGTCTTGCTCTTGAGAAGAGTAGTTGACATTTTGTCGACTCCGGGTAGAACTGGTTTTCTTGTTCAAATGGGTTGGTTGTCGAAAACGTAACATTGATGAATCAACGACCATATGTTCTTATGGCTGATATTGTTCTCGAGGCTGGAATCCTGCTTACAGGATTTCTGCTCAGGGCCTCCTTGGTGGCCCGCTTGAGATTTGGGTTGGCCATTTCCCTTATTTCAAATATTGTTCTGCGAATAATTGCCTGATTTGTGTTATTTGGACGTTGATGTATTAACGAGAAAATACATTCAAGTGGCCCAGCAATACCAAGCAACGAGCTTGTTGGCGCGCGAAACCCTGCAGGCATTGCGGACACCTCCCGCATACCCGGCCGAGGGGCACATGGCATAACGGCTAACGGAATCGCGGAACGCATTTAGTAGTTTAAAACAATGACATAATATAGATAAAAATTACACTACAACATAATATCTAAAAATTTAATCTAGATAGGTGACAAAGAAATGAGGTTCTAATTACAGGGATAGAAGTAGAACTTCCTATAAGTCCAGAAAGTTTGTTGCAGTTACTACACAAGACTCGAAAAGGGTTATGAAAAGCAAAGTTTGTAGTCCGTGGTTGAAGAAAGAGGGGAAGAAAGTTTCTAGTAGGTCTGCTCGACACCAAAACCACGATTAGTGATCGGCAAAACATGCTTATCACACTTGAGCTTTGGATCCGTAAGGATACCCAAATCTGTGACCGGCTCAATCCTGTGAAGAGAACTGACATTCAAGATGTAATTGTTAAGAAGGGCGAGTCGCCTATTGAAGGACGTTTCGTTACACTTACTAAGGTTTATATTTAATAAATTTACTTGGCACAAGGTTTGCAATCAGTATAGATCAGATTTGAACCTGGGATCAAGGAGTGAATCAGTAGCCGATACACATAGTTTAACATCGTCGGCATACATAAGCACCCGAGAGTGACGGATTGCAGATGGCAGATCGTTCATAAATGAAATAAACAGCAAAGGAACGAGGTGGCTTCCTGGCGAAACACCGGAAGTAACTTTCACAGATTTCGATAGTGTATCTTTAAAATACACTTGTTGTGTTCTAGAACTTAAATAATTTTCAATCCAAAAAATAAAATTATGGGAAAGCCCCAACAGATTGAGTTTATGTATTAATATGTTGTGATTAAAGGAGTCAAAGGCCTTTCTAAATGGCTCCTTTGTGAAATTTTTTTTCAAGCCCTTCAAGGCAAATGATGTAAATTCTAACAGGTTAGTGGTAGTGGATCTCTATTTCACACCCATGCTGCCAGGGTGAAATCATAGACATTGGATTTGTTTCCTTTTTTATGAAGAGAAATAATGTAAGATGATTTCCAAACTTCACGGAAAAAGGCATGAATCGACTGACAATGTAAATATAATTTTTAAAAGGCCATCTGTACAATTGCTCAGCACACAGTCTGGGACTCCGTCCGGCCCGGTTGAAAAGCAGGTTTGATAGACTTTTAACTACGTAAAAGCGAACTCCGTCCGGCCTCGTTGAAAAAACAGGTTTGATAGGCTTTAAACTAGGTAAAAGCGAACTTGCAGTGATAACTGGGGCAAAATTATAATTGAAAGAATTTACATGATAAGGATTTGCAAATAAATCGTAAGGTTGGGGGGTGCTCGATCGCTGGCATGCAGATTCTGGGTACCTGCCCAGTTTTAGCTACGCTTAACACGTTATAACGGGGTATGACGTGGCGGACATCCTCTCCCGCACACTCGTGGGAGTCATATGGATAACGCTTAATTCACAACAGAGGCCGGTACTCTTTCAAAAAGCCGAATGGGAAAAACCAATCCCTCAAATATAAATGCAAAGGAAAAATGGATGGCGGACATTGCGGATGGCACGCGGGAGAACGTGAAACTGATCGCCTGGGCAAAGGAGATCCTTCCCAATTTCCAACCGGCCAAAGATAGCACCAAAGCAAAAGTCCGCAAAAGACAGCGCTCGGCCGAAGGACAGTCTTCTCAGCCAAAAAAGTCGAAAGTGGTACCCTCGCGCTCCTTCGCGGACGTGGCCAGGAACAAGGCGTGCTTGACAGAGGAGCCCCGGAAGCTCCGCCGAGCTGTTAGGACGCGGGTGGTATCAGGGCACAGTGAAAGCCATCGCCTATCAGAATAACCACTCCGTTAACCTCTACAAAAAAGCGGTAGCCTCTCTGGGTTTAGTGTACCCCGGCGCAATGGTCGAGGCGGTACACTGGGCCAATGTGCCTAGCAATCCACGAGCTAGAGTTTGGGTCTCCGCCAAGCCAGCGGAACCTGAACGATGCGGCTTCTGCAGGTCTGCAACCCCCAGCTTCCTACTGCCAATTGGAAGGTGGTTAAAGTTGAGGAGATGAATGGTCTGTCTAGGCAGATCATTCACTCCCTCGACAAGGACTCTGCAAAGGTCTTATCCAGGACGGATGGCACTGTAGGGTACGGTTTCAAGCGGTTCAACATCAGAATTTGTAAGTCTGATGCGAAATGCAAATCCGACCCTAAATGCGAGCCTGACCTAGACATGGTCGAACCCTCTGAAGCTGAGGTCTTAGAGGAAGACATACTCGGGTGGTATGCCTCTGAGGAAAGCGACCTGGCCAAAGGTCTCAGGAAAGTCAATGTGGCGGATCTCGACGACCTCAAAGACTGAGGACTCAGCTGCAGATGTGACGTTGGTGGAGGCTAAATCTCAGTATATCACACATAATCCTGCAGATCAATCTAAAGCAGCGTTCGCTGCCCTTCTGCTTTTCCTAGCCAGGGGAGAAGCTGACATAGTCCTCATCCAGGAACCATGGCTCTGAAAGGGCCGCATTTCTGGTCTGAGGACTCCACTTTTCAAACTCCACGCAGTTGAGGAAACACCCACCCTAAATACCTCCCTTCACTTCTACACCGATAGCTCTCGGATTAATGGTAGAACCGGAGGGGGTATATTTTGTCCGGAGCTAGGGATTACCTCAGCCTTCAGACTACCCGACCACTGCAGCGTATTTCAGGCTGAAATATCTGTCATAAAAGAAGCGCTTACCACTGTGGTACGCAAAATCCCGTATAGATGCAAAATCAGTATTCTATCTGAGAGTCAGGCAGCCCTCAAATTACTTAGGTCTACTCTACTACTCTTTTAACTCGTCAACCACACTCGAGTGTGGCAAATCTCTCATGGAGATGGCAGAACTTTTCGACATACATGTGGGTCCCTGGTCACAGTGATATTGAGGGCAATTGTACTGCAGATGAGCTCGCATGGCTGCGCACAGCCTTCACTCTCGATGTTTAGAGAGGGCAAATTTGCATGCCTCTAGCGACTTGCAAGGAAAATATAATAAAATACTTCGAACGTCTAGCTGATCTTAAATGGGAAGCCACGTCTAGGTTCAGGGCTCACGTCTCACCTGGCCGTCTCGCTCGGCAAAACGTTCTTACAATCTCTGCCGCTTAACTCGGAAGGACTGCACTGCTGTTGTCCGCGCTCTAACTGGACACTGGCTTGTGGGTCGACACGCCCGAAGGCTATCTGTCTCCTTCCTTGATTTCTGCAGAAGTTGTGGAAACGAGGAAGACGACGAAACGGTCTTCCACCTCTTATGTCAATGGCCGGCCCTTTTCAGTGAGTTATCTAACATATCTGAACTATAACCCCAGGAAATAACAAGGATGGAGCGTTAATGAGTAAACCCATACGGCAGATAGCACTCCCCTCTTCTCTATCGTTTCTGCCTCCCACACGGTGTCACAAAGAGCCGAATTAAAATGGCTCATGTATGCTGAAGTTTCTCTAAATTCCAGCAGCCACTTAACCAAACCTAACCTAACCATCAATTATTCTATAGTAATCATTCTAATTAACGCATAGTATTTGAAAACGATTGTGAAATACGTAGTCGGTAGTGCATGTCTGAGATCTAGGTGTTTATACGGACGGACTCGATTCGGTTTTTGATGCTGATCAAGAATATATATATTTT
Organism: Drosophila parthenogenetica; assembly: GCA_035047505.1. Lineage (NCBI taxonomy): Eukaryota > Metazoa > Arthropoda > Insecta > Diptera > Drosophilidae > Drosophila > Drosophila parthenogenetica. The sequence continues at coordinate 6,289,616 of JAWNPM010000168.1, read as the reverse complement.
ATAGGGTCGGAAAAGCTTCCTTCTGCCTGGTAAACACAATTCGCTTCTGACAAACCTAATAGCCCTTTTACTCTGTTTTAGAGTACGGGGTCAAATAATTGTAGGGGAATGTCACCTATCGTGGACACCCTCTTGTAGTGGGCACACCAGCGTAAACCTAGGCAGGAATTATATATCTACTACTGATCTAAGCATTGTAGTAAGTCGTTTTTACTATTATGTGGTAGCTGTGATAATTAAAGGCTACAGTCGAGCGAGCCGACTGTAAAAAACCCGATACACATAGTGGTTTAGAATTAATATTTAAATATAATTAAAAATGTAAATTTTAAAATGGAATTAAAAAAAGAAATGAAAAAAATTTCACTGATCGGCTTCGAACCTGCGCCTCAGACGACAGTTCGATAATACACCGCGACTCTACCAGTTGGATTACGCTCCACTTTTGGGAATGTTCTCTCTGTTTGAAAATATATGTTTACACATACATATAAGTATGTATGCTATTGGTCGGCACGATCAGCGTCTGCGGACAAGCGATACAGAAACATGCAAACACATCCTTGTTGTTTTTGTCTCGCAGTAATTTTGCACTTAAAAAACATAAACTTTGTGACGTGAAAACTCTCTTATTAATTGTAGTATTTTAATGCATAGATTGATATGATTTGCCTTTAAACGGATGTTAAATAACAACACTGTATTATTTGATCAAATGCCTTAAAAACGGTACCAAAGTTGAGAATTATTTTGTTTCTTGTGGGAAAAGGGGGCGTGGCAGACCAAAATTTTTAATAACGTTGGATTTATGCTGCCTGGTGTTCCTAAGTGGCAAAGTTACTGAGATAAGGCCCATGGCAACAAAGCTTCCTTCCGCCTGTTACGCACATTTGGCTTTTGACAAACCTAATAGATCGCCCTACTCTATTTTTGAGTATTTGAATTTGAAAAAAATTACTTCTTAATATCGTTGTTTATTTTGACGTAACAATTTTATAATTATTTGAATGCCATTACGCAGCTCATTAACACTCAAACAAACCTTACATGCAAGCACTCTGCATCTGATTTAATAAATTAATAGGGCGATGGGTAAGGTAAAAAACGTAATTTTTTACAAATAAAACAAGAAAAAAAGGTTATCTTCGGCTAGCCGAAGATTAAATACCCTTGCAAACACGAATATTGCGTTAATTTTATTTTTATCGGTAATTGTTTCAACAGTAGCTATATGATATAGTAGTCCGATTTGAATGAAATTTTGTGAGCATATAGGAAATGATAATAAATGCATATTTTGTAAATTTGGTTAAAATCGATCAACAAACAGAAAATTTTCATATTAAGTATTTCAACCGATTGTTCCTATGGCAGCTATATGATATAGTAGTCCGATTTGAATAAAATTTGGTCAACACATTGGGAATGATAACAAATGCATATTGCGTGAATTTGGTTGAAATAGCTCAATAGACATCGAAAATTGTCATACAAAGCATTTCAACCGATTGTTCCTTTGGCAGCTATATGATATAGTGGTCCGATCTGGATAAAATTTGGTCAGTTGATGGAAAATGGTAAAGAATGCAAATTGGTACAAATCGTTCAAGAGGCACTGAAAATTTTCATACTAAGCATTTTCAGCATTTTTAACCGATTGTTCCTAAAAAACTTTTTTTTTTAACCGATTGTTCCTAAGCGAGCTATATGATATAATGATCCGATTTTAACATATGAACTGCGTACAGAGAGAATACACATGTGTACCAAGTTTCATCACGATAGCTTTAAAACTGAGAGACTATTCGCATAGAAACAGACGGACAAACGGACATGGCTATATCGACTCGGCTGTTGATGCTGATCAAGAATATATACACTTTATGGGGTCGGAAACGCCTCCTTCAATGCGTTACAAACATCGTGACAAAAACAATATACCCTCTGACCGTCAGACGGTAATCAACAATATATATATTTTATGGGGGCTGTCACTCGTCCTTCTGTCTGTTCCATACATTTGCACATTGTTGTGCAATACCGTTTTTAAGGCATTTGTTTTTACAAATGCAGTATTGTTATTTTTGATTCGTTTGAAGACAATCCATGTCAAACTATTCTGAAAGTTACATAAAAATCTAATTATGGCCCAAAAAGCTACCGCATAACAAAGTTTATGTATAAGCGCAATGTCAATGCAAGTGTGCAAGCGAGACAGAAACATACAAGCAAATGAACGAATGTTTTCGCTGCATGTTTGGCGGCAACGTTCCCCGCGGACGCTGGCCGGGCCTACCAATACTATAAATAATTATATAATTATAATTATAAATTAAAAAATGTATTTTTACTGAAGGTATTAAAGAAAATTGGTTAATTAAATTAATCAATTAATTATTTGATCTTGGAATACAAAGTAATAAAATTGATCCAATATTTGTTGCAAGTTGTGGGAAAAACCCAGAAAACTCGTGTTGGCTGTAAAGTTAAACTTTAAGATGGGAAAGAGCTATATCTATTATTCTAGGCCGTCAGCAGTCGGATATACGAGGGGGGAAGAACAATGGACCACGGCCTTACTGCCGTAACTGTATATACCGGCGGAAGTGCGACTATACTCTCTTCGTTAGGGCGGCTAGAAGCAGAGCCATGGTACGGTCATATCTCTGCCATGGGTGCTGACGAATGGTAGTCGGGCTAGAAGTTGAACACTTCTCTAAAAAGTCACCCCAATCCCAAGGTGAAACAGCGTACGCACTAGTAAGCGGACTCTGGGTACCTGCCGACACCAGTTTTAGCTAGGCTAACCATGTTATTGCGGGCTATGACCTGGCATATAATACATTTCCCGTACACTCGTGGGATCTATGTGGAGAAAAATAATTTTAAAAAACAAACAATAGAGACAATCTTACAAATGCCCCTCAAACAATATTGCCAAGGATAACCCAATCCCGGCAAGACCACCGGCTACCGTACTAGCGGACACACCTTAACTTACCTCCCCTGCCATAGACTTCAGCACGTAAAACACAAGCGCGGTTGCTGTGTCTGCAGTAGGAATGGTAAATGAATGTGCCGCTTCGATCAGCAACCAACAATAAAGAGAAGAAGGCGTTTTTCCAGAACAATCGCAGGGTCACCTACATCTTGTCAGAGAACAGTGCGGATGGCACGCCGGAAGCCGCAGAACTGATCGCCTGGGCAAAGGAGGTCCTTCCCAATTTTCAGCCGGCTAAGGGGAGCACTAAGAAGAATGTCAGGAAAAGACAACGCCTGGCCGCCGAATAACAGACTTCTCAGCCAAAGAGGTCGAAAGTGGTGCCCTTTCGCTCCAACAAGATCATCATCGGGGTCCCAGACAGGGGAGCCCCTAACGGTCTTGTTCCTAGGGAAAAATTGAGAGCCAAGATCGTTTTCTCGGTATTATTGAGGTAAACGGAGGAGCTCCGTCGAGCTATGAGGGTGCGGGGTGGTATCCGTGCAAAGTAAAGGCCATCGCCTGCCAGGATGACCGCTCCGTTGTCATATAGAAAAAAATAAGTAGCCTCCCTGGGTGAAGTGTACCCCAGTGCAAAGCTCGAGGCAACCCATTCCTTACCATAATCATAAAAAGATGGAGTGGAACATTTTCTCTCGCCACTTGGAACGTCTGATCCCTCTGACTCCGCCTTGGCTAAAAGGTAAAACACAGAACAGGCTTGGTATTTGTATAAAAGGTCTCTCTCAAGCAACAAAATAAAAACTAAGGAAAGCCATAAGAAACTAATGGCGACACTTCTTCCACTAATAATACCTCTGTGGCAGCTAGACTCAGAAAGATACTGACACTCCATTCCGGTCTGGGTTTTCTCAAAAAAGTGATAACTCCTGGACATCGTCAGGAGAGAAATCACTCAATCTACTGCTAGCAACCCACTTCCCGGGCTGCTCAAACAGTCAACCATCTCCTTCTCCAATCAACCAATCACGTGGGGAAGGACCTCCTCTAACTCTCAATAGCAAACACAACATCTTATGGGCAATAAAAAGTTTCAAACCTTCCAAATCGACAGGACTAGAAAGCATCATTCCAGCACAACTTCTCTATGCTGGTAATCGCGGAACTTCATGGCTTCAGCTTATATATAAGGGTATCTTCATATTTCGACTAGTTCCCAAATCCCGGCTTCTTTCTAAGGTAATTTGTATACCTAAAGCGGGTAAGCCTTCCCATTGCAACCCTAATCACTTCAGACTAATAGTCGTCTTCCTAGGCATTGAAGGGACTTTCAATAATATTCTACCTGATGCTGCTACTGAAGCACTATTCTCTCTTGGCGTGGAACCCCTCATCAATCAACTACTGAAGGGAAGGATCGTCAAGACTTCTCTAGGCAGTGCTAACATGTCAAAATTTGTAAACAGAGGCACTTTGCAAGGAGGTGTCCTCTCCCCACTATTATGGAACACAGCAGTCAATCAACTACAGCGGACCTTTGATAGAGGTGGATGCAGGGTAGTGGCATACGCAGATGACGTAGCCATCGGCTTCTCCGGTTAATTCCCTCTGACCTTCTGTGATAGAATGAGTGAATCTCTCTGCTACCTATCTGAGTGGGTTACTCTAAGCAAAACCGAACTAGTCATCTTTACTAATAAGTACAAAATACCGTCTCTCAGACTTCCCATTCTTAAAGGAGAAGTTCTCAAACTCAGTGAGAATGCCAAGTATCTAGGCATCTTTCTTGATAGAAAGCTGAACTGGAACGCCTACATTGAGGCCTCGGTTGCCTTCTTTACATGCAGAAAGACCATCGGCCTAAAGTGGGGCATAACCACTCTCATCTCACGCTGGCTCTACACAGCTATTATTCGTCCACTCCCCCTATATGAAGTAGTAGCCTGGTGGCCGGCTCTCAAACAGAGGACAATATGACCAAGCCGACCAAAATACAGAGACTTGCTGGGCTATACACACTAGGTGCCCTAAATACCACACCCGAGGAAGCCCTAGACTCTATCCTCTATACTCCTATTGACATTATGGGTATAATAACAGCCACCCTCTCTGCAACTAGAATAAGAGAGAGGCTCGCCTTTGGAAACCGCTCGGTACGGGCCATTCACAAATTCTATCAAAGCTCCCCTTTTCCATAAATAAAACGAACTACTGCATACCAATGGAGTTCACCACTACCCCTTTTAAGGTCCTCATCCCGTCAAGGCCTGGATAAATGGCACTCCCAACCTAAATACCACCCTTAACTTCTACACCGATAGCTCTTGGATTAATGGTAGAACCGGAGGGGGTATATTTTGTCCGGAGCTAGGGATTACCTCAGCCTTCAGACTACCTGACCACTGCAGCGTATTTCAGGCTGAAATATCTGCCTTACCATTGTGGTACGAAAAATCCCGTATAGATGCAAAATCAGTATTCTATCTGACTCTACTACTCTTTTAACTCGTCAACCACACTTGAATGTGGCAAATCTCTCATGGAGATGGCAGAACTTTTCGACAAACACCGCATGTGAGTGATGGGTCACAGTGACATTGAGGGCAATTGTACTGCGGATGAACTCGCAAGGCTTCGCATAGCCTCCACTCTCGATGTTGAGAAAGGGCAAGTTTGCATGCCTCTAGCGACTCGCTTCGCACTCGCTTTGCACACGGACGTGCTTTTTTCACCTTTCGTCGCTTTTTTCATATTATAAACAAAATAAAGTTAACTACATCATCATTAATACTTTGTGTCAAACACCGGCTGTGTAAACGCAAAGTTTAATTACACTAACAAACTTATTTTATAATTTCCTTGCAATTTTTACCAAAACAAAGTTTAGTCAAAGCAAGTTGTTTGTTTATTTGTGCACTTGCTTTGTTTTCTCCCAACAAGCTTTGTTTTTGTTTGTAACTTGCAGTTTTGCTTGCCTGCTTAAATCGTTTTAGTCTCGAGCACAATCTATAAATAGATTTTTACTCTCGCGTCATTTCTCTCTACTCTCTGTAAGCCGCGCTTTGTTTCACCCTCCTGCTATCCCGCGATCTAAGTGTTGTTGGTGTTGGCTACCTAATCTCCAACAGTAAATTTTTCGTTTGCCGCGCAAACAATTTCGTATTTTTAAGTACGCTGTATTTGTGATCTAACTTAGAATCTGTTTACTTAAACCTTGTGTATATCCGTCATTCTTTTTATACTCTCTGCAAGAGTTGGGTTTGTGCAAATGTATGTAACAGGCAGAAGGAGGCGTGGCAGACCCCATAAAGTATATATATTCTTGATCAGCATCAACAGCCGAGTCGATATAGCCATGTCCGTCTGTCCGTCTGTTTCTATGCGAACTAGTCTCTCAGTTTTAAAGCTATCGTGATGAAACTTGGTACACATGTGTATTCTCTCTGCACGCAGTTCATATGTTAAAATCGGCCAGATCGGATCACTATATCATATAGCTGTCATAGGAACAATCGGTTAAAAAGACTGAAAATGTTAGTATTAAAATTTTCAGTGTTTCTTGAACGATTTGAACCAAATTCTCGCAATATGCTTTTTTTTCCCATTTTTCATCAGCTGACCAAATTTTATCCAGATCGGACCACTATATCATATAGCTGCCATAGGAACAATCGGTTGAAATGCTTCCTATAAAAATTTTCTATGTCTATTGAGCGATTTCATCCAAATTCACGCAATATGCTTTTGTTATCATTCCCAATGTGTTGACCAAATTTCATTCAAATCGGACTACTATATCATATAGCTGTCATAGGAACAATCGGTTGAAATGCTTGGTATGAAAAGTTTCGATATCTATCGAGCGATTTCATCCAAATTCACGCAATATGATTTTGTTATCATTCCCAATGTGTTGACTAAATTTCATTTAAATCGGACTACTATATCATATAGCTGCCATAGGAACAATCGGTTGAAATACTTAGTATGAAAATTTTCTATGTCTGTTGATCGATTTTAACCAAATTCACAAAATATGCATTTATTATTATTTCCTATATGCTCACAAAATTTCATTCAAATCGGACGACTATATCATATAGCTACTGTTGGAACAATTACCGATAAAAATAAAATTAAGGCAATATGCGTGTCTGCAAGGGTATTTAATCTTCGGCTAGCCGAAGATAACCTTTTTTTCTTGTTTTTTTTTTTTTTTGTACATGTTATATAACAGCATTATTATATGTAAATGAAAATAATCGGACATGTGTCAAGTGTGGGGCCTGGTGCTACTGATAGGGTTGCGTGTTCTGCAAGTTGCGTATAAGTTCGCAGGTTCAATTCCCGAGAGTGGAATTTGTTAACGTACTTTTTTAAATTAAAAAAAAAAAAATGTAAATATACAATATTAACTGGTGCAACAGTGAAGGGTTGCGGTTAGTCGTTTGGCGTTTACTTTGTAAAATTGAATAAATGTAATTTATGTGCACGTGGTTGAAAGAAAAGAGATAACTGTATGTTCACTTATATTAGTCACGACAGTAACCAAACAGAGAATGGCCTAGCTGATGGTGGTATTTCTTCCTAAACCAATGGTCTGCGGCTCAAACCCGGAACTAACCCAGAAACTTATTTTTTTATTTAATTTGTTTTTTTTTTATTTATAACTATATAAATGAAAATAATCGTATTTGTGCAAAATGAATGGTGTGATGCAACTAGTAGGGTTGCACCGTGTTATGGAACTTGCGTCAGTTAGCGCGGGTTCGAAAATCATCAGTGGCTTGATTTAAAATTTTTTTTAAAATTTTATTTTAAAACTTAAATTTTAAATTACAGCCGTATTCAAATATTAATTTTGAATACAAGGAGAGTACGGGGTCTTTTACAGTCGGCGCGCCCGACTGTAGCCTTTCTTACTTGTTTAAATTAATTATAAATATTTAAGTATACGTCCCAATTTAAAAACTCCTTACATCGCAGTTGTTACTTCTTTTCAACTTTTATTAGACCCCGTACTCTTAAAAAGAGTATAGGGGTCTATTAGGTTTGTCAGAAGCCAAATGTGCGTAACAGGCAGAAGGAAGCTTTTCCGACCCCATAAAGTATATATATTCTTGATCAGCATCAACAGCCGAGTCGATATAGCAATGTCCGTCTGCCCGTCCGTCTATATGAACACCTGGATCTTTTAAACGACAAGAGCTAGAACCACCAAATTTGTAATAAAAATTCGGTAACTTTCGCGAGCAGATCAAGTTTATTTTAAATCAGTGCCACGCCCCTACCGCCCCCGCAATAAGCAAAAAGCCAAACACACCTCGAAAAAAATTGATGTTTTCCGCGAATATCTCCGTAAATATGGCACTTACGACCACCAATTTGGGTACGCAGGTTCCTAGGGACAGTATAAATGCAGTGCCATTAAAATTTTTTTGCTGCCACGCCCCCTTTTTAAAAGAAAAATAAATAAAAAATTGTCAATTTCGATGCCGTTTTTAAGGCATTTGTCCTCATCGTACAGTGTTGTAATTTAAGATTCGTTTAAAGACAAATCATATCACACTACCCTGAAAGTTGCATAAAAATCCAACTATAAACAACTGAGCAATTAGGTAACAAAGTGTCCCTTGAAGCGCATTGTCAATGCACGTGGTTGAAAGAAAAGAGATATGTAACTGTATGTTTATATATACATTAGCCGCAGTAGTTTGCAAAGCGAGCGTAGTCCGGGTGGACCAAGCACTTGTAAACACAAGACCTGCGGTTTTTTTTTTTTTTTTTAATTTAATTTAGCACTATTATATCTTATTGAAAATAATCGGAGCCGTCTCAAAAGGAGGTGGTGGTGCAATTAGTAGTGTTGCGGCGTGTTCTGCAAGTTGAGTATAAGTTCGCAGGTTCAATTCCCGACATTGAAATTTTCTAATATACTTTTCTAAATTTCAAAAAAAAAAAAAACAAGAAAGAATGCTATAGTCGCCTCGCGACTTTAGGATACCCGTTACTCAGTTTTAATATGTAATTAAGAATGGGTAATGATAATAATATTAGTGCAATAGTTTAGGGGATGACTAAGATAGCTTGGAAAACACAGAACATTTTCACACAATTTTATGATCAGGGCATATTTTTGACAGATTGTTTCTATGGGAGCTATACGATATGGTAGTCCGATTGGGATCAAACTTGGTCAGTATATTTATGTTATTGATAAATATATTCTGTGTCAGTTTCATTAAGATAGCTTGGTAAATACAAAAACTGTTCATACAAATTCATTCCAAGAGCGAATTTGTGACCGATTGTTCCTATGTGAGTGTTGAAGCGTAGATTAAGTTAGGTTATTTATTTATTTACGCAGACTAAAAGCAGTCGCGAGTATTAATCAATTAAAAAAAGTATCTAAAAATTAAGCTTATATGAATGACTATAATTAAAGTATCAATATTTATTATAACTGAAAGGAAAAAGTAAATTAGTTATTGAATATAATTAATTTAATTAATGAATTAATCTGGGAATAAAAATTAAAAAAGAATATGATCCAACATTTGTTGCAAAGGGTTGTGGAAAACCCAGAAAAACCCAACCAGATCAATAAAACTTTATGGCAAAATTATCGCGAAAGATCTCTGATTTAAAGGGACGCAGATATGCAAGACTTACTGCCCCAGAAAATCAGAAATTTAACGGAGTAGGCTGTAAAGTGAAGCTTTAAGATTGGAAAGAGAGAGAGATGTATAGTATTCATTATAATTAACGCATAATACACGAAAACGATTGTGCAAAGTGTTATCAGTGGTGCATGTAGGAAGAAATAAAGGGATGTAGTACCTAGTGGTCCTAATTGGGATATTAAAATTAAGACGTTCTAAAAGGTGTGGGGAACAAATATCACTTATTATTAGCTTATGAAGAAAAATAACTCCGAGAACTTTCCTACGGGTAATAAGGGAAGACCTCTAAGTGCGAAGAGTAAAAACTGCTTCTGCACCGACTCAATTAAATCTTGAGTATGAGCATGTTGAGGTGACCAGACACATGAGAAATATTCAAGAATGGGCCTGACAAGGGATGTGTAAAGAATTTTAGTGACAAAAGGATCATTTAATTCCTTAGACCAGAGTTAATAAATCCAAGAGTGCCCTTGGCTTTATTAACAATTGTGGAGATATGATGTGTGAAACTTTATTTACTATCAAAAAGAAAACCAAGGTCATCAACTGACAGTATACGTTTCAAGGGAACATTGTCAATGCAGAAATTGGCTAAGTAAGGAGTAACCCTGCTAAAAGTCATAAACAGGCATTTAAAAAAATTTAGATGCAGGTGATTAGATATGCACCAGTTGTGCATTGAATTTAAATCATCCTGTAGTAGCAAATGGTCAGAAGTGTTCTTATAAGATAATAATAATTTCACATCATCGGCATACATAAGTATGCGACAGTGGGATAGCGAAGAGGGAAGGTCATTAATAAAAAGATTAAAAAATAAGGGGCCTAAGTGGCTACCCTGGGGAACTCCAGATGTAACCAAAACAGATTTATAAATGGCTGATCTAAGCATAACTTTTTGGGTCCTGCCTGTAAAGTATGAAGATATCCACAGAAGAGGGGAAGGTGGAAAACCTAGAATGCTAAGTTTATGTAACAGGAGATTGTGATTAACAAAGTCAAACGCTTTACTAAAGTCAGTATAAATGACATCAGTTTTCATTCTATTAAGAAAGGCCTCATTTATAAAAGAGGTGAATTCTAATAGATTGGTCGAAGTTGACCGACTCTTATAAAACCCATGTTGGGCAGGAGAGATAATTGACTTGCAGAGGTGTTGCAAGGTCAATGAAATTATTTTCTCAAAGAGCTTAGGGATTGCAGACAACTTCGCAATTCCCCTGTAATTAGATATATCCGACTTGCACCCTTTTTTATGCAATGGGATAATGTAAGATTCTTTCCATAATAAAGGAAAGACACAGGAATCTAAAGAGAGGTTAAAAAGAAATAAAAGAGGTTTTAATAAAGAAGAACAGCACTCTTTAAGTACACTACTCGGAATGTTGTCAGGACCAGCAGAGAAGGAAGATTTTAAAGAGTTTATTGAGGAAAGTAGGCAGTTATCAGTAATATAAGGGGAAAAAAACAAATTAGGGGAAAGGAGTTTATAGGGGTAAGTTAAGTTTGTAGGCAAACTAGAAGTGTAAGTAGATTGAAAAAAGTAAGCAAAGAGATCGGAAGCTGCAAAGTCTTCGCTTACTTTAGTAGAATTGAAGAAAAAGAATTGGGTAAAGTAGAAGACTTAAGTTTAGAATTAACAAAATTATAGAATTGTCTGGGATCACGCGTAAATTGAGTCTTGCAACGAACGAGATAATTTTCATAGCATTGAGAAGGGTAAAGGCTGCTTTAACTTTAGAATAATTTAAAAAGTCTAAACTAGAACCAGTCTGCTTAAATTTATTAAAGTATTTAGATTTTGTATTTTTTAAGCTGGATAGTCTTGGTGAGAACCAAGAAGACTTACGTGAAACGGACTTTACAACACTATTAGAAATACAGACATAAAAGACTGAATTTAATGTGTTGTAAAAATACTCGAAAGCTATGTTAATATCATTCGTACTGTAAAGTACAGACCAGTCAGTTGCAAAAATCAGCTGATTTAACAAAGAAAAATTTCCTTTGCGAAAGCAACGACGCGACTTAGAAGATGAGGAAGTGGGTAAACAGGTTAAGTTAGGGAGTGATAAGGGAAGCTCAAGAGTAAGATGAACAGAATCTTCAGGTACAACTACAGGAGAAGATGCAATGACAGTAGCACTGGATGGGTCATTAACGAAGATAAGATCTAAAATTCGGTTAAGACGATTAGACACCTGATTGATTTGATAAAAAGGAAGATCAATCAAACTGTCTAAAAAATCATTATTAGGTGTGGGAACTAAATAATTTAGCTTGTCGAAAAACGTACAAGAAACGTTTGGCAAGTTAAGGGGGAAACACTGGTTGTAACTTTGGAAAAATCGAAATCGAAAATCGAAAATCGAATTTTTTTTACATTATTTTAAAGTATAATTATTTTAGAATACGCCCTGAAAATTTGAAGTCAATCCGAAAAAAATTGGCTGAGATATGAGCGATGAAAGAAAACAATTTGTTCTAAAGTCCACTGACTTGTCTGCCTTTCAGCGCGTTTTTCTCGAAACGGCGTTTGAAAATCGGTGTCCAAAATTCCTCGAAAACTAGTGGACCGATCTTTTTGAATTTTATAATACTTATTAAGAACACAATAATCTAATCTTTAATCGTTCGATTACTTTTTTGGACTTAAGTTAGCCGTTTTAAAGCCAAAAAAACTGCGGTTTTTTCATAAAAATACGATATTTTGACTTTAACCGTCCACCATTTTATTAATTTTGAAAATTGTTTCCAATCCTTCGATTAAAGACTAGATTATACATATTTTTAACTATATTCATCAAAATTTTGTTTTTCAGCTGATCCATTTCACCGCAATTTTGGACACCGCAAAACCTTAATTTAAAAGTTTTGATTCTTTGACGGCTATTTGCCACATAACATATAGTAATAGAAAAAAATTTCTTGTGATTCTTCAAGATGCGTTCTTCAATTTGATATATTGCTCGATCAATAAAGTTGTGTAGTTCGCTGTCAAAAAAAGCCTCAAAAAAGGCCTTCATATAGGCTTTGTAACCAGTGTATCCCCCTTACAGTCAAGTTACATAAAGGACGAAAGAAGAGAAAGTTACCTTAACGGCAACAAACTCAATACCATCAAGTGGAGAAAGATCAACCAACTCAGCATTAAGTGAAGATTTTACTGAGATAAGAACTCCTCCACCGCGGCGATTAAGACGGTCACTCCTAAAGGTATTAAAATTAGGTGACATTATTTCAATATCAGATAAGTCTCTGCCAAGTGTCTGAAAATGCAATAATGTCAGATTCAAATGAAGAACTATTCAAATGCAACTGTTTAAGCTTAGACCCAAGACCCCTAACATTCTGATAATGAATCAGAAGTTGACCAGAATCTTGTTTTTTGAGGCTGTGGGGGCTTGAGTCGAACCACAAGTCGGAAGGCTGATAGGAATTAAGCGAGTTCTATTTTTCGGTTTGAACTCATGAACTGTCATATATGTAGGCCAAAAATTTGGATCAAATATTATAGGAAAAAGATCAGGGGAAACGCTGATCTTAAAAGATGAAATTTCTCTAGGCTGAGAGAAATTAAATTTAGAAATGGATACGCTACCGGAGATTTTGGTAGCGATGAATGCTGCAACAGATTCATTAGTGGTATCTGCAGCCAATCTGGAAATAAAAATATGCTTGTGAGGAGCCACGACCGTAAGCAGGGGTGGCTGAACTGTAGGTGAAGGGCTCAATACGTTTGAATTAATGCCAGGTACTGCAGTTACATTAGGTGGAGAAGTGGAAGCAACAGAGGAGGCAATAGTACGACTGGAACGCCGATTGGGGGGACTCTTCGAATTCTTACCCACCATTACTCCATGAATGGGCACGGATTTTATTACAGTTGGTGAATGTGATGGAGGGACAATGGATGTGGCGGGTGAAGCAACAATTGCACATGAGGCGACGGAAGGTCGATCAGGTACAGGGGATGTTACAGAGGGAACGGATGAACTAGGTGGAGAGGAGTTACGGGGGGAAGGAGAAAAGGATAAGAGGGGAGGACCATTATGAAGGGGTGATGTAATTAAAGATCCAGGCGGCACAGGTAGAGTTAAAGACTGTGTAGAACTCAGCGACTTATCAGGTGGAGTCTCGAACTTGTAATCACTAAGCAAGTCAGCACTAATATCAAAAACAGTACTAAGCTGCTTAGCGAGTGAGCATAACTTGAGGAATTGTGTCTTCACAGTACTATACATACGTGAAAAATCACATTGCAACTCAATAATTAAGAGAAAACTCATTGAATTTGTAGTTTAAGTAGGTAAGAGAACAATTGAAGTCGTAGCATAAGTAGCTTTAAGTCATGCCTGTGAAATTTCTCTTATACTAAGTTAGCCAAAGAGCTCTGCGCAAATGTAAGCGCAGCAGCAATTTTCGGTTTTGTTCTCGTTGTTATATCGACACGCCTTTCCGTACATCGCTGTTCTTTATAGTTGTTTTAATAAAATGTAATTATATATTCGAGTTGCAATTTGGTTTATTTAACCTTTTTCGTTCTCGAATTTAAATTGGCGCCCGAGTAGGAACTTGGGTTACGGTCGTGGCTTGGTGGCTGCGCGTATTTCGTGGTCGGTTCCCTATTTTTGATATGTATATAGCGCTGCTGCTGGTGTTACTGCTGTTCGCCGCTGGATTTGGAAGTTCAAAGACTGTGCCGGTGCTTGTGTTCAGATGATGATCGAGGAAATTAGCGACAAATCCGACGAACAGGTAACAGTGCCCAAACGAGTCAGTGCATAAAAATCAGTGCAGTTATATGTAATCAAATACATACATATCTGTATGCAGTCGCACTCTAGAAAATTACCCAAAATAACCTAAATTTTTGGCTCAAGTGACATTTCGTTTCGGCACTGAATTAATAAGTTTTTGTTGTGGTGAATAAATGAAGCAAAACTGCAAACAGCAATAATAAATACACTAAACCATATTCGTGCATTATTTATTCATTTATTTATTAAATTCTTATAACCGCGCACATACATACATACATACGTTCTCTTGTATTCCACTATTCGTTCATCCGCTAAATTCGGTGGTGGTTTTTGACCCTTGTGTTGCTAGGCACGCGCGCATTCATACATACGGACATACATATGTGCACTTGCCGTTCTCTCGCATTCCGCTATTCGCTTATCCGTTGAATTGGGTGGTGGTTTTTGTTTGTTCGACCTTTGTGTGTCGCTAGGCACGTCATATATATATATATACATACATATGTTCAATCAAGCGCGCGCTTAACACACATACATACGATCGGTTTTTTGGCGCCGGTTTGCATTTGTTTTCTTTACACACTTATATTCGAGCGCCAGCTGGCATAGGCATACATCTAAACATATCTATGTACATGCACACGTACGCAAAATAACTGCCAGCTTGTCGCTATCTATTTTTGGTTTTTGTTGTTGTCGCGATCTTGCTTATGCATTTTTCGTTTACTAGCTTGCGTGGTTTGGAGTGTGGAACGCTGTTGCGTACTCATACCCTGTGTAAGAGTGTATTGAATTTGTATATTGACTGGTTGAGTGTTACTGGATCAGTGATTAGTTACTCGGTTAGCATTTAATCATTGGTAGTCAGTGCTCAAGTAACCTTAGGCGTACTTTTTTTTGTCAGCTGATTACTGTTGTCAGTGTAGGTGTTTTGAAGTGTATAGACATACATCTACTCTTGTAAATGGAAATCGTAATCGTAAGTCAATATGGAAAACATAGGAGATTTCAATGAGACTGTTGAGGATGTTGATGGAAATTGCCTTAGTGCGCGTTTAATGCAATTGTCCTCACAACTAGAGAAAGTTGAAAGTGACATCGAGCGTCAGCGGATGTCATTAGCCAATAAAATGGTAAACCCTAGTAAGTTCGAAATATAGTGCCGACTTGATTTGTTCAACACATATATTTCCAAGGCAATGGACTTGCAGTCGCAATTAGACGTGATAGACCTAGATAATGATAGCCGAGCAATGCTGGAAGAAACATGCATTATTGCACATGCATTTGCTCTTAATTTGAAGTGGTGGACAGTGTTCCAGTGTCTCACCATGCGCACTTACCCAAACTGAAGTTGCCTAGTTTCAGCGGCAAACATTCAGAATATAAGCAATTTATCAGCCTTTTCGAAAGTTTGGTAGATTCTGATCGTTCTTTATCGAAAATCGAAAGGTTCAATCACCTTATATCGTGTCTATTAGACGAGGCTCTGGGAATGATAAAGGCTTATCAGGTCTCTGATGCAAATTATTCAAAAGCATTAGAGAATCTGCAGCGGGTCCGACAATAAGTGCCTCATTTTCTTCGACACACTCTCCCAGTTATTTGACATTGAGCCGATGAATAAACCATCTGCTCTAGGAATTCGCACGATCATTGATTCAGTGTCTGCGATTTTTGAATCATTGATGTCAATTGGAAATGAGAAAGATTTTGCCAATGCAGTCCTGATTCATCTTGTAATGTCAAAAGTAGATCACAGTACAAGGACGAAATATGAGGAGCAGCTTGATTACAATACTTTACCGCAAAGGTCAGATTGTGTTGTAGCTTTGAACAGGCGTCTGTCCGCTGAAAAAAGGTTGAAATTCAAGTCAGACCTAAAGCCTGTGAAAGGAAAGTCGTCCTTTGCATTGACCAACGCTGAGACACAAGTTGAGCCCATCTGCAAATTATGTAAGGCCAACCATTTACTTGGAAGTTGTCAGAGATTTGCTACTTTGCCAGTTGTCAAAAGATTAAATTTCGTGAAATCGAGTCAACTGTGCATAAATTGTTTGCATCCAGGACACAGAGTGTCTACTTGTACTGCGTCAAAGTGCAGAGTATGTTCTCGGCCCAACAATACGCTCCTGCACAAATTCTCTGAAGAACAGCAAGCAGCGGCTCCTCCTGCTCATGTGAACCATATTGCAAGCGAGGTTGACGAAGTTATTCTTGCAACAGCTGTTGTGACTCTGCGCGATAGATTTGGCCAAGAGAGAACTGCCAGAGCTTTATTGGATTCAGGTTCACAAGTAAATTTCATGACGGAGCAATTGGCCCAGTCGTTGAGGCTTCAACGAGAAAATAAATGTTTGACAGTGACCTCGGTTGGGCAGGCAAGCTTAGTTGCAAAAAGCGAGGTATCAACTGTGGTGTCGTCTCGCGTAAACGCTCACAAGTTCAACGCAGATTTCTGGGTGTTGAAGTCCATTTCGAGCAGACAGCCAGACCATGACCTTCCCATTAACCGGTGGAAGGTTCCAATGAATGTAGAGCTGGCTGATCCTGAATTTTATAATCCTCAGTGAATAGATCTGCTATTGGAAGCAGATTCATTTTTCGATTTGCTGTGCACTGAACAAGTAAAGCTGTCAGACAATGGTCCAGTGTTGCAAAAAACCTTGCTAGGTTTGGTAGCATCAGGGAGGTGTAAGAAATTACGAGCAGTGCTATAATGCACCCAACAGAAGAGACGAAGCTTGAGGCTCTAGTTAATCGATTCTGGAAACTAGAATCTATACTGGAATCGAGTATAGCAGTAAAGTACTCAGCAGAGCACCTGGCATGCGAGAAGCATTTTAAGGAAAGTGTTCGTAGACTGTCGTCAGGACACTTCGAAGTGGGTTTGCCCTTTAAAAGCGACCCGAAAACTTTGGGTTCGTCCTTTGAGATAGCAAAAAACGATTTTTGTCGTTAGAGCGTAGAGTCTCCAGAGACGGAGAATTGAAAGAAATGTATTCAAGTTTCATGAAAGAGTATCTCGAACTTGGTCACATGTCCGCCTTACTACGTCATTCCACACCAGTGCGGCCTGAGACCTGAAAGTAGTTCCACCAATCTCAGAGTAGTATTTGATGCGTCTTGTAAGACAACTTCGTCGCAGTCGCTAAATGATTTGCTCATGTTGGGACCTTCTATTCAGAGCGATCTTATGTTGTCTCCTCTTCGGTTTCGTCTAAACCGATATGCCCTTACGGCAGATATAAAGAAAATGTACCGTCAAGTCAGCATGTCCGAAGACGATCGACAGTTTCAGCTAATCATTTGGCGCGAGAACCCATCGGATGAGCGAATGATGTATAGATTGAACACGGTAACTTATGGTACTGCATCCGCACCGTTTTTAGCCATCCGATGCCTTCAGGAACTGGGATTGCGTCATAAAGACACCCATGTTCTTGGTTCTAAAGTCATTTGCAATGACTTTTATGACGATGACATGCTCACTGGGGCTGACGATTTAGCTAAATTAAAGGAAATATGTACTCAAGTGCCCGAAATTCTGGAATCGGGCGGGTTTCAATTGGCGAAATGTTTTTCGAACCATCCAAATTTAATAAAAGACAGTTAAACTGCTAAACTTTTGAGTTTCAAGGATGCCGATTCGACGAAAACGCTTGGCATGAGGTGGACACCGAAGTTGGATAAGTTTCAGTATCATTTGGATGACAGTTTCACCCAATTAGTTCCGACCAAGCGAAACATATTTCCAGTTGCTGCTCGCATGTTTGACCCACTTGGTTTGTTAAGTCCGATTAGCATCCGGGCAAAATTTCTTCTTCAGGAGCTGTGGCGCATGCAATTGTCATGGGACGAGACAATGCCTAATTTCAAAGATGCTCTTCTTGAATTGAATCACATTGAAATCCCTAGATACGCTCACGCCAGCTCTGACACGAGCATACAAGTGCATGGATTCGCGGATGCATCCAGTCAAGCATATGGGTGCTGCATATATGTTCGTGCTAACGACGGTGCCAGTACGTCTGCCGATTGCTGACTGCAAAGGCAAAGGTAGCTCCACTGAAAACAAAGTCGATCCCCAGACTTGAATTGTGTGCAGCACACCTATTAGCCCAACTATGATTCTCCATAAAACATATGCTGAACCACTGTCGAATTGAGTGTGTGAATTTCTGGACAGATTCAGAAATCACACTACATTGGATAAACACGTCTCCATCATTATTAGCAACATTCGTGGCCAATCGAGTTGCAGCCATCCAAGCGATGGACATTGATGTATCTTGGCGACATGTACCAACATCGTAAAATCCAGCAGATTTATCTTCGAGAGGGTGTGACACTCGTGAACTATCATCATCATTCCTCTGCAGGGAGCAGGAACATTGCCCTCAAAATCGACATTTTTCCATGCCTGCAATCGTTTGTTTGGCCACCAGCTCTGACTGGTTATCGAAGTTCGTGTCTCGATTTTCATACACAAGTCTTACGAGTTCGGAAGACAAGTTTTAGTGATTGGGGTAGGAGGGAGATTGCCGCAGGTGGCAGCTGTTGTGCACGCTCAGACAGCGCTTCTGGCAAGCGTGGTCGAAGGACTACGTCCTGAGCGTGCAGCAGCGAGCGAAATGAGCGGATTTGGTCCTCATCCACGAGGACAACACTCCGCCCCAGCGATGGATAATGGGGAGAGTCGTCGACACGATGCCAGGCAGAGATGGTCGCGTCTGGGTGGCCGGCGTTAGGGCCGCAGTGGGCGTCATCAAGCGCCCAATACATAAGCTGGCGAGGATGCCAATGTGTTGAAGGAAAGGCCTTCAAGGTGGCCGGCATGTTGAAGCGTAGATGTAAGCTCAGCAGCAAGTTTCAGTTTCGTTCTCGTTGCGTTTCAGCCTCCGACATGCCTTTCCGTACACCGCTGTTCTTGATAGTTGTTTAAATAAATTGTAATTATATATTCGAGTTGCAATTTGTTTTATTTAACCTTTTTCGTTCTCGATTTTACAGGGAACTATACGATATAGTAGTCCGATTTGGACCAAACTTGGTCAGCTTATGTATGCCATAGATATATACATCCAATGTGAATTTGGTTCGGATAACGTAACTAACAAAAAACTTTTCTATACTAAAACATGCTATTTTTACCTGCTTTTACCTCTATATGAACATAGAACGCCCTAAAGTGGGCGTGTCCAAAAACAAAAACAAACTTGTACTGCTTGCAAATTTTATCTTTCATTTGCGACATCTCGGGTCTTTCTAGCTCTTATAGTTGCTGAGATCCTTTTGTTCATACAGACGGACGGACGGTCAGACGGACATGGCTATATCGACTCGGCTTTTGATGCTGATCAATAATAAATATATACTTTATGGGGTCTGCCACGCCTTCTTCTGCCTGTTACATACATTCCAACGACTACAATATACCCTTGTACTCTACGAGTAACGGGTATAAAAATGTAAATATACAATATTAACTGGTGCAACAGGATTGGGTTGCGGTAAGTCGTTTGTTTCTAAACCAATGGTCTGCGGTTCGAACCCGGCACAGACTCAGAAATTAAAATTTTTTATTATATTTTATATATATTTTTTTTATATGTAAATGAAAATAATCCGGTTGATGTTAAATGTATGGAGTGGCGCAACTAGTAGGGTTGCAGCATGTTCTGGAACCTGAGTCTGATAGCGCAGGCTCGATTCCCATCAGTGACTTCATATAAAATTTTTTTTAAATTTAATTTTAAAACATAAATTTTAAATTACAGTCGTATTCAAATATTAATTTCGAATACAAGGAGAGTACGGGGTCATTTACAGTCGGCGCGCTCGACTGTAGCCTTTCTTACTTGTTTTTTATAGCGTTAGCATAAGCGAATTTCGAAAGTGTTTCAATGATTGTGAGTAGAAATTTATATCAATTATTTGATTGAGAGTGGACACTCATTTCAACCAAGTCAGCTTGCCATAGATCGTCTATAACTGTTATAACAACATGGCGTCGTCGAAAATTTTTACGGGATTGTTGATGTATCTCATTAACAATATCTCTCTTACTAATTGTTTGCAATATTTTTTTTTTAATATTTTATAACCACTTTTTTTATCATTAAGTAATTTAAATTTTATTTGTTCATAATGTTGAAGGCATGTAGCCGGTATGTTGAAGCGTGGATTAAGTTAGGTTAATTAAGAGAAAACTCATTGAATTAGTTTAAGTTTAAGTAAGTAAGAAAACTCATTTAAGTTTAAGTAGGTAAGAGAACACAATTGAAGTCGTAGCATAAGTAGCTTTAAGTCATGCGCCTGAGATTTCTCTTATACTAAGTTAGCCAAAGAGCTCTGCGCAAATGTAAGCTCAGCAGCAAGTTTCAGTTTCGTTCTCGTTGTTATATCGATCGCTTGCGTTTCAGCCACCGACACGCCTTTCCGTACACCGCTGTTCTTTTTAGTTGTTTAAATAAATTGTAATTATATATTCAAGTTGAAATTTGTTTTATTTAACCTTTTTCGTTCTCGATTTTACAGTAAACTTTGCTATTCAAATACCCACATAAAAAGAAGTCTGGTGGTGACAAATGGGGTGGCGGCCAGTCGAAATCGACGTTTTTCGATATGATGCGTCGGTCGAACATCGTGCAGAGTAGCATCATTTAATCGCGGCTAGTGTGTGCTGAAGCTCCGTCCTGTTGGAACCAGAAGTGAGCCATGTCATTCTTAGTCATTTCCGGAAACACAAAGTCATGCAGCAACAAGCCCAACTGCAATGCACGGCTTCTACGACAGCGATATTTTCGTTTGAGCGCCTGTGTCTCGGTCTCCTGGGTTGCCAATTTGTCTGACAACTGCCGGTAGCCATAAATTTGGCGCACCCTGTAGTAGGGTTGCAGTTTGACTGATTTAAAATTTTTTTTAAAATTTAATTTTAAAACTTAAATTTTAAATTACCGTCGTATTCAAATATTAATTTCGAATACAAGGAGAGTACGGGGTCTTTTACAGTCGGCGCGCTCGACTGTAGCGCGTTGGTTTTTATTGTTATGGTCATGCATTTTTTGACAAAATGAGAAAATTAATTATCCACACATTCAAGTTCATTTGATCAATTCAATTTTTATTGTTATGGTCATGTATTTTTTGACAAAATGAGAAAATTAATTATCCACACATTCAAGTTCATTTGATCAATTCGTAACTTTATTTATTTCATTTATTCTTTAATATACTCCCTGCAAGAGTATATTGGGTTTGTGCAGATATATGTAACAGGCAGAAGGAGGCTTGGCAGACCCCATAAAGTTTATACATGTATTCTTGAGCAACGTCACAAGCCGAGTCGATATAGCCATGTCCGTCTGTCTGTCTGTCCGTATGAACAAACAGATTAAAGAGATGGTAAGAGCTACAAGTTCGAATTTGGTCTCAATCGAATCGATATTTAGTCAGTCAATACAAGAATCTTTTTCTTTTTTTTGATGCCACGCCCCATTCGCCCACTATGAGCAAAAAACAAGACATACCACGAAAAAAAAAATAGACGTTTTCGGCGAACATGTCCTTAACTACGGCACTTAGGAATACCAATTTTGGAATATAGGTTCCCAGAGATAGCATAAAAGTATTGCCGTTTAAAACTTTTTGACTGCCACGCCCCCTTTTCCCATAAGAAATAAAAAATTTTTAAAACTTGCATACTGGATACCAATTTTAACGTTATAATCGGGAATAAATGCAGAGAGTGCTATACGGTTGGGCGCGCTCGACTGTATTTTTCTTTCTTGTTTTTTACTTCAAGAGGAAGACTTAAGCAATTTACTTATATGAGTTGCATTTTCGATTTGCTTATGGCCTTGAAAGTATAATATAATACGCAGAGCGCAGCGACGATGAACCAAAGGCGAGAAGGGTAGTTGGAGAAGCGAAACGGGTGAAGCGAAGTAGCTGAAGCGAAGCGGCGTTGTTGTTGTTTGTTAATGCAGATTAATAGCAATTCAAAAATGTTGTTTTAATAATTTATAATACCAAATTTATTTATAATTTTTTGGTTTATTCTTAAGGTTTTCACCGAATCTTAACTCGCGATGTGGACGGGAGCGTTTAACTGAGTTTCTTCCTTTCTGATTTTTTTTTTTTTTTTTTTTAACTCGCGGTGAAGGGAATGGTACGACTTTTAACGACACTTTACTCTCAGTTTTGACGGGAGTTTTGTTACGCAGTTTTAATAAGTCAAGAATACGTGTACAAAATGTTATGACCATATCTGTCGAATTGCGGAAGATATTCCCTATGGAAGAATGAAACATTGAATGAAACTGAATTGAAACTTTGGAAGCGTGTTTCTCGAAACAGGGTTTTTCGACCTGATGCGAGTGATAACTGGCGCAAAAATTGAGCAGTCGCTGTGAAATGTTGTGCACATGTTTACAGATATTTGCTGCATGGGATAGACCTAGATAATGAAACAATTTTAAAAATTGTTTTCGGTAAAAAAAATGAGTAAATCGAAAAATCTCAAGCATTTTTAATTATTAATAACTTTTTTATTTTTCAAGATTTTTTTAAAGTAGAGGTCTTTTTCGTGCACGCAAGTGTACAGATTAATAAAATGTATCACTTGTCCATATCAGATTATCCTGCAGGACAGGAGGACTTCCATCAGCGGGGCATATCACGACTGACGCGCTGACACTTTGGGAACGCCCCCACCTCCGCCCCTTTTTGGTTTTGTGATATAAAACTATTTTGAAAATAAAGATTAAAACTTTGACTAAAAAGAGACAGAATGCTTCAATTCAATATCTAAAATAGTTTCCCCAAAAATATTCTAAAAAATTACTCTTTTTTCAGGCCTTCCTTAAGCTTCCAGCCCCGGCAGCGATGCCGACGGCGCACAGTGTGGCAGTGGGCCGAAAAATTGTGCAAAAATCATAACTTTTGAAAAAATAAAACAATTTAAATAAGAAAAGGGTTATCTTCGGCTAGCCGAAGATTACATACCCTTGCAGACACGCATATTGCGTTAATTATATTTTAATCACTAATTGTTGCATTTCAATATGTTTAAGTTAGATTTTTAAACTTATTTACTTAATAGAGCAAATAACATTTTTGGGTACATTTTTTGGGGTTATATTTAAAAATGAACATTTTGTGGTCGATTTTCTTTCAAAAAATCTCTATCAGTTGGCTTATTATCTAATAAACTTAACATTTCGGAACTATTTGTTAGGTTAGATTTAGCCGGACGTCCTCGAGGGACAGAACATAGTCCAGTTGTGGCCCTTTGTCAACCGGTTTGGGAGAATTATCGCGGCATGAAGTCTTGAGGAATCTGTGAGCGCTTCGTGAACGCTAACAGATTACTTGTGGGTATGTTGGATGCTTCCATCAGTGAGGGGAGTGTTGGGTAACCTAAGTACCTAAGCCTCGTGCGCTCTAAGGAATGACAGTGTCATAAAAGGTGCTCCAATGTCTCTATAGTGTCTGGGTCATTTCATTTCTTGCAATTAGTGTTATACCTAGCTTGGCTGCATGTGCAGATGCTAGGCAGTGACCAGTAAGTATCACGACCAGCATTCTGCACTATTTTCAGGAGAGGTGCAGAATGTATTGCGCAAGACGAGGGTTGGTACTTTTACACATAATCTTGGTTATTTTGCATGTGTGAGTGTTTCGCCATCTTTGGCTGATTTCGTTATCGGTGCTTCTCACAAGATCACTGTGTAGTAATCTTAGGGAGATGGTCACTTGTTCTGTCCTATTGGTCGTTAGATGTGCGGCTGCCTTTGCCAAGATATTTGGTTCCTCGTTCCCTGGTATGGCCTGGTGGCTAGGAACCCAGTACATGTGTACTGACTTTGTCGCGCATAGGTCATCTAGTGCTTCCCTGCTTACCCTGCTACAGTAATCTGGTAGATAAAATACGAGCTTTAAACTGGGGTTATCACAGTAGACAGCGGCTCCTACTCTCCCGCCATTTTAGAGCCGTCTTTGTAGATGTTGAGTTCGGTATTCTAGTTGAGACAGTTTTTCCAGTCATTAGGCCCGAGGTGTGCCTTATATGGATTTCGTGTCGATTATCTGATTTAATATAGTCCGAGCATGTTATCGTGCTTGTCCCTATAGAGTTGTTCCATAACCGCGTAGCGCCATGATTCCCAGTGCTGTAAGGCGCTGGGCCGCCTTTGCTGGTACTACTTTTGTTTGTAGATCCTACCTCTCTCCCGTCAGGATCTCCAGTGCCTTCGTTGGAGTGGTTCTGAGAGCGACTGTAGTGCAGATTAGCGCTTGACGCTGTACCCTCTCCATTAGGGCGAGATATGCCTTCTTCTCCATACGGGGTACTTAATGCGGGTGCTGGCCTTGAGCTGTTTTCAATTTATAGTCGGGGGGGTCCGGTGCAGTATCTTGTACTTGGTAAAGAGGATGAGGTCTGTCTTTTCCGCATTGATATGTAGTCCGGCATTCTCTGCCCATTCGCATATTTCGATGGGCAGACTCCCGTTATAATTATACCTATGTCGTCCGCATAGGCAATTATCTTAGGGGATCCCTTATCAAATCTCTTGATGAGGTCGTCAATAACTAGGTTCAAAAGAAGGGGAAAAAGGACTTCTCTTTGTGGAGTACCTCTGTTCCGGCTTTGATTGTAGTTGCAACACCCCGTTCGAACTGAATTCTCCTACAGCTCACAAGGTTTCTAATCCAGTTGATGATCGTTGGGTGAGTATTGGTTGCTGTCAACAGGTCGACTATGACTTTGGTGCTGAAATTATTGAATGCTCCTGAGATGTCCACGAAGGCACCCAGTGCATATCTGTGATTATATAGGGTATGTTCTATGGTCCCCACAAGCGAGTGTAGGGCCGTTTCAACGGACTTGCCCTTGGTGTACGCATGCTGATCAGCTGACATCTGTTCCTCCGCGACACTTCTGATGATGAGATCTAATACCTTTTCCATAGTTTTTAGCGTAAAGGATGTGAGACTTATTGTTCTATAATCCGATGGGCTGTTGTCGCTGCATTGGGAAGAAAGGCAACCGTTTCAGTTAGCCATTGAGTTGGTATATGGCCAGTTTTGAGGCAGGCTTTGTATATCTTACCCAGCCATGGATTGAATGCATATTTGGCGGTTTGTAGCATGGCTGGTATGCTACTGTAGATACCCGGGCTTTTTATTCTTGAGAAAGAATTAATAGCCCATTGTATCTCCGTTGTGGTGAGCAGTTCTCTGGGGAATTCGTACTCTTGTTCCATATTGTTATGTAGTTCATCCGACACAGGTGGGGTCTCAGGTTTCAGGCACTGATTCCAGATTAGCACAGAAGTTCCTCTTGGCCTTTCTGATTTTGGGCTTATAAGTCCTGAGCGCGACCTTGTATTCGTCGTGGATTTTTTCTGTACCGGTCTGTTTTGCCAGTTTGAACAGATCCTTAGTTGTTGCTCTCTGTATTAAGAGTTCTGAGTTCCACCATAGTGCTTTTGATCTGTTTTTTCGTCTGGATGGCCGACATGAACTATTGTAGGCCTCAAGCAGAGGCCCTGATTTCAATGTCTTTCGCAGTGACTGGTGGGATGAGTTTTTCGGCCACAAGACTCTTGAACTTGCCGCAGTCAGTAGTCTTAGGGTTCTTAAAGTGAGCTGACTTGGGGTTGTAATCAAAGTTGCATTTAAATTGAATGTACTTATGGTCTGAGAAGGAGGGTTTGTCAAGGACCTGTTGCGAGTGTTATGTCAAGTACGTTATACGAAGTGGGACCTACGTATGTATGTGTCTCCTCCGTGTTAGCAATATTTAGTTTTGTGGTTAGTATAAATTCAAAAAAGGACTCACCCCTGATGTTGGTGTCGGTTGATCCCCATACGCAGTGATGTGCGCTAGCGGCTGTGATGACTACAAGCTGTGAGTTGTTGCAAGTGGACTCTGTCACTAGTCTCACTAGTTCGTCTGGTGATGTTGGCAGTTCAAGGGCCATATATCAGGATGCTATTGTGAGGCGCATCTGCCCGTTGTCCACCATTATCGTCGTTAGGTAATTAGAGCTGTAATTATACATGAGATAAGCATGGAGACCTTTCCGTACAAATACGGCGGTTCTTGTTCTGCTTACCGTTGTGATGTTGAACGCATTGTAGTTGTTCGACCTTAGTCCCGCAACCATGTTACCAGAGGCAAACCATGGTTCTTGGACAAAGGCCATATCGACGGGCCCTTGCCAACTGGCTTTTATGCAGGTTTATTTGCAGTACCCTCACGCGTGTGGGTTAAAGTCTGCCCAGTCAGCAGAAACGCAGATAAACCTTTGTGGTGGTCCCGCTCGCTTAGCGAGCTTCGTAAGAGAGCCAGACGGCTCTTTAATCAAGCTAAACACTTTGGCTCAGACGACGCATAGTGCAACTATAAGAGCTCCCTCCTACAATGAGGATTTACGCAAAGCCAACTGTAACTCCTAGCGTAACTTCTGTTCTAGTGTGGAAGACAACTCTGAAGTCGCAAGGCTCAGAAAACCTCTTTCTCACACTTGCCCCTCCCTAGGCTTTCTCAAGCGCAGCGACAACTCCTAGACGTCAAATAGCGAGGAGTCGCTTGAATTGCTGATGGAAACTCATTTTCCAGGCTGCTTCAACGACCCCTTCGTTCCCTCTCACTCACTAGGAGGGAAGGTCATCATCCTCCTCCATCACTAATCAGCAAGGGACACATTTATGGAGCTATTAAAAGCTTCAAACCCTTTAATTCTTCTGGACCCGATGGTGTAATTCCGGCCCATCTTATTTATGCTTGGGATCTGGCCATAAATTGGCTTCTGCAGATTTACAAAGGGGATTCTCACATCCGGTGTGATTCCCTTATCCTGGCTACGTTCCAAAGTAGTCTTTATTCCTAAGGCATGAAAACCTTCCCACTGCAAACCAAAGAACTTCAGACCTATTAGTCTATCATTCTTTCTTCTCAAGATACTAAAGGGACTGATGCGCTGGTATCTGCTGGAAAAACTCCAAGAGACAGTTTCTCTATTGCCCGGGCTGGCACACACAATGGTCCTGTCTGAACTCCCCTTTAACCACCCTTCTTCACCGACGACTCACAGGCGGATGGTAGATCGGGTAGAGGCATATACTGTCCTGAACTGGGTATCTCTAGCTTATGCAGGATACCCGACCACTGCAGCGTCTTTCAAGCAGAAATTAAAGAACCTCTTGTAATCGCGAGAAATGCTATTCCGTACAGATGCAGGATCTGCATCCTATCAGATAGTCAGGCAGCCCTTAAATCGCTTAGGTCTGTCTCCGCTAACTCTAAGTCCTCTAACGAATGTCACTGATCTCTGATGAAGATTGGTAAACAATGCGAACTCCACCTCATCTGGGTCCCTGGTCATAGTGACATAGAGGGAAACTGCGCTGCAGACTTACTTGTCAAAAACACTTCGAAAACGTTGCCGACCGCAGGTGGGAATCCATCTTACATTGTAGGTTAGCTCGCCTAACTTGGCCAACCCGATCAAAAGAACGATTCACAAAATTATGCAACCATACGCGGGAAAATTAGTCCACTGTTTTCCGCGCTCTCGCTGGACACTGGCTGGTAGGCACCCACGCCTCCAGAATGTCAGTAAATTTCCATGATTTCTGTCGCAATTGCGAAAATGAAGAGGAAGAAGGGTAAGTGTCTAATATAAGGACCTCAAACCCAAAAATTATGAACAAAAAATCCTCCATGGACCGCGAATCTTGTAGACGAACGTCACTAACATTTCTTGGCGGTCTCTTATGGTTTTTTTAAACGCGGTTTAAGAGTTCTTGAAAAAGGAATTTTATAATCTAGTTACCTTTTGAAAATATATCATAATAACCTTCTGAATCAAGTACTCCTTGAATTGTTTGCCAAAAGGAAAAACATTATTAATCTAGTATTCGTGGCATTGCACGTCAAAAAAGTACAAATTAATCAAGTATTCATTGCACTACAAGTCAAAAAAAAAAAAAAAAAGGAATCCAGTATTCATTGAAAAATTAAAAAAAATGTTAATCTAGTGGGCTGCGTAAAATATATCCGAATTCAATAGATTGCATTTATTGAAGAAGTGCATTCGCGAAACTTGTTTGCAACAATGCGCATCTTTTACCACTTTTCCTTCTTCATCTCCTTATTCCTCATCTTCTCCCTCTTCTCCTTTTTCTCCTCCATCACAATTTCGTTTCGGAACACTGAGTGAAAGACAAAACGATGATCTATTGATTGGCGAATTATAATACTACTACTATAATATTAATTCTCCACATAAAACACGCGGTAAGGGGGTAGTTGGTCTAGGGGCTCCACCCGATCCTTGTTACTCTTGGTTGGAATTCAGCCGAATTGAATGCAATGCGCATAATTTGGCGAGGGGGTGAAAAATGTGCAACAGGCAAACATTTTTATACCCTTGCAGAGGGTATATTGTTTTTGTCACGATGTTTGTAACGCATTGAAGGAGACGTGGCAGACCCCATAAAGTATATATATTCTTGATCAGCATCGACAGCCGAGTCGATATAGCCATGTCCGTCTGTCCGTCTGTTTCTATGCGAACTAGTCTCTCAGTTTTAAAGCTATCGTGATGAAACTTGGTACACATGTGTATTCTCTCTGCACGCAGTACATATGTTAAAATTGGCCAGATCGGATCACTATATCATATAGCTCCCATAGGAACAATCGGTTAAAAAAAAATTTTTTTTTGAGCTAGCTCCACCAAATTCATCCTATATG
Source organism: Drosophila parthenogenetica (assembly GCA_035047505.1). Taxonomy (NCBI): domain Eukaryota; kingdom Metazoa; phylum Arthropoda; class Insecta; order Diptera; family Drosophilidae; genus Drosophila; species Drosophila parthenogenetica. The sequence continues at coordinate 6,260,459 of JAWNPM010000168.1, read as the reverse complement.
CATTTAGTACTAAATCCCACGTGCAAACCAAATTTCATCCAGATCGGACCACTATATCATATAGCTGTCATAGGAACAATCGGTTAAAAATGCTGAAAATGCTTAGTATGAAAATTTTCAGTGTCTCTTGAACGATTTGAACCAAATTCTTCCAATATGCATTCTTTACCATTTTCCATCAGCTGACCAAATTTTATCCAGATCGGACCACTATATCATATAGCTGCCATAGGAACAATCGGTTGAAATGCTTAGTATGAAAATTTTCTATGTCTATTGAGCGATTTCATCCAAACTCACGCAATATGCATTTGGTATCATTCCCAATGTGTTGACCAAATTTCATTCAAATCGGACTACTATATCATATAGCTGCCATAGGAACAATCGGTTGAAATACTTAGTATGAAAATTTTCTATGTCAATTGATCGATTTTAACCAAATTCGGACAATGTGCATTTATTATCATTCTCTATATGCTCACAAAATTTCATTCAAATCGGACAACTATATCATATAGCTACTGTTGGAACAATTAGTGATTAAAATAAAATATGCGTGTCTGCAAGGGTATTTAATCTTCGGCTAGACGAAGATAACCTTTTTTTCTTGTTTTTTTTTAAATCGTTCAAGAGACACTGAAAGTTTTCATAATAAGCATTTTCAGCATTTCAAGCGATTGTTCCTATGGGAGCTATATGATATAGTCATCCGATCTGATTTTAACATATGATCTGCGTGCAGACAGAATGCACATCTGTACCAAGTTTCATTAAGATAGCTTGAAAACTGAGAGACTAGTTTGCATAGAAACAGACAAACATGGCTATATCAACTCGTCTATTGATGCTGATCAAGAATATATATACTTTATTTTAGGGGGCGGAAACGCCTCCTTCAATGCGTTACAAACTTCGTGACAAAAACAATATACCCTCTGCATGGGTATAAGAACAAAACATTATTGGTCCAACATGCATAGGTTAAGAAAACCCAAGGAAAACACTAACCAAACCAAAAGACAATAAAATGTTAGTAACGCGCGATCAACGATAAGGTCCGGGGAAAACGGATTGGGCAAGGACAATACGCGAAATTAAGGCACATAAAAAGGAGGAATACTTTGTACTAAGCTATATCTTAAACCTTCAAAGAAAATTATCTAGAAATGTTAGAAAGTGAAAACAAAGAAGTAGCTCCACAAACCACACAAAAAAGATTATAATTGAGGAGATAATTGAAGATAATTGAGCAAATGACACAGGCATACGGAATCTAGCATTTAAGGACTGCCTCTACTCACCCCAAAGTAATGCTGCGGAGCGAGTAAATCGACCAGTCCTGGCAGCGGTCAGGGCGTATCTAGAAAGTGAGCACCGTGAATTGGATCAATGCCTTCCGGAGATGGAAACAGCACTGCGTAACGACAAAATGTTTGAGCTGGAGGATGAGAGCTGGCGCCCGATTGGAGTCTTTCACGCCAAAGACGTTCGATTATAGCCAGAGCTCAAGCGAAGAGACTGTGTCCGGCTAGCTCAGTCGGTAGAGCATAAGCACCTCAGGGTTTGGGCGATGGGCTACGTATGGCGCAGCATTTTTGAAACGGACAGCCCCCATGCGCTCGAATATTGGCAGCATTTCCCTCGACAGGCATAAACCCCTGCGAGCCGGGTGAAAATCTTCGAGTGATGTATCTGGGGCTGAGCAGAAACAAAATATAGATAAGTGTTGTAAATTAATCGCACTCTCTTCTGCTCAGCTTGAGGTAGCCATTATCGGTAGGGGAGAGTATAAGAGTTAGGGTAGAAGAGTGGGCCAAGAGGGATATAAAAGAGTAGAAAGAGAGAGAAAGAGAAAGGGAATGTGCGTTTTTAAGTTGTTTTTTTTTTTGGCGTCCCATGTGTGTGATCTCCTCAAAAGTTAACCAAAAACAAGAAATGAAAGTACAGGCGAGCACGCCCGACCTTATAATACTCTCTGCATTTTATTTCCGACAATATTATTAAAATTGGTATCCAGGTATTATAATGGATAGTACTTGTGTTAGAACGCGTTTAAACAAAAAGAAAATAAAGCATAATCGAATTTACATCTGTTTATCTGTATGCACATATGTACAAATTCATTTGACATGACATGTGTGTATAAGTTAACGCAAAGAATTTTAATTAGGTCATCCGGATGCGTGTGCATCAAAGTTGCGCCACTCAACAGAAATCGCTGATCCAAATGTAAACTGGTCCGTCGGGACAGACCGCTGAAGAATGTCACCAGGCGCGTGGCCAGTATTCTGTCGTGAACGCCTCACACTGGGGCGGCGGGCCGAAAAACGTGGCACAAATAATTTTTGTCATGATATCGTATGACAAAAAGAAAAATTGCCTTTGGTTAGGATATGATCACAGGTGCTAGATCCGAAATTTTTTTAAAATCGGTTGGAAATTGTGGGTGCCAGGACCCTCAAAGTTCCCCTATTTTCTAAATGTATCAACTTTAAAATTTAATTTTGAGCGAACTAATCCATTAATCTTAAAGATGTTATTTTTTGTATTAAAAGTATGTTAATTCTTAATGAAATTCGGCAAACATTTTCGCTTTATAACTGTATATTCTAAAAAAGTTTAAAAAATAGACTGTTTTTGGGCAATTTTTTTATTATTTTACATGTACTTAACTTCTTAAGTTCAACGAAGGTCAGAATGAAACTATATGTATATGCGTCATATGCATATAGTTTTATTAAAAGTATAATATGTTAATTCTTAATACAATTCGGCAAGAATTTTAATTTTCGCTTTATAACTGTATATTCTAAAAAAAAAGTTTAAAAAATAGACTGTTTTGGGCAATTTTGATAATTTTACATGGATATAACTTTTAAAGTTCATATGCATATGATAGAATGAACCTTTCTCTAACATGTCTATATAATTTCCTTTGCCTGATTTTGTCCAATTGGAAGCTAGAGTCATAAAACGAACGTAACCTTATGCTCAAAATGTACGGGTCAGGTATGAAAAAAGAAGAGCGCAGGCAAATATGAGAATTTACTGATTGGAAGTTTCACTTAAACAAAATTGCGTAAAACTATTTTGTTATATTACCTGTCCTAGTAGCCCTTAAAAAAAATATTTTGTAAGGGTTTCACTCACCTTAATTCATTTTGGCAACAGATAAAAGATATTTATAAAGGTATAATTTTGAAGACCGTGCTTTATGGCATCAATAGTCCCCTTCCGTCTAAGGAGTTCAGCTTTAGAATATTGAAGAAATACGGTAAGGAATCTTCTGAGTTGATCAAATCAAAAGTGATTGATATATAGCAGCAAATAAGCGAGTTAAGGACCACATTTATTGTGAATAAAAATAGAAGCACATTGACTGTTACTTATGATTTTTATCTCACAATGATTAATGGGAAAGTGTTGAATGTAATCTTAAACACTACTTTTTTTGAAGATGTGCTATATGTAAGAAAACACAAAAGGATTTAAATATGATTTTTCGGGTAAAATCTTTGTTCTTACGGCTTGTCGTCCAGCATCCGTATGCGGCATTCAACAATTTGCGTTATGCAGTTCAAGCCCTCGAAGAACGCTAGTTCCGCCACTGGGTACCGCTAGATCTGCGAAGACGCTGTTCCGGCCTTCGGCGACCTGTTTCTGCCTTCCGTTTCTCTTTGCTCCATTCCATTCTCTCCGTGCTCCTCCGATAGGCATGACAGACCGGTCGATCCCTGCTTAGAGAGCGGGATAACCTCCATCGATTGGAGTTCTCCTATAAGAGACGCCGACCTGCCACACTGTTCCAACTCCTCCCTTCTTAATGCCATGTTGCCCAGCCGCAGCTAATGAAACACAAAATTCCATCCCCAGAATGGCATGTTGCCCCAGTATCAATTGTGGCCGACACCTCTCTGTCACAATGAGTATTAAGGCCAGCAATCCCGTCGTTTGTCATCATCCGGTTGGTGGCCTCTGTCTGAGTTGTCCCCGGACGCGCTTCCTTTCGAGGTGCTTGGGCTGGCAGCCCTCCCATCTAAGACCTGAAGGGAATTGGTACAGATGTCCAATTCGAATACCCGTGGGGTGAGCCATGCCCGGCTCCTCCAACGATACCCTTCGGGAACGCCCACTCCTGATCCCGCGCACTCTCAAATTCCGCTGCCATTTGGGTAATGTGTGCTACCGACGCGAAATCTTGCCTTTGAACAGACAAGCTGCATTCCGAGGAAGAATTTTCATACACCCCATGCAACTCCGGCAACACGTTATACCCTGTATGGCGCATGCGTAGTCTTATTTCCTCCAGATAGTCCTTAAATGTTTCCGCAAGCCGCTGATGACGAGAACTAAATTGGTTTTTAAGATGATCGAAATATCGAACAAGTGGCCCAAGAAGTGATTTTTAAAATACTCGTCAGAAACTATGTAGCGGACTTCCATTCACGGCTCCAGGGATATATGCGTAGTTTATACCGTATGTTATGGCTCGTTACTCAAGTGTTTCAATAAACCCAAGCGAGTATGACTGACTTTTCAATTTCGATGCCATTGTTAAGGCGTTTGTACAGTCGTACAGTGTTGTAATTCAAGATTCGTTTAAGGACAAGCCATATCAAACTATCCTGAAAGCTGCATTCAAATCCAACGATAAACAACACGTAACAAAGTTTATGTTGAAGCGCATTGTCAATGCACATGGTTGAAAGAAAATAAATAACTCAATGTTTATATAAATGTACATTAGCCGCACTAATTTGCGAACAAAGTGTCGTCCAAGTAGTAGAGATGCCTGTAATTATTTTTCGCACTTGTTTGTAAACCTACGACCTGCGATTTGAACCCGACACAGACTCAGAAATTTCATTGTTTTTGTCACGATGTTTGTAATGCATTGAAGGAGGCGTTTTCGACCCCATAAAGTACATACATTCTTGATCAGCGTCACAAGCCGAGTCCATATAACTATGCCCGTCTGTCTGTCCGTATGAAACTACGGCACCTAGGAATACCAATTTTGGTACGCAGGCTCCTATTCACAGCCTAAATCCAATGCCATTTAAAAATTTTGGCTGATACGCCCCCTTTTCCGTAAGAAATAAAAAACTTTCCAAACTTGCATGCCTTTTTTTAAGGCATTTGTTCTTATCGTACAGTATTGTTATTTAAAAATTGTTTGATGACTCATTATATCAAACTATCCGGAAAGTTTCATAACAATCCGACCATAAACAAAAAAGAAAATAATGCCAATGCATGAGTGCGAGAGAGACAGCGTTGAACGTGCCGACCAATAGTATACTTACACACATATGTATGTGCATACATTTAAACGCATTTGTATGTGCATACAGACAATCACATATATATGCGATCATGCTTAGTTTTATTTGTGTTTTAAATTGTTCTAATACAAGAATAATTTATTGTTATATCTAGATACCGATTTTATAACTGGGAATAAAAGCAGAGAGTATTATACGGTCGGACGCGTTCGACTGTACTTTACTTAGTTGTTTCCATTTCTCTTTTTAAATCTGTCCCTTTTCCCCTCTCAGTTTCCCCATCTCTTTTCTCCTCTCTGTTACCCCATCTCCCTTTTCCCTCTTTCTTTTCAGTCTCCATTTTTCCTCTCTTATCTTTCCCTCTCTTTTTCGCCTCTCTCATATGCAACAACCACCTTTTTCAACAGCCTTACACAAGATTGCTTGTATTACATGTTCTGGGGTTGATTTTCTCTGTATGTATAGCTAACAATGCGGTTTATGGGGGTGAGTTTTTTCACTTCAAACAGGCTTTGTTTTTATGTTTATGTTTATGTTGTTATGAGGGACGATATTTTCTTTGCAGCATATTGGTTTTGCTACCTTATACTTAGCAAGTAGGCAGTATATATGCAGAATGCTCAAACATATACTTTCTTCTCTATATTTCAGCTTTTCGTATATAGAATCAACATAAAAACAAAAAAAAAATAAATAAAATTCTCATTATTTGTAGTAGGGCGGACGCTGACAAATTGCTGAAGATGGCGGGTGCCAATATCTTCTGCTGTTGCGTGGGTGAAGCGGGTTGTGGGTTTTGAAATAAATCGAGTGGTACTGCGTTTAATGATTTTAATATGTTTATTGTATCTTATGCACACGCGTACAGTGAACGGGGTGAAAAAATACTTTTTAATATGATGGCAATAGAATTCGCAACTCTTGTAAATGGCGCTTTACAAAGTAATGCCAGTAGCTTCAATCTGTGTGACCGTCTTCGGTGAAAGTTAAAATCCGCTCTCACACTCAAACTTTTCACCCTGTGGCGTGAACATGCAAAACCCCTTACAACAAGTTGTTATTGCAGCAACTACAGCGTTTTGGAGGGCCTATATGCCGCAGGAGCCGGAGATCACCCAGCCAAATAGTGTGCTTTGAGCAGCGGGAATGTCGTTGTGTCCCGGCACGCACCCTGGTTGGATGACCTCAGGATAGAGGTCAGATCCGAGCACCACGGATGTGGAGCCATGGCGGTAAAAGCTTCTATCGGCCAGCACCAAGCTAGAAAACTTGCTGCGAACCGCTTCCGACACCTCGCGGATGGGTGTGCGTACTCGCAGATCGTTCTCCACATTGAGCACTACAGTCTTGCGGAAAGTGGAGTCACACTTAGACTCGATGACAGCCGTGCATGCCTGTTCGGATCCGACCCTCGTCACGGCTAGGTCGAGGGACTTGCCGAACGAGCCGGTGAGACGGCTCTCCGGGGCGCAGGCATTCAGTAGCACTCGGGTGTCGAAGGGTTCGACCCGTTGCCAGTGCGCACTTCCGCGGTGAGCATCTGCGTGGTGGTCCAGGATTGTAGGAGGGACGTGAGTTTGGGGGCTTGCGTATGGATAGAGGCAGCCGGGAGATCGGAGAACTGAACCGATCGCCGCCTTGGCGAGCTGCTTCTATGTGGTCGCTGCGTCGGGTTGGCCATGTGCTCATGGGCCAGACAGTTGGGGCAGTACTTGTTGACCAGAAATGCTCATAGCCTCTTCTCGGTGCGCGGCGCCGCCTGCACGCCGCGGCACACTCGACACCGGTACGAGTCAACCCTCGGATGCGGTGCCTCTCCTGTCTAGCGAGCCGGGACTGCGTTTGAGCCATGCTGAATGGAATATAAAGGCCTGGAACATGAAAGCGGAAATAATTAGTGGGAGCGGAGACAATGAAGGAGAGGATACTCTGACAAGGACACGTAGACACACATGTAGCAAGGAGGGAGTTACTTGGTCGCCGCGACGGGATCGTTCTCATCCTGCAACAGGATAAGCTTGGCTACGAGGCGTCGGATGGATCCACGCGAAGTCCGAACGTCGACGACGCGTACCAAACCGTCGGTGGGAGATAGGTGATCCTCGGGGGGCATCCGACTAGGAAATGTCCCAGACTCAACGCCAGGAGATCTGAAGGGTCCTCACTCATGGGCCGAGAAGTAAGGAGTGCTTCGATGCGACACAGGAGGGTGGACAGTTCCTCGAAAGTGTATTTGGTGGTCGATGTGGACTTGTAGAAGAGGGCCTTAAAGCTCTTTATCCCGGCCTTCCATAATCCATCCACATGGAGTGCGCTGGGTGGTATAAAGTGCCACGCAAGGATATGCTGGCGGAAGGAGTCTACGATGCATTATTTCGTAGCCGCGAGGAAGTCCCTTTCGAGCGCCTTGGATGCTTCAACAAAGGTTTTGCCTTTGTCGGCGTATATGCGGTGGGGACTTTGTCCACAGGACACAAATCGTGAGAAGGCGGCAAGGATCTTTTCTGTGGTGAGATCAGACGTCGCCTCGAGAAGGGTTGCCTAAGTGCTAAAGCACACAAACAAACAGACGTAGCCCTCGGTGATGAGACAAGCTCTCCCTGTGTAATTTTTAATTTCAAAGGGGCCAGCGAAATCAATGCCTGTATGCGTGAACGGCCTGGAAAAGGTTATGCGTTCTCGCGGAAGGTCTCCCATCATCTGTCTCTGTTGACGGCGTCGATAATTGACGCAAGTCTAACATCCTTGCACGTGAGCCTTAACCAAGTTTTTGATTTTGGGGATCCAAAACTTGGTACGTAAGTACCAATTTAGATACAAACCAAAGCTAATGGAGCAAGTAATGGGTAACTTGCCGGCGGATCGCCTTTCCGGCGTCCGCCCATTTAATATTTGTGGGGTGGATTTTTGCGGGCCTATAAATGTGTCATTGCGAATTAGAGGAAGAGCGCCATTAAAGATGTATGTTGCAGTTTTTGTGTGTTTTGCTTCAAAGGCTGTTCACCTGGAACTTGTGCCAGACCTATCAACTAATGCATTTATTTGTACCCTAAACAGTTTCATCGCGAGGCGTGGCGTGCCAGTCCGGCTGTACTCGGACAACGGGACCAACTTCGTCGGAGCGAGCAATCTAGCGAGGGAATTCCACCGGACATTCAGCAGCCAGCAGGCGAAGCTGCCGTCGTACGCAGCAGAACGCGGGATGGAGTGGAAGTTCGTCCCCCCAAGAGTTCCTCACTTCGGAGGCCTGTGGGAGGCCGCCGTGAAGTCGGCGAAACACCTGCTCCCGCGGCAGATCGGCAGCGCGTCCCTCACCGAAAGCTGGCTGCCACCATGCAGTGTAATGCGATGTGCGAATTTGACCATGAAGCGAGCGAAATGGGCGTCATAAGGGAGCAGGATTGGGTGACGCTTGTCGTAGCTGAAGGACTCAGCTGCTCGTAGTCGCCCGAAGGAACGAAGGACGATATGCTTATCCAGGAATGGATTTAAATTAAGCAGCCAGCTAGAAGGCGGAATGGGCTTCTTCTCTACAAGGGCTCGGATTTCCAGAGCATACTTTTGCTGCTGAACGAGACGCACGAGGACCCGTTCTGCAGTTAGCAACTCGTTATTGGTGAGCTGCCAAGTGTCAGGCATGGAAAAACGGTGACCTTCAGCGATCTCCCGTAGTCTGAGAATCGCTCTCTGAAATCGGTCGTGGAGGCAAGCGTTGCGGTATGACAATAAACACGTTGCTCTAGTTGGGTGTCTGGAACATCCACCAGAGATGTCGGCCGGAGTTCGGGTGCATGAAGGAGCCATTCTGGCCCATGCCACCATAGGCTGCTGGCCGTTAGATCGGTAGCGGGGACTCCGGGACTCGCGAGATCCGCAGGATTGTCTTCCGATCGAACATGAACCCAGTCGTGGACGCGGGTGCTCTTGGATATACTGGAGACTCGTTTAGCAAGAATTCCTGCTTGAAAGACGCTGCAGTGGTCGGGTAGCCTGAATAAGCTTGAGATACCTAGTTCACGGCAGTATATGCCTCCACTCGTTCTACCATCTGCCCGTGAATAGCAGAAAACTTTAAAGTACCTCTGTATTTGCAAACATTTGATTTTTTCTTTTTTTATGAAGAAAAATAATGTAGGATAATTTCCAAACATCAAGAAAACAGCATGATTCAACGGACAATGTAAATACTTTTTACAGGGACTTTAAAAAGCCGTCTGCACAGTTTCTAAGCACACAGCCAGGGATTCCGTGTGGTTCAGGTGAAAAAATGTAATAGTCTTTCTATTTTAATCTTTTAATATTTTTATAGAAGTTTTCTACTTCTAGCCCGACTACCATTACCGACTACCAAGGCAGAAACAAGACCGTACCAAGGATCGCTTCCAGCCGCCCTCGCTAGAAGAGTATAGTCGCACTTTCACCGGTATATAAAGTTACGGCAGTAAGACCGAAGTCCACAGTTCTTCCCCCTGAATATCCGACGGCTGACGGCCTTCCAGGACTCAATTGCGACCCTAATTTTCGCCTCGCTTCTTAAACCAATAGACTCCATAGTTTTGCGTCCCATATTAATCGCAGGAGAGTTCTTGAAGTTTAGTCCTTCATAAATTAAAAGCTGTAACATCTCCACCCCATCCCGTTTAGAACGCCTTAATTTTAATATTCTAACCAGGCCAGTAGTGCATGTAGAAAGAACTAAAGGGATGTAATTTCTTCCTACATGCACTACTGAGGACGCTTTGCCCAATCATTTTTGAGCATTATGCGTTAATTAGAATGAATACTATAGAATAATTGATGGTTAGGTTAGGTTATGCTGAGTGGCTGCTTTAGTTTAGTGAAACTTCAGCACACATGAGCCATATTGATTCGGCTCTTTGTGACACCGTGTGGGAGGCAGCTACGACAGAAAAGAGAGGAGTGCTATCTGCCGTATGGGTTTAATCAATAGAGGTCCGTCCAGTGGCGTGGATGAACCTCGCTATTTGGGGGGTTGTAATTCAGATATGTTGGATAACTCAATGAAAAGGTATGCTCCGAGATATCTATATTGGAGGTAGCTAAGGGCCGGCCATTGATATAACAGAAGACGGTTTCGTCGTCTTCCTCGTTTTACAACTTCTGTAGAAATCATGGAAAGCGACAAATAGCATTTGGGCGTGTCGACCCACAAGCCAGTGTCCGGGTGGAGCGCGATCTGGATAAAATTTGATCAGCTGATGGAAAATGGTAAAGAATACATATTGCGAGAGTTTGGTTTAAATCGTTCAAGAGGCACTGAAAATTTTCATACTAAGCATTTTCAGCATTTTTAACCGATTGTTCCTATGACAGCTATATGATATAGTGGTCCGATCTGGATGAAATTTGGTTTGCACGTGGGATTTAGTACTAAATGCATATAGGCTGAGTTTGGTGGAGCTAGCTCATAAAAAAATTTTTTTTGTAACCGATTGTTCCTATGGGAGCTATATGATATAGTGATCCGCTTTTATTATATGAACTGCGTACAGAAAGAATACACATGCATACCAAGTTTCATCACGATAGCCTTAAAACTGAGAGACTAGTTCGCATAGAAACAGACGGACAGACGGAAATTGCTATATCGACTTGGCTGTTGATGCCGATCAAGAATATTTATACTTAAAGGTTCGGAAAACCTGCCTTCTGCCTGTTACGCACATTTCGCTTCTGACAAACCTAATAGACCCCTCTCCTCTTTTTAAGAGTACGGGGTCTAAAAAATACAGTCGAGCGCGCCCGACATCATATTACTCTTTGCTTTTATTCCCGATTATAATCTTTGTTTGTAGCAGGGTGGAGAGAGGATGCAGTACGTCGGGGTAGCGGCTTGCTGGCGTTCCAAGTGCAGGGGTGTATGACAGTGTGGGTGCTAAGCTGCTACGTCTGCGCAAACAACAAACGAGTGGGGGGTCGCGCTCGTCACAACAAGAATGGCAAAAAAATGAACACACACGAATTGTTGGTTGCAACAACGAAACCTTTCGATCTTTATTTGCCGCGTTCTGGATCGCCTAGTTGCGGCAAGAACCAGAGAGGACCCACCCGAAGATGGTGCTCTGGGCTACAGGAAAATTCCCAGCACTGGGAAGACAGCCAGCCTGGATGACATCTGGATAGATGTCACCCCCAAGAACGATGGACACGACCGACGGCTGGTGGAATTTCGGATCAGCCAGTACCAGGTTGGTGAATTGATTCCGCACGGTTTCGGATATTTCGCGTGGGTGCGGATCCGTAGGTGCTCCTCAACCCTCAACACGATTTCCCGACGGAAGTTCGGGACAGTGGGAGACCCTAGGATTGCCATGCAGGCACGCAGGTGATTGATAATCCCAGCGCCTTGGCGAAAGATGCATTGATGCGGCTCTCAGGCGCACAAGCATCTAATACGGCGCGTGCCACAAACTGCTTCAGGCCGTTGCCGACTCGGACGAGGGCCGTAGGCATCAGCATCGTAGCCCGATGCTGGAGTAATGAGGTCAACGTCGGACGAGGGCCGTAGGCATCACCATTGTAGCCCTATGATGGAGTAATGAGGTCAAAGTCGGTGCTCTGGCTGAACCGACTTGATTACCATGGACCTCGGCAGGAGGGGTAGACCGTCGCACTGCGTTGCATCTCGGTACAGACGACCGGTAGCGGGAGCCAGGATTTAGCGGTCGCGTCGACGGATCGTTGATATGGATCAACGTATGATGATTCTGCCCGCAGATTCGACAGCTGTCACTGCTGCGACAAGTGCCAGATGGATGTTCGTGGGCCAAGCAGTTGGGGCAGTACTTATTGACCAGCACTGCCCGCAGTCGTTTCTCCGCGCATAGATTGAGGAATCGGCGACACTAGCGAAGCACGTGAACGCCCCGGTGAACTGTGTTACTGTCGGTCAAACTAGAAGGAGACGTTCAATTATTGCAGACGACTATCTCGTCAAGCTATTACAATACGACAGAACAAGACACACAAGCACGACACTGGAAGGGATGGCTGTACTACTTAGGAGAGGTAGTTCTGGGATCGCTGAGGAGTAGAATCAGCTTCGCCACAGGACGTTTAATGATGCCATGAGAAGTTCGTACATAAACAGCGCGCACTAGACCGTCGGAGCCCGGATATACACCTTCAACGCGGCCCAAGCGCCATTCGGTGGGAGGCAGATTATCCTCATATATAATGACTATATCATCTTTCTGAAGATTGCGACGATGAACTGATGATGTAAGGCCTTAAGGCGCTGCTATCGGTTGATTAGGGACATGGGTTCTTCATGGATCTCAGGCTCACCCATAGACAGAAGGGGACCTGCAGTGAGAAAATGAGCTGGGCTTAACGCAAGGAAATCAGCCTACTCCTCGGACATAGGGGAAATAGGGCTGGAGTTCAAGCATGCCTCCACTTAACACAACAAGGTTGAAAGTTCCTCGAAGGTGTACTTGACTCCGGAGGTGGACTTATAAAAGAGAGCCTTGAAGCTTTTGACTTCCGCCTCCCACAAACCCCCCATGTGAGGGGCGCTGGGTGGAATGAATTCCTATGAGAGAATCTGGGATCCGTGAGTCCGCGTACGGATTGTTTGGTGAAGTTCTTAATTTCGAATGGACCTGCGAAATCGACACCCTTATGAGAGAAGGGTCTAGAGAAAGTTACACGATCGCGTGGAATATGTCCCATTAATTGCGAATAAAGCTGGCGCCTATACAGAATGCACCGCTTGCAGGCGTGCGACTGAGCCTTTATCAAGTTTTTGATCTTAGGAATCCAGAATTTGGAGCAGAGTACTCGGAGCATAAGTAGATTGCCTCCGTGATGAGTAAATCGTACAATCATCCGAGGCTTGGAGTCGTCCGCACGCACGGATGATGCCATGTTGATCCAGAAACGGATTCAAGTTCAACACTGCGCTCGATGAAGGAATGGGACGTTTGTCTTGCAGGTAGCGGAGGTCTGTGGGGTACTTTTGCTGCTGTGTAACCGCAATGTAACCACCAGGTCAGGTGCGGATACGCCACGGCTTGCTAAGTCAGCGGGGTTGTCTTCCGAGCGGACATGTGCCCAAATACCTGATTGGCAACGAAAGTGGTCCATCGGCATGGTGGTTTTTGGAGCAATGGTGGAGTCAGTCCAGAAGAAGGATTGGACGGCTGAATGAGAAGGTTGGTAATGATGGCCGCATACAGGTCAGCAATGAGAACTGCACCACATAGTTCGAGGCGCGGGAGCAAGAGAGTCTTGACCGGGAATACCCGGGTTTTCGCGGCGAGTAGATGAACGCTATTGTGGTGCTAATGTTGCACCCGCGCCATAGTCCCTTTGGGCTGCCTCACTAAACCCATTGCGTCTCTAAATCAGTCTTTATCCACCTGGGAATACGGATGGTTTGAAGGCCAGGATAGTCTTCAAGGAAAGCATGTCATTGCTGCACGAGACACACTGGAAGAGTGTCATACCAACCAATCTCGGTGAGCCAAATTTGCTGCATAATGATTTTGGCACGGATGACGAAGGGGGCTAACCAACCGGCTGGGTCGAAAAGCTTAGCAATCTGAAACAAGACTATTCGTTTAGTGAATGTGGTTCGAACCTCTGGTTCGAGCGGAACAAAAAAGGGGCAGTCTGGCGCTGCCTTCCAACGAATGCCGAGAGTTTTTGCGTGACTGGCATCCTCGATCTTAAGAAAATCATCACGGAGTAGATGATCCTTAGGGTAGATCCTTAGGTGTATGAAGCAAAGCCTTATGGTTTGACGTCCATTTTCTTAAAGGAAGGCCCGCGGACTGTAGAGCATCTTGGCGTTGACGGATAGCGGCATGAACATCCTGTGGAGTGTGGGCTCCTGCAAGGACATCATCAAAGTACATGAAATGTCGTAGAATGTCGCTCGCTTTTGGGTAGGTGTTCTCGACGTCTTGGGCAAGCTGCAGAAGCACTCGAATTGCTAAAAAAAAAAAAAAAGGGGCGCAATTGACACCGAACGTGACTGTTTGGAGCTCATATTCAGTGAAAAGGATTCGCTGAAGAATCTCCACTTGAGGATCTGCAACATGAGGTCAGCTTAAAGTGTTGGGCCGGTATGCAAGACATCATTGAGGTTGACTTCATTCGTGGACGGACAAGATGCGTTAAAAACGACGCGGGTTTTAGTTGATGTACTTTCTGTCTTTAACACAGCATGATACGGTAGGTTAAAATGCAAGGTGTCGATTGGAGGCGGAACTCGGATCATATGGCCCAACTCGATATATTCTTGCAGGATAGCAATATAAGTGCTGTTTAAGGAGGGGTTTTTCTGCAAAAGAGCCTCATTCATTAAGAACTGAGCCAAGGCAATCGGTCTTGACTGTCCCATTGCGCCTCCTTCTGGTGCTGTCGCGAAAGTGTTTTTCGAAATTAATATCTACCTCTCTTTCCAGTTTTACTGGGAGATCTTCCACCTCCCAAAACTTGGTGAGAAGTGTGTCCAGTCGGATCTCTGGGGTAACCGATACCTGTGTGGACAGATACGATACGGATGATGATGGTTTGGTGAGGATCGACCACTAAAAACCCACCCGAAAATAGTTTCTTGTGCAAGCAGCGACCCACAAATCTTAGTATGGACCCCAATCAAGAGAATAGAAGGAAATATGTTAACCCCAATTAGCACATCAATTTGTGAGCTTCGATGATGAAGAGGATCAGCCAATTGGAGATTCGGAAGATCTTGGAGTACACGGTCAGGAATGGAAACGGACGGATGGGCGCCAGTCAATCGAGGCAATACGAGCGCTACTGTGTCAATGCACAGAGACTGCTTGGTAGGCGGAGTGAATTGCAAGTGGCACGTCTTCTGAGAACGGGCGGAGACCGAGCCATTTAGGCCACTGACTTACGCTGTGACAAGTCGATAGGCCGGTCGAATTAACTGGAATATACGTTCGGAAGTGAAAGTGCCCTCCGATCCGGAACGATCATAGCTCGAGCCGGGTAGCTGGTACCCAAATGCCTAATGTTGACTATAGATGTGCCTAGGAGGACACCCCGCGTCTGAGTGGCAAAATAATTTTGAACTTCCGTCGGTGGTTGACGTGGATCAGCCTGATTGACAATCATGGCTCGATCTTGTGCTGGTGCGGAGGTGGCACTTGAATGGCTTTCACGACTACACAGTTTACAGACTTGTGGTTTAACATTGACTGTGGCTTCAAAGGAATGAACATTAGTCGGAGGCTTTCTTAAAACTGGAAGCGACGCTGTGGTGGTTGAGCTTGACGGTCCGTCAATGGTTTCTAGCGTACGAAAACGGTCAATTAGAAAGTTGTTGAAGTCCTGCCATGACTGAAGCGCGGTTTTATCAAGCAAGGATTGCTCCCACTGGGTCCGAGTAATTTTGGGAAGCTTAGAATTGTACCAGTACACTAACAGATTGTCCCAATTTGTAATCCTGACGCCAGAATGCTCTGGAGCAGTCAGCTCCCTGTGCACGGTGCTCTGCAATTCCTTCACGGCAGCTCCGGATTTATGAGCCATGGAAGCGATGCCAAAGATGACGCAAAGTTGGCTCGTGATAAACAGACGTTTGTTTTTAAAACGTTCGCCAAGGTTATGCCACGCCGAGAGAAATCCGTCATTAGTTAGAGGAGACTTGGACACAATGGCTTTCGCTTTGCCACGAGTTTTATCGTTGAGGTGGAAAAGCTTCTCAACCGGACTGAGACTAGGATTGTTAACATACATGAAAGTAAATAGATCCCGGAATATGGGCCATTTCAGGTAATTCCCGGTGAAAACATCGATTTCACAAGGCGGCACCGGGCATCCGCGAGTGTTCGTTGACACGGCGAAAGATTGCGCAATCGCGACGGTATTCGCAGCGGTAATGGAATCGATCGCTTCATCGAACCTACTAGCACACCGCTCGTACATGGCATAGCAGTACTGAACGGTGGCTAGATTAATTTTGCTCTCCTGCGCTGTCGGACAAGGAAAGCGCCTTTACAGTGTTGCGATAGGTCACATGAACCTCGTCCCAGATGGACATAATTCGGTTCAAGTGCAAGTGGAAGGAGGGACGGAACCCTTTGGTTTCGTCAAGGGGGTAGTTGTCGGAGTCGAACGACGAGATTTCACTGTACGATCGTCCTTCGGAGAGCCTCAGGTCATAATCTATCCGGGCGGAGAGGGTGCTCAAAAGGGATTATGAGTACGGATGGCGAAGAGGTGGACAGTGGACTGTATTCGTACGGATTTAGAAACGGAATTACAGCAAGTAATAGGAGCGACACGAACCCAGTGAAACAAACAAAAAAACCAAAACGATCAAAGAAATTCTTAGCTTCTTACAAAGTTTATTGTTTTCCGTTTTTTTTTTTTTTTTTATTTTAAATATATATAAGTTAGTTATTTATTTTCTTTTTAAATATGGAAAGCAAATACACCGATAGTTGTTGTTTTCTTTTTGTTTTATTCAATGTAGGCGATGAATATACCGATGTTTTTTTTTAATAATGATGAATGTTGGATATCGATGGACAATATGTAGATAAATACTCGTTGAAAATGACTCGTCGATAGTTTTTCAAATGTAGGCAATAAAATATGCCGATAGTTTTTTAGCAATGACCGATATTAAATATCAATGGACGATGTGTAGAAAAAAACACATAGATAGTTTTAGTATAAGTATGGCACCGATATTTAGAACTCGCTCACGCTCGGCCAACCATTAATCGGCACTTGCACCACAAGAAATAGCTGTGAGATTTTAAATGGATTTTATTTAACGATGTGAAGGGGGAATACCACTATTCTTTTCTCAGATCACTTGGGTGAATGTATGTGGGTGGAACGGCATTTGCACAATGGACACAAAACTAGAGTACACTTATGTCTCCCGAATATTAGTATGCTACAGAGACAATAGTGGAACAACGGAATACCACTAATGTTTTCGCAACTGTTGCTTATGTGTGGAATGCACTTGCACAAGGCGCAAAATTAAAGCTATTAATGCCCACTCTGCGCATTGGCTTGCCACTGTTCTCAGCTGGAATATAACCAAAGCACTGTGGACAATCGCTGGAAAGCGCAACTGTTTCACGTGCCGTTATGTATGGCTGGTGCCTCTAGAAATGACTATACTTATCAATTGCTCCACCGATGAACTGGCTGAAGCGAGGGGATTAATATAATCCGGCTCGAAGGACCAATGTTTGTATCAGAGCGGAGAGAGGCTGCAGTACGTCGGGGTAGCGGCTTGCTGCCGTTCCAAGTGCGGGGGTGTATGACAGTGCGGGTGCAAAACTGCTACGGCTGCGCTGCAATAAACAATAAGGAATGGCAAATAAATGAACACACACGAATTGTTGGTTGCAACAACGAAACCATTCAATTTTTATTTGCCCAGAGAAGAAGAATGACAAGTGCTTGTCATGAAAAAAACGTAAAAAAAAGTAATGATACCCTTTGTGAAAAAGTACTGATCATGCCAGTACACTGTGACCAGATCTCACTCAGGCTAGAATACCAAGTTATTGTTTCCATCGAGTAACTGCGCCGGACGATCACACTTCCTAGCGTGAACAATGTTAAAAGCGGCATGCTGGAATTGGAATGGTTAGTACTTGCATTAAAACACGTTGAAACAAAAAAATACAAAACATAATAATGTACATCTGTTTGTCTGTATGCACATGCATATACATTCGACGTTACATGTATGCACATATATACGTATATACTATTGGTTTGCATCCACACATGCATTGTTCTGCGTGCTGATTAGCATTGGTCTCACATATCAACTTTGTTGCGTGTTTCGTTTTTTGTTTATGGTCGAATTCTTATGAAACTTTCAGGATAGTTTGATATAATTTATCTTTAAACCAATCAAATATATCAATTTGGTGCTATTAGAATAAATGCCCTAAAACGGCGTTAAAGTTTATACAGTAGAGTCCGGTTATAACGACTCCGCTTAAAGCGTTTGTCCGGTCATTGCGACGAAAATTCCATGACTTGATTGGCCCTTTCATACAAGTTTGTATGGAGTTGTGTATGGTTAAAGCGTCTACCGGGTATAACGACGTAAAATCGTCGGTCCCTTGAGTGTCGTAATAACCGGATTCTACTGTATATTATTTTGTTCCTTGTAAGAAAAGTGGGCATGGCAGTCCAATATGTTAAATAGGAATGCGTTTATGCTGTCTTTGAGAACCTGCGTACCAAAATTGGTTTTCCAAAGTGCCATAGTTACTGAGATATTTACTTTCAACATCTATTTTTCCTGAGGTAAGTCTAGTTTTTTTGCTCATTGTGGGTGAATGGGGCGTGGCATAAAAAACAAGTAAGAAAGGCTACATTCGAGCGGGCCGACTGTAAAAGACCCCGTACTCTCCTTGTATTCGAAATTAATATTTGAATACGACTGTAATTTAAAATTTAAATCTTAAAATAAAATTTAAAAAAATTTTTTTTTTTTATTTTAAATCAAGTCACTGATGGGATTCGAACCCGCGCTTACTGACGAAACTTCCATAACATGCTGCAACCCTACTAGTTGCACCACACCATTCATTTCGCACATACACGATTATTTTCTATTATATATAATAATGTAGTTATATAAAAAAAATAAAAAAAATTAAATTTCTGGGTCTGTGGCGGGTTTAAACCGCAGACCATTGGTTTAAAAACAAATACAAAAAGTAATCTCTACCACCTAGGTCACACTCTGTTTGATAATTGTCGTGACTTATATAAGTAAACATAGAGTTATCTCTTGTCTTTCAATCACGTGCACATAAATTATATTTATTCAATTTTACAATTTATACGACTAACTGCAACCCTAGCCTGTTGCACCAGTTAATATTGTATATTTACATTTTTGTTTGAAATTTAAAAAAGTATATTAATATAATTCGCTTTCGGGAATTGAACCTGCGAACTTATACGCAACTTGCAGAATCTGTGCCGGGGTTCGAACCGCAGGTCTTGTGTTTATATACAAGTGCGAAAAATAATCTCTACTACCTGGGCCACGCTTTCTTCGCAAACTCCTGCGGCTAATGTATATATAAACATAGTGTTATTTCTTTTCTTTCAACCACTTGCATTCACAATGCGCTTCATGGGCTACTTTGTTGTCTAATTGCTCAGTTGTTTATAGTTGGATTTTTATGCAACTTTCAGGTAAGTTTGATATAATAAGTCTTTAAAATAATTTTGAATTACAATACCGTACTATATTAGCAAATGCTTTAAAAACGGCATGTAAGTTTGAAGAATTTGTTTAGTTCTTGTGGGAAAAGGGGGCGTGGCAGACCAAAATTTTGAATGACGTTGCATTTGTGCTGTCTCTAGAAACCTGCGTACCAGAATTGGTGTTCCTAAGTGCTACAGTTACAAAGATAATCACAGAAATCATCAATTTTTTCCGAGGTGTGTCTAGTTTTTTGTTTATTGCGGGGGCGGTGGGGGCGTGGCGCCGATTTGAAATAAACTTGATCTGCGTACATCATAGACGGACTTTCATTAAAAAATTTGGTGTCTCTAGCTCTTGTAGTTTAAAAGATCCAGGTGTTCATACAGACGGACGGACAGACAGGCAGACGGACATTGCTATATCGACTCGGCTGTTGATGCTGATCAAGAATATATACTTTATAGGGTCGGAAAAGCTTCCTTCTGCCTGTTACGCACATTTCGCTTCTGACAAACCTAATAGACCCCTATACTCTTTTTTAGAGTACGGGGTCTAAAAAAGATTCTCGTATTGACTGACTAAATATCGAGTCAATAGAGACCAAATTCGTAAAACTTGTAGTTCTTACCATATCTGAAATCTGTTTGTTCATACGGACAGACAGACAGACAGACGGACAGGCAGACGGATAGACAGACGGTCAAACGGATATGGTTATATCGACTCGACTTGAGATGCTGATTAAAAATATATGTACCTTATGGGGTCTGCCACGCGTCCTTCTGTCTGTTATATAACCATTGTAATGTCTAAAATAAGTGTTCTGAAGACATATATTCATATACTCTCTGCAAGAGTATATTGGGTTTGTGCAAATTTATGTAACAGGCAGAAGGAGGCGTAGCAGACCTTATAAAGTATATAAATTCTTGATCAGCGTCACAAGCCGAGTCGATATAGCCATGTCCGTCTGTCTGTCTTTCTGTCTGTCTGTCTTTCTGTCTGTCTGTCCTTATAAACACACAGATTTCAGAGATGATAAGAGCTACAATTTCGAACTATCTATTGTAATATCCGGATACCACTTTTAACATTATAATTCTCACTTGTTAGTTTTTATTATTATGAAAAATGTTATGAAAATGTTTTCTGTTTTTAAAAGCTGCAGTAAAAACTAAAAAAAAAGAATTACCTTGAATACTTAGATATTGAGCTTCTCTTTTGTAACCACTGCCAAACTGTTTGCAAACTGTTGGCTAGCTTCGGCTTTATATTCCTTCAGCCAGAATGCTCTGGAGCAGTCAGCTCCCTGTGCACGGTGCTCTGCAATTCCTTCACGGCAGCTCCGGATTCATGAGCCATGGAAGCGATGCCAAAGATGACGCAAAGTTGGCTCGTGATAAACAGACGTTTGTTTTTAAAACGTTCGCCAAGGTTATGCCACGCCGAGAGAAATCCGTCATTAGTTAGAGGAGACTTGGACACAATGGCTTTCGCTTTGCCACGAGTTTTATCGTTGAGGTGGAAAAGCTTCTCAACCGGACTGAGACTAGGATTGTTAACATACATGAAAGTAAATAGATCCCGGAATATGGGCCATTTCAGGTAATTCCCGGTGAAAACATCGATTTCACAAGGCGGCACCGGGCATCCGCGAGTGTTCGTTGACACGGCGAAAGATTGCGCAATCGCGACGGTATTCGCAGCGGTAATGGAATCGATCGCTTCATCGAACCTACTAGCACACCGCTCGTACATGGCATAGCAGTACTGAACGGTGGCTAGATTAATTTTGCTCTCCTGCGCTGTCGGACAAGGAAAGCGCCTTTACAGTGTTGCGATAGGTCACATGAACCTCGTCCCAGATGGACATAATTCGGTTCAAGTGCAAGTGGAAGGAGGGACGGAACCCTTTGGTTTCGTCAAGGGGGTAGTTGTCGGAGTCGAACGACGAGATTTCACTGTACGATCGTCCTTCGGAGAGCCTCAGGTCATAATCTATCCGGGCGGAGAGGGTGCTCAAAAGGGATTATGAGTACGGATGGCGAAGAGGTGGACAGTGGACTGTATTCGTACGGATTTAGAAACGGAATTACAGCAAGTAATAGGAGCGACACGAACCCAGTGAAACAAACAAAAAAACCAAAACGATCAAAGAAATTCTTAGCTTCTTACAAAGTTTATTGTTTTCCGTTTTTTTTTTTTTTTTTATTTTAAATATATATAAGTTAGTTATTTATTTTCTTTTTAAATATGGAAAGCAAATACACCGATAGTTGTTGTTTTCTTTTTGTTTTATTCAATGTAGGCGATGAATATACCGATGTTTTTTTTTAATAATGATGAATGTTGGATATCGATGGACAATATGTAGATAAATACTCGTTGAAAATGACTCGTCGATAGTTTTTCAAATGTAGGCAATAAAATATGCCGATAGTTTTTTAGCAATGACCGATATTAAATATCAATGGACGATGTGTAGAAAAAAACACATAGATAGTTTTAGTATAAGTATGGCACCGATATTTAGAACTCGCTCACGCTCGGCCAACCATTAATCGGCACTTGCACCACAAGAAATAGCTGTGAGATTTTAAATGGATTTTATTTAACGATGTGAAGGGGGAATACCACTATTCTTTTCTCAGATCACTTGGGTGAATGTATGTGGGTGGAACGGCATTTGCACAATGGACACAAAACTAGAGTACACTTATGTCTCCCGAATATTAGTATGCTACAGAGACAATAGTGGAACAACGGAATACCACTAATGTTTTCGCAACTGTTGCTTATGTGTGGAATGCACTTGCACAAGGCGCAAAATTAAAGCTATTAATGCCCACTCTGCGCATTGGCTTGCCACTGTTCTCAGCTGGAATATAACCAAAGCACTGTGGACAATCGCTGGAAAGCGCAACTGTTTCACGTGCCGTTATGTATGGCTGGTGCCTCTAGAAATGACTATACTTATCAATTGCTCCACCGATGAACTGGCTGAAGCGAGGGGATTAATATAATCCGGCTCGAAGGACCAATGTTTGTATCAGAGCGGAGAGAGGCTGCAGTACGTCGGGGTAGCGGCTTGCTGCCGTTCCAAGTGCGGGGGTGTATGACAGTGCGGGTGCAAAACTGCTACGGCTGCGCTGCAATAAACAATAAGGAATGGCAAATAAATGAACACACACGAATTGTTGGTTGCAACAACGAAACCATTCAATTTTTATTTGCCCAGAGAAGAAGAATGACAAGTGCTTGTCATGAAAAAAACGTAAAAAAAAAGTAATGATACCCTTTGTGAAAAAGTACTGATCATGCCAGTACACTGTGACCAGATCTCACTCAGGCTAGAATACCAAGTTATTGTTTCCATCGAGTAACTGCGCCGGACGATCACACTTCCTAGCGTGAACAATGTTAAAAGCGGCATGCTGGAATTGGAATGGTCAGTACTTGCATTAAAACACGTTGAAACAAAAAAATACAAAACATAATAATGTACATCTGTTTGTCTGTATGCACATGCATATACATTCGACGTTACATGTATGCACATATATACGTATATACTATTGGTTTGCATCCACACATGCATTGTTCTGCGTGCTGATTAGCATTGGTCTCACATATCAACTTTGTTGCGTGTTTCGTTTTTTGTTTATGGTCGAATTCTTATGAAACTTTCAGGATAGTTTGATATAATTTATCTTTAAACCAATCAAATATATCAATTTGGTGCTATTAGAATAAATGCCCTAAAACGGCGTTAAAGTTTATACAGTAGAGTCCGGTTATAACGACTCCGCTTAAAGCGTTTGTCCGGTCATTGCGACGAAAATTCCATGACTTGATTGGCCCTTTCATACAAGTTTGTATGGAGTTGTGTATGGTTAAAGCGTCTACCGGGTATAACGACGTAAAATCGTCGGTCCCTTGAGTGTCGTAATAACCGGATTCTACTGTATATTATTTTGTTCCTTGTAAGAAAAGTGGGCATGGCAGTCCAATATGTTAAATAGGAATGCGTTTATGCTGTCTTTGAGAACCTGCGTACCAAAATTGGTTTTCCAAAGTGCCATAGTTACTGAGATATTTACTTTCAACATCTATTTTTCCCGAGGTAAGTCTAGTTTTTTTGCTCATTGTGGGTGAATGGGGCGTGGCATAAAAAACAAGTAAGAAAGGCTACATTCGAGCGGGCCGACTGTAAAAGACCCCGTACTCTCCTTGTATTCGAAATTAATATTTGAATACGACTGTAATTTAAAATTTAAATCTTAAAATAAAATTTAAAAAAAAATTTTTTTTTTATTTTAAATCAAGTCACTGATGGGATTCGAACCCGCGCTTACTGACGAAACTTCCATAACATGCTGCAACCCTACTAGTTGCACCACACCATTCATTTCGCACATACACGATTATTTTCTATTATATATAATAATGTAGTTATATAAAAAAAAATAAAAAAAATTAAATTTCTGGGTCTGTGGCGGGTTTAAACCGCAGACCATTGGTTTAAAAACAAATACAAAAAGTAATCTCTACCACCTAGGTCACACTCTGTTTGATAATTGTCGTGACTTATATAAGTAAACATAGAGTTATCTCTTGTCTTTCAATCACGTGCACATAAATTATATTTATTCAATTTTACAATTTATACGACTAACTGCAACCCTAGCCTGTTGCACCAGTTAATATTGTATATTTACATTTTTGTTTGAAATTTAAAAAAGTATATTAATATAATTCGCTTTCGGGAATTGAACCTGCGAACTTATACGCAACTTGCAGAATCTGTGCCGGGGTTCGAACCGCAGGTCTTGTGTTTATATACAAGTGCGAAAAATAATCTCTACTACCTGGGCCACGCTTTCTTCGCAAACTCCTGCGGCTAATGTATATATAAACATAGTGTTATTTCTTTTCTTTCAACCACTTGCATTCACAATGCGCTTCATGGGCTACTTTGTTGTCTAATTGCTCAGTTGTTTATAGTTGGATTTTTATGCAACTTTCAGGTAAGTTTGATATAATAAGTCTTTAAAATAATTTTGAATTACAATACCGTACTATATTAGCAAATGCTTTAAAAACGGCATGTAAGTTTGAAGAATTTGTTTAGTTCTTGTGGGAAAAGGGGGCGTGGCAGACCAAAATTTTGAATGACGTTGCATTTGTGCTGTCTCTAGAAACCTGCGTACCAGAATTGGTGTTCCTAAGTGCTACAGTTACAAAGATAATCACAGAAATCATCAATTTTTTCCGAGGTGTGTCTAGTTTTTTGTTTATTGCGGGGGCGGTGGGGGCGTGGCGCCGATTTGAAATAAACTTGATCTGCGTACATCATAGACGGACTTTCATTAAAAAATTTGGTGTCTCTAGCTCTTGTAGTTTAAAAGATCCAGGTGTTCATACAGACGGACGGACAGACAGGCAGACGGACATTGCTATATCGACTCGGCTGTTGATGCTGATCAAGAATATATACTTTATAGGGTCGGAAAAGCTTCCTTCTGCCTGTTACGCACATTTCGCTTCTGACAAACCTAATAGACCCCTATACTCTTTTTTAGAGTACGGGGTCTAAAAAAGATTCTCGTATTGACTGACTAAATATCGAGTCAATAGAGACCAAATTCGTAAAACTTGTAGTTCTTACCATATCTGAAATCTGTTTGTTCATACGGACAGACAGACAGACAGACGGACAGGCAGACGGATAGACAGACGGTCAAACGGATATGGTTATATCGACTCGACTTGAGATGCTGATTAAAAATATATGTACCTTATGGGGTCTGCCACGCGTCCTTCTGTCTGTTATATAACCATTGTAATGTCTAAAATAAGTGTTCTGAAGACATATATTCATATACTCTCTGCAAGAGTATATTGGGTTTGTGCAAATTTATGTAACAGGCAGAAGGAGGCGTAGCAGACCTTATAAAGTATATAAATTCTTGATCAGCGTCACAAGCCGAGTCGATATAGCCATGTCCGTCTGTCTGTCTTTCTGTCTGTCTGTCTTTCTGTCTGTCTGTCCTTATAAACACACAGATTTCAGAGATGATAAGAGCTACAATTTCGAACTATCTATTGTAATATCCGGATACCACTTTTAACATTATAATTCTCACTTGTTAGTTTTTATTATTATGAAAAATGTTATGAAAATGTTTTCTGTTTTTAAAAGCTGCAGTAAAAACTAAAAAAAAAGAATTACCTTGAATACTTAGATATTGAGCTTCTCTTTTGTAACCACTGCCAAACTGTTTGCAAACTGTTGGCTAGCTTCGGCTTTATATTCCTTCAGATTATTATGTGTGGCCTGTCAAGTTAAAAAAAATTAAAGCAACCCGCAAGGTGACTTCAAATTATAAATAAGATAGTTACAATAATGGCATCTTTGAATTCAATGTTGGCCAAACGCTGTATTCCACGAAAGTTTCTTCCAAGAATACGACCCAGCTCAAAACGAGAAATGCTGTAACCCTCAGTTGAAGATTTTTGGTCACTTGAAAGATCCTCTTCATTTTGAACCTAAAAGAAGATAGGTATAAAACAATTTAAGTTAGTAGCTATGGATAGAAATAATGATTTAACGATAGGGGAAGGTCACCCGTTATGGACACAGTTTTGTTTTGAGATATCAGTTTTGACCAAAAGCATTTATTATAAATCTTATTTTGACGTTGATGTACTAAAGAGGCAGTACATTCAAGTGGCCGAGCAACACCAAGCAATGTGATTGTTAGCGCGCGGAACCCCGCAGACAATGCAGCCACCTGCCGCCCAACCGGCTGAGGGGCACACCGTATATGAGAAAGAGATTATCAGCTGTGCCAGTCGTGTTTTTCAACGCTCCGTATATTTAATTATTTTCTCCTTTAATTTGTGTATTTTAAATTTTTGAAATAAATATATATTAAATATTCTATTTCTGACAAATCTGGTTTGTGCAAAGTCGTATTTAGTGTGCAGTGTAGCAAAATAATATGTATTTTTATTAATACAGCGCCTCAGCTGTGTTTGGGTTTGTGCCCGTTTTTGTTGTGACTTCTGCTCCCTTTTTCGTTGCTCAGCAGAGCAATAATAAGTTTGTGTGCTTGTTTCGCTTGCACTCAATTCCCTTTTGCGCTTGCGTCCACGCATTGTCTTTGTTAATTAACTCTTTCGTTAATATTTGTTAACATCGAAGCAAACTTACCCACTCTTTTGTTTTTGTTTTTCTTGTTTTCACTCTAATATTGTAAGAGATATTTTTGAGTGATATGGCCTGCTGCAAAACAATTGCAATTATGGTCTATCTCGGGACAGTGACCAACCGAATTATGTGCACTGTTGGCTGTGTGACAACATTATGCATATAAAATGTGCTGGTCTTACTGGCCGTGAATTTGAAAAATTCATTTCCTCTGCTAAGTTAGGTTTGCGAAGAAACTAAGCTCTGATTTCGATACTAGTGCGGACTTACTAAGCGATTATAAATTCGAGACTCCACTTGTCAAGGTGTTGAGTTCTCAGCAGCAACTTCCTTTACCTGTTCCGCCTGGTTCACTACTTACATCACCATTGCATAATGTGCCTTCCCTTTTATCCTTTCCTTCTTCTTCTCGTGACTCCTCACCTCCCAATTCACCCGTAACCGCCCAATACCCGTTATGATAAAGTCGGTGGCTGTTAATGGAGTTAAGGCTATAAGTAAAAACTCAAAAAGTCTCCCTATGCGACGTAACAGTCGCTCCATTGCCACCCCTACAGTCTCCCTTCACCCCCTAACATAACTGTGGTTCCTGGCAATTCCTCAAATATTGTGAAATCAAGCTGCAAAAGTCCTCCAAGTCGACGTAATAGTCACCCCCTTGCTACTCCCATTGATGTTCAGCCTCCACTGCTTACGGTCGTAGCTCCACGTAAGCAGATATTTGTATCTAGGCTATCCGCAGACACGACTATTGAGTCTATTGCTGCATTTATTGGTACCAAAACTCCTGGTAGCGTTTCCATTTCAAAATTATTTTTCTATAAGCCAAGAGAGATATCCTCTTTTAAGATTAGTGTGTCCCCTGATTGTTCATGTATTTAAACAGAAAAATAGAATTCAATCGACACATGTCACTATTCCGTCTAGTGGTCCGTCTCAAACGGCCACAGTCATAGCCTCAAACAAGTAAGTAAAGTACAGTCGAACGAGTCCGACCGTATAATACTCTTTGTTTTTATTCACAATTATAATGTTAAAATCGGTATCTGGACATAACAATATTTAGTTCTGGTATTAGAACACGTTAACACATAATTAAAACTGAGCATAATTGTCTGTATGCACATACAAATTCGTTTGACGTTAAATGTATGCACATTCCATATGTGTGTAGGTATACTATTGGCCGGCACGCCAACGCTGTCTCTCTCGCACTCATGCATTGGCTTTATTTTATTTTTTGTTTATGGTCGGATTGTTATGAAACTTTCAGGATAGTTTGATATATTATAGTTATTCTTCAAACAAATTTTAAATAGCAATACTGTACGATGGGAAGAAATATCTCAAAAACGGCATGCAAATTTGAAAAGTTTTTTTATTTCTTACGGAAAAAAAGGGCGTTGCAGACAAAAATTTTAAATGGCAATGCATTTATGCTGTCTGTAGGAACCTGCGTACCAAGATTGGTCTTCCTAAGTGCCATAGTTACTGAGATATTACTGAGAAAACATAGAATTTTCCGAGGTGTTAGGGGTTTTTGACTCATTGCGG
Source organism: Drosophila parthenogenetica (assembly GCA_035047505.1). Lineage (NCBI taxonomy): Eukaryota > Metazoa > Arthropoda > Insecta > Diptera > Drosophilidae > Drosophila > Drosophila parthenogenetica. The sequence continues at coordinate 6,232,198 of JAWNPM010000168.1, read as the reverse complement.
GCGAATGGGGCGTTGCATCAAAAAAAAAAATATTCTTGTATTGACTGACTCAATTTCGAGTCGATTGAGACCAAATTTGAACTTGTAGCTGTTTCCATCTCTGAAATCTGTGTGTTCATACAGAAGAAAGACAGACGGACAGACGGACATGGCTATATCGACTCGGCTGTTGATGCTGATCAAGAATATATATACTTTATGAGGTCTGCCACGCCTCCTTCTGCCTGTTACATACATACCAACTACTACAATGTACTCTTGTACTGTGCGTCCGTCCGTCCGACCATCCGTCTGTATGAACAAAAGGATATCAGCAACTCTAAGAGCTAGAAAGACCCGAGAAGTCGCAAATAAAAAAAAAATGCCCAAGCATTACAAGTTTGTTTTTGTTTTTGGACACGCCCACTTTAGGGCGTTCTATGTTCATTTAAAGGTAAAAGCTGGTAAAAATTGCATTTTAGTATAGAAAACTTTTTTGTTAGTTACGTTATCCGAACCAAATTCACATAGGATGTACATATCTATGGCGTACATAAGCTCAGCAAGTTTGATCCAATTCGGACCACTATATCGTATAGCTCCCATAAGGACAATCGGTCAAAAGTTCGCTGTTAGTATGAATTTGTATGAAATTTTTTTATATTTACCAAGCTATCTTAAGGGGTTACATACCTTGAGGGCCCATCAAAGTACATAATTTTCATTTTCTTTTTCAAGTATGTTTCATTGATTCTATTGATATGAGGGGTATACAATATTATAGGGCAACACTTGAAGAAAATATTTCAATATTTAGGAACAAAAAATTTGTGTTATTTGTTGTTGTTATCGCCCCTCGCCCGGAATACATTTTTTTGGAAGAGCCTTGCGGTGATCACGATGGCTATTAAAGGAAAATCTATTTTAGTGGTACTGAACGGTTCATTTGTCCAAAAAAAAATTTTTTCTCGATACGGAGACCCGTTGAGCAAAAAATTCGGTTTTTGAGGTTACAAAATATTACAAAAACAATTTTTGTAGCCCTCAGTGCAATAATTTTTACAAAGTTATCCGTTCAGTACCTCAAGAATTTTAATACGAACATATAAAAAAACAAGAAAGAATGCTATAGTCGCCTCGCGACTTTAGGATACCCGTTACTCAGTTTTAATATGTAATTAACAATGGGTAATGATAATAATATTTGTGCAATAGTGAGGATGGCTAAGATAGCTTGGAAAACACAAAAAATGTTCACACAAATTTATAATCAGAGAATATTTTCGACCGATTGTTCCTATGGGAGCTATACGATATAGTACTCCGATTTAAATGAAACTCGGTCAGTATGTTTATTTTATTGATAAATATATTCTGTGACAGTTTCATTAAGATAGCTTGGTAAATTCAAATTTTTATACAAACTCATACTAGGAGCGAATTTATGACCGATTGTCCCTATGGGAGCTATACGATATAGTAGTCCGATTTGGATCAAACTTGGTCAGCTTATGTATGACATAAATATGTACATCCTATGTGAATTTGGTTCGGATAACGTAACTAACAAAAAACTTTTCTATACTAAAATATTCTATTTTTACCTGCTTTTACCTTTATATGAACATAAAGTGGGCGTTTCCAAAAACAAAAAACAAACTTGTACTGCTTGAAAAATAGGAACAAGCGTAAATTAAAGATATTAAGGAGCGACAATGGCCAGTGACAGTTTATTACCAGGCAGTTCGATGATTACTTGAAGCAACATGGCATTGCGCGTCAAGTAGCGGTTTCATACAGCCCGCAACAAAAAGGTGATGCTGAAAGAGCAAACAGGACTCTTATGGAGATAGCAAGAAGTTTGCTGGCGCATGCAGACATAGATCTATGGGCAGAGGCAGTGCGGACTGCGTGCTACATCCGGAACAAAGTCGGTCTGGATAAGACCCACCACGGGAAGTTGTGGATACTCAATTGTATCAAAGGCGTACAGGCTGTACGAGAGGGAACTGAAACGCGTGACGTATTATTCATGGAGCTCTGCAATAAGCCCTGTGTAACAGAACACATCGAATCTTCATAAAATACTAAAGGGGTTTTATCGGAAGATGTGGTAAAAGTTCTGCCACATGATAGCACGCAGGTGCAAGATTCCGATGAGTGGATCTATGGTGACATATTGAGCGAGGAATACGAAAGTGCCGAGAAACAGGAGCAGGTGGAAGAGATGCATGTGCAGGAGCAGCTGGTACAGGCTCATGATCAACAGGTACGGTTGCAGGAGAGTACACAGGACACCGAACAGGTAGACGAGCAAGAGCCGGAGAAAATAGAAAGCGCACCGATTGGACCAGGGTGTCCGAAACAGATTCGGACAGGCAAGCTAGGGCGTCAAAGAAAGGCGAACAATATGTTGGGCTCACTGAAGGCTAGAGAAATATATATACCATTACCTCAAACGTTCCAGGAGGCAGTTCAAAGTGAGCAGGCTACATATAGAGAGGCGGCTATGGCCAGGAAGTACAAGGCGCTGGTGGCAAATGGTACGTGGACATTGGCACTTCTCCCCAACGGACAGCAGTCGATCGGATGCAAATGGTTATACACGATCAAGAGAGACAGTACTGGTAACGTGGAGCGTTACAAATCTCGTCTAGTAGCCAAAAGTTGTTCAGAAAAGTACAACGTTAACTATATGGATACTTTTCGCCGGTGTGTCGATATGAAACGTCTGGTTTTGACTTTGACAGTTGAATTGATAATGTATGTGCACCAGGTGGATGTTTGTACGGCTTACCTCAATAGCGATCTGAGCAACGTGGTCTACATGAAGCAACCCGAAGAATATGTAGACAAGGATGGGACACAGCACGTACTCCTACTCAATAAAGCGATATACGGTTTGAAACCGGCAGGAAGGGAATGAAACTCGAACTTAAACGCAGCACTGTGTGATATTGGATTCAATGTCTGTCAGACGGACATATAGCGATTTGCTTATAGCTTGTCAGAACAAAGACGGATTTTATGTCTATCAAACCAAAAATAGCTAAGAAATTCAAATGTGTCGACAGGAGTCAGCTATAAATGTTTCTTGGCGTGCAAGTAGAGCGAGAGACACAATATGCTATCGTGTCGGGTGGCTGCATCGCCATTGGATGCAGGTTTCCAAGTGGCGTGCAGTTGTGAAATTGGCTCAAAGAAACAAGGAATCACATGCTGAACATGTTACTGGCATCAAGCATGTTATGCGGTATCTGGCAGGAATAATAGATTTGAAGATAAACTATCGGCAAGCGGCAAAGGAGGCGTTATACTTGAGGCGGCTCATAATCGAGATCGGTTGCGGCGATCAAGGATCTTCTACGGTGTTGTTTGGAGACAATTTGGGCATAAATCCAGAATACCACGCACGTTCAAAGAACATTGAAATCAGGCATCATTTCGTCCGAGAGGTTGTTCAGGCAGGCGACATCGAATTAAAGTATATTGCAATGAAGGGTATGACATATTTACAAAAAGTCTGCCTCGGCATTGTCATTTTGTGAAAATGTTAAATTTAAGTAAATTATTTAAAGTTGTATGTAAGCGACAATGTTTAAAGATTCACATTGAGAAAGGGTGTTGATAGTTATCGACAGTTAACACTGTGAATATTTTAAACATTGTATAACACAACAAATATTTTTTTTTTTTAGAATAAGAATGCTAAAGGCGATTCTTTATTTTAACTTGTCGGGACTATGACTACTGCGCTATATCAGTGTAAAATTAGAAATACAAAAAAATTCTGACAGTTCCCCTAGATGTGTTAAACAAAATAAAAAATATACTTTTCTTTTATTTTCCCAAATTTTTGATTTGAACGCTTTTATGAGGGATAAAGGATATTTTGGATAAAACTGAAAAATGACGATACACAAGTACTATTTGCAATGCAGAACAGTAAACACAAAAATCTGGTTACATAAATATTATAGTTATTATTACCTTTGCAACGAACTTGCTTTGTTTTTCAAATAAAAAGAATTCTTTATAAGGAAAAATTATAATTTTAAAATTAGTGTGGATACATTTGCCCAATTCACAAAATTTGCTGTAAGCCTCAGCATTTGTATTGTAAAACGCATTGAATAGTGTTAATAACTACAAAAATCAAAAAAACGTATATTTCTCCTCAACATCAAAAATAAACAAGCCACTTTCTTGCCACGCATTGCGAAATATATCCATTTGAACGGTATGTTGCAGAGATGCAACGCGGCCATATAAAGGGTTAATTTAGGCCTCACAACCAGGGATAATCCCTTAATAATCTGATAGGGAATAAAAGCAGAGAGTATTATACGGTTGGACATGCTTGACTGTATTTTTATACTCTCTGCAAGAGTATATTGGGTTTGTGCAAATGTATGTAATAGGCAGAAGGAGGCGTGGCAGACCCCATAAAGTATATATATTCTTGATCAGCATCACAAGCCGAGTCGATATAGCCATGTCCAAAAAACTAGACATACCTCGAAAAAAATCTATGTTTTCGGCTAATATCTCAGTAACTATGGCACTTAGGAATACCAATTTTGGTACACGTGTTCCTAGAAACCGCATAAATGAAATGGCATCAAATGTTTTGGGCTGCCACGCCCCTTTTTTCCGCAAGGAATAAAAGAAAATTTCAAACTTGCATGCCGTTTTTAAAGCATTTATTCTTATTGTACAGTGTTGTTATTTATGATTCGTTTGAAGACGTATCATGTCAAACTCTTCTGAAAGTTTCATAAGAATCCGACCATAAACAAGGAAGAAATGAAGCAACAAAGATTTTATTCGAGAGCAATGAGTGCGAGAGAGACAGCGCTAGTCATGCCGACCAATAGTATTCATACACACATATGTATGTGCATACATTAACATCAAACGAATTTGTATGTACATACAGACAAACACATGTATGCTCGATTATGCTTAGCTTTTTTTTTGTTTTAACGTGTTCTAAAACAAGAACTATCTATTGTAATATCTGGATACCGATTTTAACATTATAATTGGGAATAAAAGCAGAGAGTATTATACGGTCGGGCTCGTTCGACTGTACTTTTCTTACTTGTTCTTACATGTTTTATATAGTATGTTATATATATTTTTGTTCAGCTTGGATTTAGAACTGCCCGAATGTATATCAATATAAACCGAGACTGTAAAAACCCATCTTTACTGTAAGCAGATCAAGTTTACTTCAAATTCTTGCCACACCCCTGACCGCCCCCGTAAATTAAAATAATCATAACAATTATATCAAAATATTTTGTTATCTGCTAGATTTATTATGACCAAATTTATGCAGTAATTTGTATGAAAATATATGGCGACAACAGAAAAATCCTAACTATACATAGACCCCGTACTCAAAAATTTTACAGTGGTCTACCATACCAAATTTGTCGGGAGCAAAATGTGCGTAAGAGGTAAAAGGAGGCTTTTCCGACCCCATGAATACATATATAGTAGCATCTCACCATGAAATAGTTCTACCTGACATATAATTTCAGCATAGCCATGATTTAACATTATGAAATTTTTGTGTTAATGTGAATTGAAACTGAAGCAGAAAATGTTTAAAGACTTGTTTTTATAGATATTACCGTATTTTCAATTGTGAGCCGTGGTTGAGTCGTTGGCTTTACTGGTCCTGGATCACTGAGCTGTTCATTTACTGTATTATATATATCATTTAGAGTGTTTCTTGTGTCCGTGTATTGCTAAAATTAATTGATTGAAAATATATTTATTCTTAATATAATATAAAAATTTATACTTACGTTAGTTAACAGTTTTTTTGTAACGATCACATTCTGCAAAATATTGCCAAAAATTGTGCGTTTTATTCGCTCATTTTCCAATTGCACCTTTGCCGGGGTCTTGTGCTCATGAGGCGTAACAATTCTCAGCAACAAAATTAAAACGACCATTTTGAAAAAAAACATTTTCTAAGGCACAGGAATAAGTTTTTGAAAACTATAATTTAAAACTAAAATTAAAATTTTCATACAAATTCATACTAAGAGCGAATTTTTGAGCGGCTGTTCCTATGGGAGCTAAACGATATAGTTGTCTGATTTGGATTAAACTTGGTCAGCTTATGAACGCTATGTTAATTTGGTTCGGATAAAATTACTAACAGAAAAGTTTTCTATACTTAAACTTGATATTTTTACCTGATTTTACCTTTATATAAACATAAAGTGGGCGTGTCAAAAAAACAAAAACAAACTTGTACTGCTTAAGCAGATCTTTCATCTGCGATCTCTTGGGTCTTTCCAGCTCTTATAGTTGCGGAGATCCTTTTGGCAGACGGACATGGCTATATAAACTCGGCTTTTGATGCTGATCAAGAATATATATACTTTATGGGGTCTGCTACGCCTCTTTCTGCCTGTGACATTTGCACAAACCCCATATACCTTTGCAGAGAGTATAAAAAACGCTCCATGCTGAATTAGTGTAAAAAACGTTTGTGCTTATCAAGATATTATAGTTAATATATACATGATAAATAGATTAAGAATATAAACATATTGACCAATCAGACAAAGAAGGAAGATTTATAAGTAAAAGTCTACTATGATAGACTGGCAACAGTATGTTAGGATTCCAGCTGAGGACCTTTAGGGTAAAAAGAAGGAATTCTTTTTGTATTGATTCTACTCTATCTTGATGAATACTGTATTGGGGAGATCAAACACAGGATCCATATTCAAGACTGGGACGTATCATGGATATATAGAGTGTTTTAATTAAATAGGGATCGTTAAATTCTTTCGACCACCGCTTTATGAAACCCATGACACTAAAAGCACGATTATTGATCGACACAACATGCTTAGCAAACTTGAGGTTTGAATCCATAAGGATACTCAAATCAGTGACCGGCTCAATCCTGTGAAGAGAACTGCCATTCAAGATCTAATTGTTAAGAAGGGGGAGTCGCCCACTGAAAGACATTACGTTGCACTTACCATGGTTTAGATTTAATAAATTCACTTGGCACTAGGTTTGCAAGCTGTAAAGATCAGATTTTAACCTAGGATCAAGGAGCGACTCAGTAGCCGATACACATAGTTTAACATCGTGACTGATTGCAGATGGCAGATCGTTTATAAATTAAATAAATAGCAAAGGACCGAGGTGGCTTTCCTGCGGAACACTGAAGTAACTTTCACAGATTTCACTAGTGTATCTTTAAAATACACCTGTTGTGTTCTAGAAATTAAGTAATTCGAAATCTAAAGAATGAAATTATGGGAAAGCCCCAACAGATTGAGTTTATGCATGAATGGGTTGTGATTAACAAAATCAAATACCTTGCTAAAATCTGTATAAATGACACCTGTTTGGAATTTTTTATCAAAGCCCTGCAAGGCAAATGATGTAAATTCTAACAGGTTAGTGGTAGTGGATCTATATTTCACAAACCCATGCTGGCAGGGTAAAATCATAGATCTACAGAAATTGGGAAAGGCAGACAACTTGAAAATACCTCTGTAGTTGCAGACATTGGATTTGTTTCCTTTTTTATAAAGAGGAATAATATAAGATGATATCCAAACTTTAGGGAAACAGCATGATTCGACGGACAATGTAAATATTTTATACAAGGGCTTTAAAAGACCATTTGCACAATTTCTTAGTACACAGCCTGGGACTCCGTCCGACGCTGGTGAAAAAACAGGTTTAATATTCTTTAAATTACATTAGACTACGTAAAAGAGAACTTTCAGTGATAACTAGTGCAAAATTAAAATTGAAAGAATTCACATGATAAGGATAAGATAAATCAGAATTATAGTTCAGCTTACAATAAGTCTTTTTTTCAAAGCGAATAGTTCGCAGCGGCAGCGGCGCGAAATAAAAGCGTTAAAATTTTCGCGTCCAAATCGCAAGAAAGATCACACTGGGGCGATTTTATTCCCGGTATTATATTTTGTTATTCGCTATAATGTTTTCCTCCGATAAAGAAGTTCTTTTGTTAACGTTGCCGGAAGGAATGAACAAAGACATTGCACATAATAAACAACAGTTCGAAACGTCACAAGTGATGCGTTTTTATTAATTATTTTTTAATATAAGTGAATGATAATGAGTTACAAATTGCTTATCTCATTATATTATTATTAATATATATATTATATTTAAAGCCAAAATAAACTAATTTAACATGTAAAATTAAAAATTCAACTCATGCATCACATGTGACGCCATCAGCGCAAAACACAAAAAAGGTCTTGTGCAATTTGAATTTGCGTCAAAATGAATTCGCCCCTCTTTGGTGTGCATGCGTACATAAGAAGCAATGTAATTTGATATTCGTTCCGCTGCCGCTGCGAATTTTTCGCTCTAGTGTGTGGGATGCTAAAATCGGCGAAAATAAAGCAAACGACCTTGTTAGAGCTGGTTGGAAAAGCCCAAAAGATTAAGTTTATGTATTAAGAGCTTGTGGTTAACGGAGTCAAAAGCTTTACTAAAATCTGTGTAAATGACGTCAGTTTGCAACTTTTTATCAAAACCCTGCAGCGTGAATGATGTAAATTCTAACAGGTTAGTGGTAGTGGATCTATATTTCACAAACCCATGCTGAAAGGGTGAAATCATGGATCTACAGAAATGTTGCAATTGAGAAGTTATTAATTTCTCAAAAACCTTGGGAATAGCAGACAACTTGGAAATACCTCTATAGTTGCAGACATTGCTTTTGTTTCCTTTTTTGTGAAGAGGAATAATATAAGATGATTTCCAAACATCAGGGAAACAACACGATGCAACGGACAAAGAAAATAATTTATACAGGGGCTTAAAAAGGACGTCAGCACAGTTTCTCAGCACGCAACCTGGGACTCCGTCTGGTCCTGGTGAAAAAACAGGTTTAATTTTCTTTAAATTACGTAAAAGCGAACTTTCGGTAATGACCGGTGTAAAATTACAATTGAACGGAATTAAATGATAAGGGTAAGGTGAATCAGAATTATACTCGTGCATACTATAAGTCGTTTGAAAAAAATCGGCAAATAAATCGGCGATAGCCTGATCTGAGTTAGCAGTTTTTCTTTCAAAGACTACACTAGATGGAAGCGTTGATGATTTACGCTTCGAATTAACGAAGTTATAAAACCGTCTAGGATTCCTTCGGAACTGTTGACCACAGTCAGCAAGGTATTCCTTATAGCAACGGTCGTTCAAAGCATAGAAATCAGATCGAGCAATCAGATAGCGAGAGAGATACAAGGAAGAGCCAGTTTCCTTGAATCTTTTATAGAATCGCGACTTTCTATTTTTAAGCAAAGTTAACTCGCGGGTAAACCAAACAGGCTTGTTTGACCTAGTTGGAACACAAAGCGCAACACAGACATCAAGAAAGAAATTTAAAGTATTATAAAAAGTTGTGATTGCACTATCCATATCTCTACACATAAACAGAAGGCACCAGTCGGTCTGAAATAACAGTACATTTAATTGTAAAAGTCGGCTTTCCAAAAATAACGGGATTGCTTAGTAGATATTATACTAGAACAGGACACCCGGGCAGGTAAATCAATCAACACTTCCAAAGTCGGGTGATACGGATCTTCAGGATTGGATAAGGGCGTAGTACAGTATAGCAGGATAGATTCAAAACAAAAATCAGATCGAGCATTCTGTTCAAAAAGTTTGGGACAGCATCCAAATCCATGTACTACCAGCGATATTTAAATCGCCGGGAACTACAAGAAAATCACGACCGGATAACATAGAGGCGACTGATATAATAGCAGAAAAATGTAATATATACAGAGAAACGTCAAAAGATGAAGGAATATAGGAAAAAGTAATGAAAACACTAGTGTTATTAAGGCATAGCTTAATAGCAACAAATTCAATATCCATAGAGCCATCGTTAAAAAGTTCTTTTGAGGATAAACTTACATCAACGGCAATAAGTACAACCCCGCCCCGGCGCGATGTATGATCTTTTCTGTAGATAGAGAATTAATTAAAAAGTACTTCAGAGTCTAGAATGTCGGTCCTTAACCATGTTTCAGAAAAGGCCACGACATGAAACGGAAAAGACAGACTGTTTAAATAAATATTGCTAAGCTTACTACAAATCCTTCAAACATTTTGATAGGTAAACGAGAGGGAAGAAGTTAGTTTTTTTCCGGAATCAGAGGTCGAAGCAGTGTTAGCAGGAAATGCAAATCGGAATCCGATTTCTTCTCTTTGCTGTATACTCCTTTATTATTAAGTGCTTCGGCAAAAATTAATTACAGCAAATTGCATTAAAATATTTGGCAGGAACACTTTCCTTAAACGATGATATTTCCCGATGATAAGAGAACTTAAACTTCTCCACCGTCATTTTGGCTTCTGATTTAGCCTGAATAAAGGACTTGACATCATTTGATGTGGTATCAGGGGCAAGCCTGGAAATAAATATTTACTTTTTTTTTGGTGGAACACTTATAAGACTCTTATCTTTATCGGATACTGTAGTTACCTCCGAAGAAGCAACAGCCATGATAAACTCATTAATTGATTCGCCAACTGCAACAGTATTGACTATTGACGAATCTGAAAGTACTGCTTCGGGGTTCGTAGTGACAACTTCTGCGGGTAAAATAAAGTTGTCATCACTACTAACGATTATATTCGGAGATGGGGATGAAAAATTTATTAGAGAAGGTGCGGAAAAGTTGGTATGTGAGGAGGGACAATCTAAAATTACCCTTTTTACGCTTTGGAGAATCTGTCAAGAATTTTAAATCCTTAAACTTCTTATCCAAAGCTCCGAAACTATAGGACAGACTTTTAAATCTGCCAAATAGGTCCGCAAAGCCTCTTTTAGTATGTATCATGAAGCTCATCAAGTCTCTTTCGACACCCCCACAAGCTTCACATGTCCACCTTCGACTCAATCTGGTCAAATTTCCGGCCATTGAGGCCAGCACATTTTTCATGTTAAACATTTTCACATAACCAACAACAAACAAAACCCACCTTAACATTTATTCGAACCTGGCAATTGGACTTATCACAGGCATACATGTTGGAGTTCGTTAATATAAGAAATAAAAACAAGAAAGTAAAGTCGAGCGCGCCCGACCGTATAGTACTCTCTGCATTTATTCCCGATTATAATGTTAAAATTGGTATCCGGTATGCAAGTTTGAAAAGTATTTTATTTCTTACGGAAAAGGGGGCGTAGCATCCAAAAGTTTTAAATGGCAATATATTTATGGTGTCTCTGGGAACCTGTATACCAAAATTGGTATTCCTAAGTGCCATAGTTAAAGAGATATTCGCCGAAAACCACTATTTTTTCCGAGGTATGTTTAGTTTTTTGCTTATAGTGGGCGAATGGGGCGTAGCATCCAAAAAATAAAAGATTCCTGCATTGACTGACTAAATATCGAGTCGATTCGAACTTGTAGTTCTTACCATCTCTAAAATCTGTTTGTTCATTCGGACGGACAGACAGACGGACATGGCTATATCGACTCGGCTTGTGACGCTGATCAAGAATATATATATATACTTTATGGGGTCTGCCACGCCTCCTTCTCCCTGTTACATAAATTTGCACAAAGCCAATATACTCTTGCAGAGAGTATAAAAAAGGTTATCTTCGGCTTGCCGAAGATTAAATACACTTGCAGACACGCATATTACGTTAATTTTATTTTTATCACTAATTGTTCCAACAGTAGCTATATGATATAGTAGTTCGATTTGAATGAAACTTTGTGAGCATAAAGGAAATGATAATAAATGCACATAGTTTGAATTTGGTATAAGTCGATCAATGGACATAGAAAATTTTCATACTAAGAGTTTCAACCGATTGTTCCAATGGCAGCTATATGATATAGTGGTCCGATTTGGATGAAATTAGGTCAGCTGGTGGGAAATGGTAAATAATGCATATTGCGAGAATTTGGTTCAAATCGTTCAAGAGACACTAAAAATTTTTATACTAAGCATTTTCAGCAATTTTAACCGATTGCTCCTATTTGAGCTATATGATATAGTGATCCGATCTGGCCGATTTTAACATATGAACTGTATGCCCACAGAATACACATGTATACCAGAGAATACACATGTATACCAAGTTTTATCACCATAGTTTAAAAACTGAGAGACTAGTTCGCATTGAAACAGACGGACAGACGGAGATGGCTGTTGATGCTGATCAAGAATATATATACTTTATGGGGTCGAAAACCCCTCCTTCAATGCATTACAAACATACAATACAATACAAAAACAATATACCTCTATAAAAAAAGATAAATTGCATTTTCTCTACCACTTAGGCCACACTCCGATGGATAATTGTCGTGACTAATATAAGTAAACATAAACATACATTACATTTATACAATGTTACAATTTATACGCCAAACACCTAACCGCGACCCTACCCTGTTGCACCAGTTAAAATTGTATATTTACATTTTTGTTAAAATTTAAAAAAGTATATTAATAAATTTCATTGTCGGGAATTGAACCTGCGAATTTATACGCAACTTGCAGAACACGCCGCATTCCTGCCAGTTGCACCACGCCCTACACTTGAGACTCCGATTATTTTCCTTTACATATAATAAATGTTGTGTTATACAACAAATAAAAAAAAAAATGAAATTTCTGAGTCTGTTGCCGGGCTCGAACCGCAGGTCTTGTATTTGCACACAAGTGCGAAAAATAATAACAGGCATCTTGACTATTTGTTCCGGCTAATGTATACATAAATATAGAGTTATCTCTATTCTTTCAACCACGTGCATTGACAATGTGCCTGTTCATACAGTTTGTTACCTAATAGCACAGTTGATTATAGTTGGATTTTAATACAACTTTCAAGATAGTTTGATATGATTTGTCTTTAAATGAATCTTAAATTACAACACTGTACGATAAGGACAAATGCCTTAAAAACGGCATCGAAATTTACAATTATTTTGTTTCTTAGGGAAAAAGGGGGCGTGGCAGCCCTAAAGTTTTAATGGCATTGCATCTATGCTGTCCCTAGGAACTTGCGTACCCAAATTGGTGGTCCTAAGTGGCATAGTTACGGAGACATTCGCGGAAAATACAAATTTTTCCGAGGTGTCCTTGGTTTTTTGCTCATTGAGGGGGCGACAGCGAGCGTGGCAAAAATTTGAAATAAACTTGATCATCATAGACAGATTTTCATTCCAAATTTGGTGTCTCTAGCTCTTGTAGTTTAAAAGATCCAGGTGTTCATACGGACGGACGGACGGACATTTCTATATTGACTCCGCTGTTGATGCTGATCAAGAGTATATGTACTTTATAGGATCGGAAAAGCTTCCTTCTGCCTGTTACGCACATTTGACTTCTGACAAACCTAATAGACCCCTATACTCTATTTTAGAGTACGGGGTCTAAAAAAATACGTAGGCAAACTAGGGTTAACGTGCAAGCTTTTGATGTTTACTTACGACAATACAAATGTAATTCACAAAAACAAATTATGTGCGGGCTCGTCTACTGAAATCAAGAAAAACGGAATTACCGGCCAACATCAAAAATTAGATAAAAGAGCGCGAGAACAGATGAGAGCGCGTCAAGAGCGTAAGTAAAAAAGAGAGCACGAAGATAGAGATAAATTGTAAACAAACAAAATGTTGGCCCAAGCAACGGCGTAAAATTACAAGAACAATTTCACAGCGACAAACAAGCTCAGAAATAAGTAAACAGAATGGTTGGCTGTGGCATTGTTGTTGCCGGCACAAATTATTTAAAATTGGCTTTATAATTTATTAAAACAATGTTTTAACACAACCGGTGTATCACACAATGTTACTAAGGGAATAAGCCAGAAAATATCAAATAAAATTGAGTGTTTAAACCAGCGTTTGAAAATGCTCTGCTATAGCGTAGTTTTTCATTTTGCTCTGGCTACCGCCCTGATGTCCACTTTAAACCTGATTTAGACTCAATCAGGTCAATAATGTGGGCTTTAAGGCCAGCACATTTTTCATATGAAAAATTTTCACACAGCGCGCACCCAACTAAACCCACCTCAACGTTTGTTTGAACCTGGGTATTGGAATTATAACATAATGTAAATTATTATACAAATCGCTTTCGCTGACGGACGTGTTTTACATAGCTTCTAACTCTTTTCCATATTTCCTTGTTTAAAACAGCGTTTGCAAAAACTACTCCGTAGCAGCAAGAGCAACAAAAATTGTGCTATGCTCTCGCTTCTGCTCTGAGTTTTGTCGAGAGCCGTAGCAGAGCCGTAGCCTATCGAACGAAAATGTGTGCTTTGCTATGCTCTCAGCTCTGGCGCGTAATTAACTACCGCTGCAGCAAGTAGCAAAAAACAAAAACGATGTGCTACGGCTACGCGTAGCAGTAGCAGAAAACGGAGACCAAGATGAGTGCAGAGCGAGTGATTTTATTTTTTATGCTACGACAGAGAGCTTAGCAGAGCACACATTTTCGATCGATAGGCTACGGCTCTGCTACGGCTCTCGACAAAACTCAGAGCAGTATCGAGAGCATAGCACAATTTTTGTTGCTCTTGCTGCTACGGAGGTTCAAACAAACGTTGAGGTGGGTTTAGTTGGGTGCTCGCTGTGTGAAAATTTTTCATATGAAAAATGTGCTGGCCTTAAAGCCCAAATTATTGACCTGATTGAGTCTAAATCAGGTTTAGAGTGGACATCTTATGAAGCTTGCATGGATGTCGAAAGGGACTTAATGAGCTTCATAAGAAGGGGCTTTGGAGACCTATTTGGCAATTTTAAAAGTCTGCCCGATAGTTTCTCAGCTTTGGATAAAGAATTCAAAGCTTTAAAACTCTTGAATGATTCCCCAAAAAGTATAAAAAAAATTTTAGATTGTCAATTGGCGCTAATGAACTTTAGGTTTCTTCTCACACACCCGCTTTGTGAGAACCTTCATAAATAAATTTGTCATCCCCATCTGCCAAATAATAGTTACTGATTCGTTACTTGTCCACACAGTTGCAGTTGGCGAATTAAGTAATGGGTGGAGCACTGCTGATACTTCTACGAAAGTAAGTTCAGTGTCTGATGAAAGGACTTTAGTAGGAGTTCCACCAAAGAAGCAAATATTTGTTTCCAGGCTTGCCCCTTATACCACCCCGATTAATGTCAGGCCTTTATTCAGGCTAAATAAGAAGCCACCATTACGGTGGAAAAATTCAAGTTCTCATATTTTCGTGATTAAAGTAAAAAAGCGATGAAAGAAAGGAATTTGTTTTGTAGTCCACTGGCTAATCTGCCTTTCAGCACGTTTTTCTCAAAACGACTTTGAAAATCAGTGTCAAAAAAACAAAATTTTTTACTTTGACTGTCAATTTTGTTAATTTTGAAAATTTTTTCAAATCCTTCGATTAAAGACTAGGTTATACATATTTTTAATTATATTCATAAACATTTCTTTTTTAACATTATTAATTTCCCCGCAATGTTGGACATCGCAAACTCTTAATTTTAGAACATTGATTCTTTGACGGCTATTCGCCGTATAACTGTATAATATATGGCAAAAAAACATTTTCTCATGGTTATTCAAGATGTATTCTTTAATTTGATATGTTGATCGATTAATAAAGTTGTGTAATTAGACCCCGTACTCTTAAAAAGAGTATAGGGGTCTATTAGGTTTGTCAGAAGCCAAATGTGCGTAACAGGCAGAAGGAAGCTTTTCCGACCCTATAAAGTATATATATTCTTGATCAGCATCAACAGCCGAGTCGATATAGCAATGTCCGTCTGTCCGTCTGTCTGTCTGTCCGTCCGTCTGTATGAACACCTGGATCTTTTAAACTACAAGAGCTAGAGACACCAAATTTTTTAATGAAAGTCCGTCTATGATGTACGCAGATCAAGTTTATTTCAAATCGGCGCCACGCCCCCCACCGCCCCCGCAATATGCAAAAAACTAGACACACCTCGAAAAAAATTGATGTTTTCTGCGAATATCTTTGTAACTATAGCACTTAGGAACACCAATTTGGGTACGCAGGTTCCTAGAGACAACACAAATGCGACGTCATTCAAAATTTTGGTCTGCCACGCCCCCTCTTCCCACAAGAACTAAGCAAATTTTTCAAACTTACATGCCGTTTTTAAAGCATTTGGTAATGTAGTACGGTATTGTAGTTCAAAATTTGTTTAAAGACAAATTATATCAAACTAACCTGAAAGTTGCATAAAAATCCAACTATAAACAACTGAGCAATTAGACAACAAAGTAGCCCATGAAGCGCGTAATGAATGTAGTGGTGCAACTAGTAGGGCAGCATGATATGGAGCTTGCGTCAGTAAGCGCGGGTTCAAATCCCATCAGTGACTGATTTAAAATTTTTTTAAAATTTAATATTAAAACTTAAATTTTAAATTACAGTCGTATTCAAATATTAATTTCGAATACAAGGAGAGTACGGTGTCTTTTACAGTCGGCGCGCTCAACTGTAGCATTTCTTACTTGTTTTCTTTTAAAAAAGCTCCAAAAAGAGCCTTCATTTAGGCCTTGCAACCAGAGATGCCTCCTTAATAATAAAAGAGTATACAACAAAAAAATAATAAATCGGACTCTGATTGCACTGCCCTCTAAATCTATTTCGGCCTCTGATGCAAGAAAAATCTACCTTCCTCCCTCTCATTTATCTATCGCACTGTTAGAGGTCTTTGTAATAAGCTTAGTCATATCTATTAAAATAGTCTGTGCTTTTAATTTCAAGTTGTGACCTTTTCTGAAACATAGTTAAGGTCAGATATTTCAAATTCTGAAATTCTATCAAATAAATTTTGTATCTATAGAAAAGATATGACTCTTCCTTTTATTCATTTCATTTTTCGGTTCTTAAATTAGTCCCCTTCATTCTATCCGGAAGTGATTTTCTTGTAGTTCTCAGCGCTTTTAATATTGCCCGAACTATGACTTCAAACTCATTAAATAGAATGCTTGATTTCATCTTATTCTTTAATCCATCACTTTATTCTTTTTTTCATGCTACACCCTTACACAAGCCTTTTCACCCGACTTTGGGAGTTTTGATTAATTTACCCACTATGGTGCCCAATTTTAGCAGTAAATCTTCCAAGCAATCTCATAAGTTTCGGAAAGCTGTTTTTATAAATAAAAGGTTCTGTTAAACCAGACTGACTGGTCCTATCTCTTTATGTGTAGACATATGGATAGTGCAATCACAACATAAAAAGTACAGACTTTATAAGAGATTCAGGGAACCTGGCTAGTCCTTGAAACTCTCTTGCTATTTGATTGCGCCATCTGATCACTCTACTTTGAATGACCGTTGCTACAAGGAATACCTTACTAACTGAGGGCAATAGTTCAGAAGGAATCCTTGACAATCCTTGAATCGTTAATTCGAAGTGTATATCATCAACGCATCCACCTTGTGTAGTCTTTAAAGGAAAAACTGCTTACTTAAATTAGGCTAGCTATTTACTTGCTGATTTTTCCAAACGATTATTATTCTGAATCACCTCACCTCCAACGTCTATAACGAAGTCTAAAGACTATTAAACCTGTTTTTATACTCGCTGCACGAGAATATTGGGTTTGTGCAAATGTATGTAACAGGCAGAAGGAGGCGTGGCAGACCCCATAAAGTATATTTATTCTTGATCAGCGTCACAAGCCGAGTCGATATAACCAAGTCCATCTGTCTGTCTGTCGATATGAACAAACAGATTTTAGAGATGGTAAGAGCAACAAGTTCGAATTTGGTCTCTATCGACTCGATATTTAGTCAGTCAAAACAAGAATCTGTTTTTTTTCGATGCCACGTCCCATTCGCCCACAATGAGAAAATAACAAGTAAGAAAGGCTACAGTCGAGCACGCCGACTGTAAGAGACCCCGTACTCTCCTTGTATTAAAATTCAAAATTAATATTAAATCTGACTGTATTTAATATAAAACTTAAATATTAAAATAAAAATTCGTTTGTCATTATATGTATGCACATACATATGCATATATGTGTGTATGTATCTATGCTATGTCTTGGCACGGCTGCCAAACATGCGCAGCGTATGTTTCTGTCTCTCTCGTATTCATGCATTGGCATTCCGCTTAACCGTAAAACTTTGTAACCTGGTTCCTTTGTTTATAATTTAATTTTTATGCAACTTTCAGGATAGTTTGATATAATTTGTCTTTAAACATATTTTGAATTGCAATACTGTACTATATTAGCAAATGCCTTAAAAACGGCATGTAAATTTGAAATGTTTTTTAGTTCTTGTGGGAAAAGGGGGCGTAGCATGCCAAATTTTTTATTGACGTTGCATTTGTGCTGTTTCTAGGAACCTGCGTACCAGAATTGGTGTTCCTAAGTGCTATAGTTACGGAGATATTCGCAAAAAAGTAAATTTTTTCCGAGGTGTGTCTAGTTTTTTGCTTATTGCGGGGGCGGTAGGGGGCGTGGCACTGACTTGATCTGCTCGCGAATTTTTATTACAAATTTGGTGGTTCTAGCTCTTGTAGTTTAAAAGATCCAGGTGTTCATACAGACGGACGGACGGACAGACTCGACACGGCTATTGATGCTGATCGGAAACGCCTCTTTTTACCTGTTACGCACATTTCGCTTCTAACAAACCCAATAGACCCCTCTACTCTTTTTATACTCTCTGCAAGAGTATATTGGGTTTGTGCAAATGTATGTAACAGGCAGAAGGAGGCGTGGCAGACCCCATAAAGTATATATATTCTTGATCAGCATCACAAGCCGAGTCGATATAGCCATGTCCGTCTGTCCGTCTGTCTGTCTGTCTGTCTGTCTGTCTGTCTGTCTGTCTGTCCGTCTGTCTGTCCGTATGAACACACAGATTTCAGAGATGGTAAGAGCTACAAGTTCGAGTTTGGTCTCAAACGACTCGATATTTAGTCAGTCAATACAAGAATCTTTTTGTTTTTTTATGCCACGCCCCATTCGCCCACAATGAGCAAAAAACTAGACATACCTCGGAAAAAATTGATGTTTTCGGCGAATATCTCAGTAACTATGCCACCTAGGAATACCAATTTTCGTACACGTGTTCCTAGAGACCGCATAAATGCAATGACATCAAAAGTTTTGGGCTGCCACGCCCCCTTTTTCAAACTTGCATGCCGTTTTTAAAGCATTTATTCTTATCGTACAGTGTTGTTATTTATGATTCGTTTGAAGACGTATCATGTCAAACTCTCCTGAAAGTTTCATAAGAATCCGACCATAAACAAGAAAGAAATTGAGCAACAAAGATTTTATTCGAGAGCAATGAGTGCGAGAGAGACAGCGCTAGTCGTGCCGACCGATAGTATTCATACACACATATGTATGTTCATACATTTAACGTCAAACGATTTACAGACAGACAAACACATGTATGCTCGATTATGCTTAGCTTTTTTTTTTGTTTTAACGTGTTCTAATACAAGAACTATCTATTGTAATATCCGGATACCGGTTTAAGCATTATAATTGGGAATAAAAGCAGAGAGTATTATACGGTCGGGCTCGTTCGACTGTACTTTTCTTACTTGTTTAGAGTACGGGGTCTAATTAGACACACCTCGGAAAATATAGATGTTTAAAGCAAATATCTCAGTAACTTTGGCACATTGGAATACCAATTTTGGTACGCAGGTTCCTAGACAGCATAAATGCATTCACATTTAAAATTTTGGACTGCCACGACCACTTTTCTCACAAGGAATAAATTAGTATACAAACTCTAATGTCGTTTTTAGGGCATTTATTCTTATCGTACCAAATTGGTATTTATGATTGGTTTGAAGATAAATTATGTCAAACTATCCTAAAAGTTTCATAGGAATCCGACCATTAACAAAAAAGAAAACACGCAAAGAAGTTTATATTTGGGCGCAATGCCAATGCATGGGTGGGAGCGAGACAGAGACATGCCTGTGTGGCGGCAAACCAATAGTATACATACGCATATACGTATATATGTGCATATATTTAATGTCGAACGTATATGCATGTTTGTACAGTCGGCCCCACCTCCTTCTCCTTTGAGCCTCCCACGTGACATATAAAGAGCACAAAGTATGTTCGCAAGTCAGCGTATCTGAAGATGGTCGACAAGTTCAGCTGTTTGACAACGAAATTAATCGGATGAGCCATGTATATACTGCCTGAGAACGATGACTAATACAACTGCTCCCCCAGAGTTTTTAGCCATCCGATGTTTGAAATAACTGGGATTGCTTTATAAGATAAGGTTCTAAAATCATTGGTTCTGATTTCAATGTCGATGATATGCCCAGTGGAGTTGACAATATTGACACGAAAAAATAAGATAGAAAAGTAAAGTAAACTGCGACCGACCGTAGAGTACTCTCTGTTTTCATTCCCGATTATAAAATGGATAGTGCTTGCATTAAAACACGTTGATATGTATGTATATATGTATATCAGAGACCTGCAACGAGTATACTCGAGTATGTTCGAACTTCTCATCAAACGATCGGGTAACGAGTAATTCAACGGGCTGTCCGTAAGCTGTTCGAATCAAAACGATCAGTTGCCCGTTTTGAGAATGATTCGAACCTGATCGTTTGAAGTCAAACATTTTGGTTGCGATCAGAACGATCAGCCCCATAGATTGTTTGCTGATCGTTCGAATACTCGTTTGAATACTCGTTCGACGCAACCTTCTTCAGTACAAAACGTTCGAGTATCAAGCAAGTTCGTTGGTTTGCTTGCGTTGCGTGACGTTCGGAGTGCTGCCATTTATTTAGAGGAAAATATGCTTGTTTTAGCGGAAAAAAGCAAAAAGGCTAAATTCCAATGAAAAACAATAAGAAATGTATATTTTTCTTATTCTTTTATTATTAAAAATTTTAAAAACCCTTGTGAATAATATAAAAAAAAAATATTCGTAATATATGTGCATTAATTTTCCATGCGCAAATAAGTTAAAGCTAGATCTGGCGGGAAACAATTTGGAGAGCATCACAGATGACACGCGCAACAAGCTCGAGACTTGTCTTTGTGTGTATTTGGGCAAGCAAGTATTGATACGTTTGGCATACCACGAATTTTGCTTATATTTTTTTAAACATAGAAAACCCCAAACGGAAGAGTGTCAGACTACCTGCTTGTACAAACAACCCCCTTTACAAATATCAGTGACGTCACATTCTAGCCAAAGGAATTTCCAAAAGGTCAGCCCGTATTCATTTAACAGTTAAGCGTTGCAAAAGGTTTTAATAATTGTAGTTTGCAAAGCGACGCATTTTAATTCTCTAGAATTGCGCATATTATTAAATATTAATTTATTTTAAAAAAATTCTACAACGCCGTCAAAACATTTACTATAGTACAACCGCTGGAAATATTTCAAGCAAATTATTAAAAGTTTCTGTGTGTCTTGCTTGCAACATGTTGAATAACGGCAAAATACTCGAGTATATACTCGAGTAAAACGAGTATAAGCAGGCCCGCGGTACGCACACAAACGATCGAGTATGAAAATATGTTCGAGTCAAACGATCACGAGTAAGCGTTCGAGTATACTCGAAATTTTTATACTCGTTGCAGGTCTCTGATGTATATGTGCATATGCGCATGCGTGTATGTATACTATTGGTCTAAACGGGCCGTATTCGCTGGCAGCGCTGACATATGTTTGTATATTTCTGTCTCGTTTGCACCCATGCAATGTTGCTTGTGTTTTTTTTTTTGTGGCTTATGGTTGGATTTTTATGAAATTTTCAGGATAGACTTAAAATAAGTAATCTTTAAACGAATCATAAATGACAATGCTGTACTATAAGAACAAGTGCCTTAAAAACGACATGCAAGTTTGAAAAGTTTCTTTGTTTCTTATGAAAAAAAGGTGTAGCAGTTAAAAATTTAAATGGCACTGTATTTATGTTATCTCTAGGAAACCGCGTTCCAAAATTGGTATTTCTAAGTGCCATAGTTACGAAGATATTCGCCAAAAAGATTGATTTTTTTCTTGGTGCGTCTAGTTTTTTGCTCATTGTGGGCGAGTGAGGCGTGGCATTGAAAAAATAAAAACTCTTCTATTGACTGACTAAATATGAAGTCGGTTGTGACCAAATGCGACCTTGTAACTCTTACCATCTCTGAAATCTGTTTGTTTATACCGACGGACAGACAAACAGACGGGCATGGCTAAACCGACTCGCCTTGGGTCTGCCACGCCTCTTTCTGCCTGTTACATACATTTGCACAAACCCAATACACTCTTGCAGAGAGTACAAAAAAATCATCCAAAATTCTTAAATTGTTCGGATTTGAATAATCAAAATGGTTGCCGATTATTTTTATGCCCTTTCAGAGGGTATGTTGTTTTTGTCACGAGTTTTGTAACGCATTGAAGGAGGCGTTTCCGACCCCATAAAGTATATATATTTTTGATCGGCATTAACAACCGAGTCGATATAGTCATGTCTGTCTGTCTGTCCGTTCGTCTGTCAAAACGATCACATCAACTGTAAGAGGTAGAAAGGCCCGAGAGGTCGCAAATAAAAGATAAAATGCCCAACCAGTACAAGTTTATTTTTGTTTTTTGACACGCTCACTTTTGGGCGTTCAATTTTCATATAAAAGTAAAAGCAAGTAAAAATGTCATGTTTTAGTATAAAAAACTTTTTTGTTAGTTACGTTATCCGAACCAAATTAACATAGGATGGCGTCCACAAGATGACCAAGTTTGATCTAAATCAGATTACAGAAACTGCCACAGAATTTATATAAGTCTTTGCCAAGCTGTCTTATCCATCCCCTTAACTATTGCACCAATATAATTATCATTACTTATTGTTAGTAACATATTGAAACTAAGTAACGGGTATCCCAAATTAGCGAGGTGACTATAGCATTCTTTCTTGTTTTGTTTGAAAGCAGTGGCAATTTTATTTCAATTTCCTTATATTAATGGGATATTGTTGGAGTTCCCTGATGGATTATTCTTGTTTTATTATAATGCTTGGAGCTCTCTACAAAATTGTTTAAAAATTTTATATGCGGTGGGGGCGTTTTTTTTGGCACAAAACATAAGTTAAATAGTGTCACCACCCGCTCGATAAAAAACAACCCTGAAGAAAAAGATACATGCATGTTACAATGCGATCTACTTTTCGAAAGTAAGCAGTAAGGTTTACCTGCTCATCTTATGTGAAATTACAATACTGTGTCGGTGCTGGATAGCAAAAAGACGCTCCACATGGTAGCATCATACTACATAGCATACGGTCTTCCAACGCACATCTCTGCGTATGGGAACGTCCCGATATGAACACTTAAGATGATTTTAATTTGGATTTAATTCTATTTGATTTGGAATCTTTGTACGTCATGACGTATCAAGGGCACCGGACCCAAGCCATGGCTAAAGGTAAGACTGCCGGAAGCCATAAACCGCCATCTTAATTAATGAGTTGGTGTAGGAATGTCAGCCCAAACGTCGGTAGCAAGAGTGACGGCTATCACCGGTGTTCATGGGGAGAAGAAATCCTCTCACAGTGTCGCCAATGTTCATACTTCGAGAGCAGGGAAAGTTAACTGCCCAGAACGATGCCAAAAAGAACAAACAGACCTGCGGGGTTGCCGCTTTCAAAGCAAACTTGGACCTATGAAGTGTTGTGCCAATGCCATTGACGAAGGACGAGAGCCTGTTCGCTCCACTGAAGGGAGGAGTTAAAGCGCTCAGGGGAGGGAGTTTAAGTCAGAGCTCAGCACAAGAATGCACTGAAAATTTAGAGCCGACACCAAAGTGCAGTGGACGGCACCGTAGAGAAGAAAGTCAAACTGGCCTGGGATAGGCGGAAATTGAGAAAGGCGGGCGCTACTTCGAGCTGGTACCGTAGATGCAGACGTTTACCGGTGTATTTGCTAAAAGGGTGAAGAAGATTATGGCAGCAAAGGGGCAGCCCTAGATACAGAGTTAAAGAGACAAAAAGGCTCCGGTAAGCAAGTGGCCATAAAGACGTTAATTCTTACCCAACTGAAGAAAAGCTCCTTGATAAAGGAAGTCTCTGAAAGGCACCTCATGGTACGCTAATCGACCGTAGCGACAACAATGCCAAGAATACAGAGGAAGGGTGGAAAATCGTCCACGAGATTTTTTTTGGTTTAATCAAGGGCGGGATGGAGGAGTTACTAAAGGCTTCCATGTCTATCGGTGCAGGGCCAAAATCCTAAAAACCAACGATGACCCGACGCCCAGATGAAGCAAAAGGTCTTGGGAGCTAGAGGTGGTAGACAGGAAAAAGATCACGTTGTAGCCAAAAGCGAAGAAACTGATATTAATTTGTCTTGTGTTTTGATTAGCATAAGGAATCCATGCATCCAGGCTTGCATTGTTTGAGTATCCAAATATAAGTACATAAGCAGTGGCAAAACGGGAGTATAGAATGCCGAAAGTATGCGTTTATCAAGGAACTCCAGTGATACACCGCATGTAAAAATATCCGTCAGACACACATAGTATTTTCCAC
This sequence comes from Drosophila parthenogenetica, assembly GCA_035047505.1. Taxonomy (NCBI): domain Eukaryota; kingdom Metazoa; phylum Arthropoda; class Insecta; order Diptera; family Drosophilidae; genus Drosophila; species Drosophila parthenogenetica. The sequence goes on along the minus strand of JAWNPM010000168.1, from coordinate 6,207,674 downwards.
CGCGAATCATTTTTTTACTTTACCCGTTCTCGTTCTTATGTTTTCTTTAATATATATTTTTTACACACTTTTTTTGAGTAAGTCATTTTTTACTTACTCCCGTAAACACCGCCCAAATTGTGTACTCAAAAAAAAAACCACCCCTGTGATGCGTTTATACAATTTTACTAGTGGGTTTTTGGACCCCGTAGTCTATAGTTCCTTAAAAGCGAAATGTGCGTAACAGGAAGAAGGAGGCGTGGCCGACCCCTTAAAGTATCTATATTCTTGATCAGCATCAACAACCGAGTCAATATAGCAATGTCCGCCTGCCCGTCTGTCCGTCTGTATGAACATTTGGAACTCAGAGACTATGAGAGCGAGAGCCACAAAATTTGGAATGAAAGTCCGTCTATTTCGCGAGCAGATCAAGTTTAAAGATTATGTGTATGGTATATTTATGGTATATATATATTTTAAGCAAAACATGTTTTTCAAACAATTTAAACAAGTAAGAAAAGTACAGTCGAACGAGCCCGACCATATAATACTCTCTGCTTTTATTCCCAATAATAATGTTAAAATCAGTATCCAGATATTACAATAGATACTTCTTGTATTAGAACACGTTACAACAAAAAAGACAATTTATAATCGAACATACATATGTATGTTTGTCTGTATGCACATACAAATTCGTTTGACGTTATATGTATGCACATATATATGGATATCTATGTGTATGCATCAAAAGAGTTCGAATATATGCTTGTATGTTTTTGTCGAGCTCGCACTCATTCATTGACCTAAATATTAACTCCATAATCGGTAGCTTTGTGGTTTATTATTGGATTTTTATGCAATTTTCAGCATAGTTTGATATAATTTGTCTTCAAAGGAATAATACATAACAAAACTATATGATAACAACAAATGCCTTTAAAACGGCATGCAAGTTTAAAAAGTTTTTTTTTTCTTACGGATAAAGGGGGCGTGACAGTCCAAAATTTTAAAAGGCAATGTATTTATGCTGTCTTTAAGGGGGTAGTAAAGTTAATTCAGTGAAAATTAGGCCAGTTTTTGGGAATTTTTTTAGCGCACACAGATGATTTATTTAAAATTTTAAGTTTACTACATTATAATGTAATGTTTAAAGAATATTATGTTAAATATTTTATTAATTTTGATGACGTCATGTGCCGGTGGCAGCAAATCTGCGCGGGCGCTTAAACAAAAAGGTCGTTTGCGGTGTCCCTCATAGCGCAACATTGGATCAACAAAAATTTTAAAACCAAATTGATTTCAATATTTAATAAATTTTCGCAGGTAATGACGTCGAGTTTTTTTTTCTTTTTAACTTTTTAATTTTTTTACAAAAAAAACAAGTAAGAAAGGCTACAGTCGAGCGCGCCCACTGTAAAAGACCCCGTACTCTCCTTGTATTCGAAATAAATATTTGAATACGGTTGTAATTTAAAATTTAAGTTTTAAAATTAAATTTAAAAAAAAAATTTGATTCGGTCACTGATGAGATTCGAACCCGCGCTTACTGACGCAAGTTCCATATCATGCTGCAACCCTACTAGTTACACCACACCATGCAGAAATTTTATTATTTTCATTTATATATAATAATGTAGTTATTTAAAAATTAAAAAAATAATTAAATTTCTGGGCCTGTGCCGGGTTCGAACCGCAGACCATTGGCTGTTGCACCAGTTAAAATTCTTTATTTACATTTTTGTTTGAAATTTAAAAAAGTATATTAATAAATTCCACTGTCGGGAATTGAACCTGCGAACTTATACGCAAGTTGCAGAACACGCCGCAACACTACTAATTGCACAAATCCCTCCTTGTGAGACGGCTCCGATTATTTTCATTAAGATATAATAGTGCTAAATTATAAAATTAAAAAAAAAAAAAATTTAATTTCTGAGTCTGTGCAAGCTACTGCGGCTAATGTATGTATAAACATACAGTTATCTTTTTTCTTTCAACCACGTGCACTGACAATGCGCTTCAAGTGACACTTTGTTACCTAATTGCTTAGTTGTTTATAGTTAGATTTTTATGCAATTTTAAGGGTAGTTTGATATAATTTGTCTTTAAACGAATCTTAAATTACAACACTGTACGATGAGGACAAATGCCTTTAAAACGGCATCGAAATTGAAAATTTTATTTTTTTTCTTGTGGAAAAAGGGGGCGTGGCAGCAAAAAAATTTTAATGGCACTGCATTTATGCTGTCCCTAGGAACCTGCGTACCCAAATTGGTGGTCGTAAGTGCCATAGTTACGGAGATATTCGCGGAAAACATCAATTTTTTTCGAGGTGTCTTTGGTTTTTTGCTTATTGCGGGGGCGGTAGGGGGCGTGGCACTTATTTGAAATAAACTTGATCTGCTCGCGAAAGTTACTGAATTTTTATTACAAATTTGGTGGTTCTAGCTCTTGTAGTTTCAAAGATCCAGGTGTTCATACAGACGGACGGACAGACGGACATGGCTATATCGACTCGGCTGTTGATGCTGATCAAGAATATATATACTTTATGGGGTCGGAAAAGCTTCCTTCTGCCTGTTACGCACATTTGGCTTCTGACAAACCTAATAGACCCCTATACTCTTTTTAAGAGTACGGGGTCTAACAAGTAAGAAAGGCTACAGTCGAGCGCGACTGTAAAAGACCCCGTACTCTCCTTGTATTCGAAATTAATATTTGAATACGACTGTAATTTAAAATTTAAGTTTTAAAATTAAATTAAAAAAAAAAATTTAAATCAGTCACTGATGGGATTTGAACCCGCGCTTACTGACGCAAGTTCCATATCATGCTGCCCTACTAGTTGCACCACTACATTCATTACGCGCTTCATGGGCTACTTTGTTGTCTAATTGCTCAATTGTTTATAGTTGGATTTTTATGCAACTTTCAGGTTAGTTTAATATAATTTGTCTTTAAACAAATTTTGAACTACAATACCGTATTATATTACCAAATGCTTTAAAAACGGCATGTAAGTTTGAAAAATTTGCTTAGTTCTTGTGGGAAGAGGGGGCGTGGCAGACCAAAATTTTGAATGACGTTGCATTTGTGTTGTCTCTAGGAACCTGCGTACCAGAATTGGTGTTCCTAAGTGCTATAGTTACAAAGATATTCGCAGAAAACATCAATTTTTTTCGAGGTGTGTCTAGTTTTTTGCTTATTGCGGGGGCGTGGCGCCGATTTGAAATAAACTTGATCTGCGTACATCATAGACGTACTTTCATTAAAAAATTTGGTGTCTCTAGCTCTTGTAGTTTAAAAGATCCAGGTGTTCATACAGACGGACGTGTTTTGCTCATTGTGGGCGAATGGGGCTTGGCATCAAAAAAAAAAAAAAAAGATTCTTGTATTGACTGACTAAATATCCAGTCGATAGAGACCAAACTCGAATTTTTAGCTCTTACCATCTCTGAAATCTGTTTGTTCATACGGACGGACAGACAGACGGCCATGGCTATATCGACTCGGCTTGTGACGCTGATCAAGAATATATATACTTTATGGGGTCTGCCACGCCTCCTTCTGCCTGTTACATACTTTGCACAAACCCAATATTCTCTTGCAGAGAGTATAAAAAGGATGTCTAAATATATATATGCTTACTTACATAAGAACATATGCATGTAGTACGTATGCTTCTTTTGGTTTGCACTTGTTGGCCTGGATAAACGCGCACTAGTATGAGTACGGGGTCTTTTACAGTCGGTTCGGTCGACCATTTTCGAACACTGATTGGACAAATTTTCACAATCGCTTAATCACTACAGAAATGCTGTTGTGTAATAAACATAACAGAGAATGGTTGCATTTAAAAAATAAAATATGCTAGAAACAATGAACACTTATTTTTAATGGAAAAAAGAGAAAACAAGACACAGAATGTGTTTCAAATTATGTATAAGATATTTAAATATACAAACTCGTTTGACATAACATGTACATGTGTATGCATTTGTGTACAGTGATGTGGACAGAAATGGACCACATTTTTTGTTTTCCCTGTAAAATGTAGAAAACTTTAAATTTTCTGGACTTCTTTTTTTTTTTTTTATATTTAGAGTAACTAAACGCGCAACTTTCCATTGTACTAGAGTTTTGATGATGAGTTTCCAAATATTTTTTTAAAGGTTTAGTTCTTTGAATTTTCCGATATTGCAGGCAGTATGTATGCTTCTTTTGGTTTGCACTTGTTTGTCTGGAAAAACGCGCACTAGTATGACTACGGGGTCTTTTACAGTTGGTTCGTTCGACTGAAGCCTTTCTTAAAAGTGGTGACCCATTTTCGAACACTGATTGGACAAATTTTCACAATCGCTTAATTACTACAGAAATGCTGTTGTGTAATAAACAACAGATAATGCCTGCATTTAAAAAATAAAATACACTAGAAACAATGAAAACTTATTTTTAGGGGGGGTAGGAAAGTATTTAAATATTTTTTTTTTATTTTTTATATTATTCTACAATGTCTTAAAAATATTGTGTGAAAATTTGAAGTCGATCGGAATAAAATTGACAAAGATACAGATGGTTTCGTATGCTCTTCTGGAATCGGATTACACGCTGCTGAAAATCTTTAAACGCATTTTCCCACACTTGCCCTTTTCAAGGTCGGTGTCCACTCTAGCTTAAAATCTACTGAACCTATTCTTTTTAATTTTTTTAAAAGAAATTCTTAACTTTATTGACCAAGTAATGACGTCGAGTTTTTTTTTTAATTTTTAATATATTTAAAAAAATTAAAATTTGTAATTTTTTTGGAAAAAAATCATTGTTTTGACTTCAAAACGCTGTAAAAAAATTAAAAAACAGAGAGTATAAAAAGACCTTTTTGTTAAAGCGCCCGCGGAGATTCTCTGCCACCGGCTTATGACGTCATCAAAATTAATAAAATATTTGACATAATATTCTTTAAACATTACATTATTATGTAGTAAAATTAAATTTTTAAATAAATCATCATTATATAATTAACTTTACTACCCCGTTAATGGGAAAATGAGAAAAGAAGACGCAGAATGTGTTTCAAATTATGCATAAGATATTTAAATATACAAATACATGTCAAGATTTTAGTGGCCAAAATAATGTCATAAAAGAAATATGGAAATTAAACACCTATCATTTACATATTTAAGTCGATTTTGATATGATTAGTTTTTACTCTTCATTTAAAGTAGTATTTTCCTTTTAATTTGTTTGACATAAGTCTACAGCACAGACAATTTAAAAAATAACATAGTTGAACCAAATAACAGAAAAAAAGACATACTTTTAATCGCCTCTTAAATGTTTTGTAACAAAAAAAATGTTTTGTCCGGTAAATATTTTTGGTTACTTTATTATGGCACACTCTTAAGATAACTAAACAGCAACGATAAATAAAGTGTTCAGACACTGCGTTGAAAACAATATACATACATATGTAAGTTTGCAGTGCGTGTGAACCGTGTGAAATACAGTGGTTTTAAGTCTATTAGTTTACTTAGTAATCGTTAACGCCTGACCGAATTTTAAACTGCATCCAGTTCCATCGATTCTATTTTATTTTGATCTCTGTAATGTTAATCTTTGAATCCAAATGCCCAATGCAGTTTGTCTGTGTGCTTATTTTCTTTATTGTTATGAAAAGAAGAAAGAAAACTACAAAAGAACAAAAAAAGTATAATACGTCCGACAGTAAAATACGCTCTGCTTTTTTCCCCGATAGAAACATTAAAATCGGTATTTAGGTATTACAATAGAAAGTACTTGTATTAGGACAAGTTGAAACAAAAAATAATCGAAGTATAATCAACAAATGTTCGTCTGTGTGCACATACAAATTCGTTTGACATAACATGTCCAGTGACGAACTAAATTATTGGCATAGCAAGTTTTTTTTAACTATATGGCAACTTTTCAAGACTTTGTAAAAGTAAAACAAGAAAGAATGCTCTAGTCGCCTCGCGACTTTAGGATACCCGTTACTCAGATTCAATATGTATTTAAGAATGGGTAATGATAATAATATTAGTGCAAAAGTTTAGGGGATGGCTAAGATAGCTTGGAAAACATAGAACATTTTCACACAAATTTATGATCAGAGCATATTTTTGATAGATTGTTTGTATGGGAGCTATACGATATAGTAGTCCGATTTGAATGAAACTGGGTCAGTTTGTTTATTTTATTGATAAATATATTCAGTGTCAGTTTAATTAAGATAGCTTGGTAAATACAAAAAATGTTCATACAAATTTATTCTAAGAGCGAATTTTTGACCGATTGTTCCTATGGGAGCTATACGATATAGTAGTCCGATTTGAATCAAACTTGGTCAGCTTATGTACGCCATAGATATGTACATCCTGTGCTAATTTGGTTCGGATAACGTAAATAACAAAAAAGTTTTCTATACTAAAACATGCTATTTTTACCACCTTTTACCTTTATATGAACATAGAACGCCCTAAAGTGGGCGTGTCAAAAAACAAAAACAAACTTGTACTGCTTGCAAATTGTATCTTTCATTTGCGACCTCTCGGGTCTTTCTAGCTCTTATAGTTGCTGAGATCCTTTTGACGGACGGACGGACGGACGGACAGACGGACAGGCGGACATGGCTATATCGACTCGGCTGTTGATGCTGATCAAGAATATATATACTTTATGGGGTCTGCCACGCCTCCTTCTGCCTGTTCCATACATCTGCACAAACCCAATATACTCTTGCAGAGAGTATAAAAATAAAATTGGTCCATTTCAACCGGTGGTCCATTTCTGTCCACAGCACTCTATATATACTGCAGCAAAAGAGTTCGAAAATATGATTGTATGTTTCTGTCTCGCTTGATCGCATGCACTGAGATTGCGCATAAACATAAACTTTGTTACGTGATAGCTCTCTTGATTATAGTTGGATTGCTATGCAACTGAACTGCAAAGGAAACATGAATAACAATAGTGTACGATAATAACAATGAAGTTTTTAAATTACTTTATTCACTCTGGACAAAGGAAGCGTGGCAGTCCACATTTTTTAATGACAGGGCACTTATGTAATCGCTAGGAAAATTCTTACTAAAATTGGTATTCCTAACTGTCACAGTTACTGAGATATTCGCTTTTATTTATTTATTTATTGTCAGACTATGAGCAGTCGACACAAAACGAAAAATAATTTAAATGAATGTTATATAAAATAGACAAAAAATTGAAAAAAAAGATCAAAATTAAATTTAAAAACAAAAAAATTTTTCACATTGACATTAAGATTTAAATTAATTATAATTAATTTACTATCTGGGGAAGTATTACAAAAATTTAAATAATTAAGAAACGTTGGTCCAACATTCGTTGCAAGGGTTAGGACAACGCCAGAAAACACTAACCAGACCAAACGAAAAAAAAAAAAAAAAGTACAGTCGAACTCGCCCGACCGTATAATACTCTCTGCTTTTATTCGCAATTACAATGCTTAAATCGGTATCCAGATAATACAATAGATAGTTCTTGTATTAGAACACGTTAAAACAAAAAAAAAGCTAAGCATAATCGAACATACATGTGTTTGTTTGTATGTACATACAAATTCGTTTGACGTTAAATGCATTCACATACATATGTGTGTATGAATACTATTGGTCGGCACGACTAGCGCTGTCTCTCTCGCACTCATTGCTCTCGAATAAAATCTTTGTTGCTTAATTTCTTTCTTGTTTATGGTCGGATTCTAATGAAACTTTTAGGAGAGTTTGACATGATACGTCTTAAAACGAATCATAAATAACAACACTGTACGATAATAATAATAAATGCTTTAAAAACGGCATGCAAGTTTGAAATTTTCTTTTATTTCTTGCTGAAAAAGGGGGCGTGGCAGCCCAAAACTTTTGATGTCAATGCATTTATGCGGTCTCTAGGAACACGTGTACCAAAATTGGTATTCCTAGGTTCCATAGTTACTGAGATATTAGCCGAAAACATAGATTTTTTCCGAGGTTTTTTACTCATTGTGGGCAAATAAGGAGTGGCATCGAAAAAAAAAAGATTCTTGTATTGACTGACTAAATATCGAGTCGATTGAGACCAAACTCGAGCTTGTAGCTCTTACCATCTCTGAAATCTGTGTGTTCATACGGAGAGACAGACAGACAGACATGGCTATATCGACTCGGCTTGTGACGCTGATCAAGAATATATATACTTTATGGGGTCTGCCACGCCTCCTTCTGCCTGTTACATACATTTGCACAAACCCAATATACTCTTGCAGAGAGTATAAAAAAAAAAAAGGAATAAAATCAAATGTTAGTAACGCGGTGATCAACGGTGGGGCACGCCGGAAACGAAATACGCGAGAATGATAAGCGACAATTAGGCACATGGAAAAGTATATTAAAAGTTTACTAAGTACTATAATAAACATTAAAGGAAAACAATTCTATGTAGATTGATTAGATACGTTAAAGAGAAGCGTCCTTCTAAGAGAAGACAAAGAAATGGCTGCACTCACTACTTAAAAAAGACTATTATAGTTAGTACATAAGATACGAATGATACAGCGCTGAAGGGACAAAGGAAGAAAGTTTCTAATATTTCGGATCGGAACCGCAAAACTAATTTGGCTAATTAGATACGAGTAATCTATCTCACCATTAATTAGTTTGTGTAAGAAAACTACACCAAGCATGGTTCTACGATCCGAAAGGGAAGGGAGGGTAATTAACAACTACTACGATACAAAGGTAATCGAATGTTAGTACTCCAGCTAAGGCCCCTAAGGGCAAACAGAAGAAATTGTTTTTGTACAGCTTCTAGTCTCTCCTGATCAATCATGTATATATATCATATACACACGATCAATATTCAAGAATAGGGCGTACAAGTGAAGTATAAAGAGTTTTTGTTAGGTAGGGATCGTCAAATTCCTTAGACCCCCGCTTTATGAAACCCAAGACTCCAAAAGCTCGATTAGCAGCACAAGAGATGTGCTTATCAAACTTTAGTTTTGGATCGAAAAGGATACCCAAATCATTGACCGACTCTATTCTCTGAAGAGGCTTGCCGTCGAGAAAGTAGTTATTGTAGGTAGGTATTCGCCTACTTTAGGAAATTGCATTACATTTACTAAAGTTGAGATGAAGTAAGTTAACATTACACCAGGCTCGAGATCACTTTGTAGACCGTGACTCAGGCAAGAGTCAGTTCTTTACAAGCAAAGTTGTACATCATCGGCATACATCAGAACCCGGTAACTAGAAGTTGCTGAAGGCAAGTCATTAATGAATAATGAAAAAAGTAAAGGCCCATGATGACTACCTTGAGGAACCCTCGAAGTAACACGCACGGGCTTGGATAAAGTGCCATTAAAATTAACTTTTTGTTCAAGAACATAAATAGTTCGCCATCCAAAGTATTAATTTATCTGGAAATCCAAGCATATTAAGTTAATGTATTAAGAGACAATGATTAACAGAATCAAAAGCCTTCCTTAAATCAGTGTAAATGATATCTGTTTGCAATTTATTTTGAAACCTCAGTATTACAATGGAAGTAAATTCTAATAAGTTAGTTGTAGTAGATCTATATTTCATAAACCCATGCTGGCAAGGTGAAACAATAGATCTACAAAGATGTTGCAATTGAGAAGTAATTAATTTCTCAAAAGTTTTGGAAATTGCAGACAATTAAAAGATACCCCTATTGTTACAAGTGTTACATTTAGTACCCTTTTTATGAAGAGGAATAATAAACGATGCTTTCCAAATGTCAGGGAAGCGCCACGACACAACAGACAAATTAAATAAGGTATACAAAGGTTTTAAGAGGCCAACGGCACAGTTTCTGAGGACGCAACCAGTAACTCCATCCGGACCCGGGGAAAGGACAGGTTTAACAGTCTTTAGATTAATCAAAAGCGAATCTTCAGTGATTAATGGTTTCAAAATTACAATTAGAAGCATTTACACTGCAGGGATAAGGCAAGTTTAGATTATTTTGATGAATACAATAAGTTGACTGGAAACAAGAAAAAAAGGTTATCTTCGGCTAGCCGAAGATACATACCCTTGCAGATTCACAATAAGACACTTATCACTAAGACACTTAGTTTTTAGCACTGTTTTGAAAAAAACAATTGTGCACTGTTTTGAAAAAAACAATTGTGTTGTACAATCAAGTACTCCTTGAATTGTTTGCCAAAAAAACATTATTAATCTAGTATTCATGGCATTGCACGTCAAAAAAAAGTACAAATTAATCTAATATTCATAGCATTACACGTCAAAAAAGTACAAATTAATCTAGTATTCATAGCATTACACGTCAAAAAAAAAATTGAAAAAATGAATTATACTAAGCAATTTTCAGCATTGTTGCTATGGGAGCTATATGATATAGAGATCCGATCTGGCCGATTTAAACATACTGCGTGCAGAGAGAATACACATGTGTACCAAGTTTCATCACGATAGCTTTAAAACTGAGAGACTAGTTCGCATTGCAACAGACGGACAGACGGACATGGCTATATCGACTCGGCTGTTGATGCTGATCAATAATATATATACTTTATGGCACCGATAGCACAGGCTGTTCAAGGGAGAGAAATCAGTTCGAGCAATTACATAACGAGAGAGATCCGGGGAAGAGCCAGTTTCCCTGAATTTCTTCTAAAATTTAGATTTAACGTCTTTTAATCGTGTTAATTCCCGTGTAAACCAAATAGGTTTTTTAGACATACTTGGAATACACAAAGATAGATTAAATTATTAAAAGTAAGATAAAACAAGTAAGAAAAGTACAGTCGAACGAGCCCGACCGTATAATACTCTCTGCTTTTATTCCCAATTTTAATGTTAAAATCAGTATCCGGATATTACAATAGATAGTTCTTGTATTAGAACACGTTAAAACAAAAAAAAAACAAGTAAGAAAGGCTACAGTCGAGCGCGCCGACTGTAAAAAACCCCGTACTCTCCTTGTATTCGAAATAAATATTTGAATACGGTTGTAATTTAAAATTTAAGTTTTAAAATTAAATTTAAAAAAAAAATTTGATTCGGTCACTGATGAGATTCGAACCCGCGCTTACTGACGCAAGTTCCATATCATGCTGCAACCCTACTAGTTACACCACACCATGCAGAAATTTGATTATTTTCATTTATATATAATAATGTAGTTATTTAAAAATTAAAAAAATAATTAAATTTCTGAGTCTGTGCTGGGGATCGAACCGCAGGTCTTGTGTTTACAAGCAAGTGCGTGCCCACCCGGACCACGCTCGCTTTGCAAACTACTGCGGCTAATGTATGAATAAATATACAGTTATCTCTTTTCTTTCAACCACGTGCATTGACAATGCGCTTCAAGTGACACTTTGTTACCTAATTGCTCAGTTGTTAATGGTTAGATTTTTATGCAACTTTCAGGGTAGTTTGATATAATTTGTCTTTAAACGAATCTTAAATTACAACACTGTACGATGAGGACAAATGCCTTAAAAACGGCATCGAAATTGAAAATTTTATTTTTTTCCTGTGGAAAAAGGGGGCGTGGCAGCAAAAAAATTTTAATGACATTGCATTTATGCTGTCCCTAGGAACCTGCGTACCCAAATTGGTGGTCGTAAGTGCCATAGTTACGGAGATATTCGCGGAAAACATCAATTTTTTTCGAGGTGTCTTTGGTTTTTTGCTTATTGCGGGGGCGGTAGGGGGCGTGGCACTGATTTGAAATAAACTTGATCTGCTCGCGAAAGTTACTGAATTTTTATTACAAATTTGGTGGTTCTAGCTCTTGTAGTTTAAAAGATCCAGGTGTTCATACAGACGGACGGACAGACGGATATGGCTATATCGACTCGGCTGTTGATGCTGATCAAGAATATATATACTTTATGGGGTCGGAAAAGCTTCCTTCTGCCTGTTACGCACATTTGGCTTCTGACAAACCTAATAGACCCCTATACTCTTTTTAAGAGTACGGGGTCTAAAAATCCTCCATGGATTGCGATTCTTGCAGACGAACGTCATTAAAAACTTTTGGCGGTCTCTTATAGTTAAACGCGGTTTAAAATCTTGAAAAATGATTTTCTTTAATCTAGTTACCTGTTGAAAATATATCACAAAAACCTTCTGAATCAAGTACTCCTTGAATTGTTTGAAAAAAAGAAACATTGTCAATCTAGTATTCATGGCATTGCACGACGAAAAAAAAAAAACAATGAATCTAGTATTCATTGAGAAATTAAAAAAAAATTGTAATCTAGTGGGCTGTGTAAAAGATTATTGAAGAAGTGCATTCGCGAATTTTGTTGGCAACAATGTGCATCTTTTACCACTTTTCCTCCTCCATTTCCTAATCCCTCATCCTCCTTCTCCCTCTTCTTCTTTTTCTCCTCCATCACAATTCCCTTTCGGAACACTGAGTGAAAGACAAAACGATGATCTATTGATTGGCGAATGAATGAAATTTGGTCAACACGTTGGGAATGATAACAAATGCATATTGCTAGAATTTGGCCAAGAGACACTGAAAATTTTCAAACAAAGCATTTTCAGCAAATTTAACCGATTGTTTCTATGACAGCTATATGATAAAGTGGTCCGACCTGGATAAAATTTGGTATACACATGGTATTTAGTACTTAATGAATATAGGCTGAGTTTGGTGGAGCTAGCTCAAAAAAAATATATATAGTGATTCGATCTGGCCGATCTATGAACTGCCTGCAGAGAGAATACACATGTGTACCAAGTTTCATCACGATAGCTTTAAAACTGAGAGACTAGTTTGCATAGAAACAGACGGGCATGACCATGGTGATGCTGATCAAGAATATATATACCTTAGAGGTCTGCCACGCCTCCTTCTGCCTGTTACATACATTTGCACAAACCCAATATACTCTCGCAGAGAGTATAAAAAAAGCCTTCTGTTATGTGTGTGTTGGTTATCCGACTTCGTAAGTCACACACAACAAATTTTGTTGTTGAAGCAAGTCGCTCCGAAGGCACTGATCTACCAGGGGTTGCTAGGTATTTTTATTTTATTTATTTTATTTATTTTTTGACGAAGACTAAAAACAGTCGCGATAGTCCACACACATTCGCCATTGATTGTTTTTCTTGCGTACGAGAACGATTGGTGCGCTGTGGGGGCTTCTAGATGGCTCGATGTATCCTTGGCGTAACAAGTCATCCACCTGGTCGTTGATCTTGTGCTGCATGGACGGATTCTTTGGGTAGTAACGTTGCTTAATGGGCCTGTCATCCCGCATCGTAATACGGTGTTCGGTGATTGACGTGGTTCCGTGTAACGCAGCAAACTTCTTTTGTTCTTGTTCTAAAAATTGGACTACATGTGGATTGGAGAGGGGATCCTTGTGGGATACAGTGGAGTAAGCACCTTCGGGTATGCCCGGGTCTATCCGGCCCGCTGCGGCAGTCATGTCGCGTTCCGCTGATGCCGCCGTTAGACACGTGTCCGTGGAATCCATTCTCCGTGCTTCGGTTGTCGTTCCCGTTCCTAGCTCCTCGGCTGGAATCGCCCCCGAGTAGGGTTGGTGGGTAGGGTTGGTGACGACTTCCGAGAGCACTGGCGCCTTCGCGGCAGCGTCGCTGCTGGCGTCGCGTCGTTGGGACTCGGGTTCGGTTTCGGCTTCGGTCGTCTAACTCTGCTCTGTCTATCTCTGTTAGGTTCGGTGCACTCTCTGTTACTCTCTCTCTCTGCTTTGTTCTCTTCGCTTTCTGCTATATGGCTTTTCTCTATGTTTCTGCGTTTTCGGCTGCTATTCCTTGCGTGTGCGCAAGCACGAGGAGAAAATCAAAGAAGACGTAATGCAAGAAACTCTTGTGCCATTGAGGTTATGTTCCTCTTTCCACTCACGATTCCCTACTTGTGGGTTTTTATTCCACCAAAGATGTTTTCTCTCAATTTCTTTCAAAATAAGCTCCAGGGTCCCTGCTCGGGCGTATTTTTTAGTCTACCTGAGTCCTCTTTATACGACATTTATAAAACCTGGAACCATGGAGCGAGACTAAATAGACGCTGCGATGGAATAAGCGACTATTATAGGGTAAGGTGCAACTGAGTGGAAAAGAGTTTGTTTGGCACACCAACGATGAGGAATCCCGGTACGTTACCTAGATCCACGTAAACGGGCTATGTCCCACGGTGGGTAGTCGCTGGAGAACGCCGGAATTTGCTGATTTGTTCCACTGTGCGTCGTCGTTGGAAATCTGTACGTGAAAACGCACTAGATTCCACTGTCCGTTGTGGCGGCAAATATACGCTTAAAAACGACGTACTTTGATTATTAGTCCCACCGTGCGTCGTCGTTGGGAATCTGCGCGTGAAAACGCACTAGATTCCACTGTCTGTTGTGGCAGCAAATATACGCGTAAAACGCCGTAATTTGCCTATTTGTTCCACTGTGCGTCGTCTTGGATGGATTGGGGGAATTAACAAACCACGCTTACCTGCTTACGCATCATTTTCGTCTTCTCCTTGCGGTGGTGAAAAACCAAGTCCAATGCGTAAATTCTGCAAATTGCTTCTAAGTCTCCTATGCCAACAAGATCGACTGCAGCGCGCTCTCATTTGTCGCGTGCCGTTTGGCGTCTCGCTTTGGCTGCCACTGTCACGATGTTCTGCCTCACTCCGTTTGTCACTCCGGCGTCGTTGTTTTCTGCTGTGCGGCGTCGCGATGGTTTCGTCTGCTTTCCGTCTCTTTCGTTGGTTTTTACCGTTGCTTGTTATTCTGCTGTTTGCCGCTAGCGAGTTGCCGTTTTATACCCTACCTACTCTATTTGCCCCTTTAGGGTATATATGACTAAGACTCTTAGTGATTCGATCTATAGCTCCTTGCTATCTATATTTTCATTCTTTTCCTTAATGCTAACCAAGTAAAAAAATAATTAACAAACGTACTTAAAACTAATAACTAACTCTGGGCTTCATGGCCTCCAATAATAATAATAATACTTAAAGCTAATAAACAAAAAACCCCCGGGCTCCATGCCCTCTGTGATTGTGGAGATGATTCTTCACAAGAGAAATAGAATTTTGAAGTGGATACGCTACTGGAGATTTTTGTGGCGATGAATGCTGCAACAGATTCATTAGTGGTATCTGCAGCCAATCTAGAAATAACAAGTAAGAAAAGTACAGTCGAACGAGTCCGACCGTATAAAACTCTCTGCTTTTATTCCCAATTAGATAGTTCTTCTATTAGAACACCTTACAACAAAAAAGACAATTTATAATCGAACATTCATATGTTTGTCTGCATGCACATACAAAATGACGTTATATGTATGCACATATGTATATATGTGTGTATGTATACTATTGCCGCCACACATGCATCAAAAGAGTTCAAATATATGCTTGTATATTTCTGTCGCGCTCGCACTCATGCATTGACTTAAATATTAACTTTATAATCGGTATCTCTGTTGTT
The DNA here is from genome assembly GCA_035047505.1 of Drosophila parthenogenetica. Taxonomy (NCBI): domain Eukaryota; kingdom Metazoa; phylum Arthropoda; class Insecta; order Diptera; family Drosophilidae; genus Drosophila; species Drosophila parthenogenetica. Next base: position 6,192,196 of record JAWNPM010000168.1, on the reverse strand, counting down.
TATTGTTGGATTTTTATGCAACTTTCATCATAGTTTGATATAATTTGTCTTCAAAGGAATCATAAATAATAATACTCTACGATAAGAAAATATGCCTTTAAAACGGCATGCAAATTTGAAAATTTTATTTTTTTCTTAAGGCATGAGGGGGCGTGGCAGCCAAAAATTTTAAATGGCAATGCATTTCTACTGTCTCTAGGAACCTGCATATCAAAATTGGTATTTTTAAGTGCCGTAGTTACTGAGATATTCGCTTTAAACATCTATTTTTTCCGAGGTAAGTTTAGTTTTTTGCTCATTGTGGGCAAATGGGGCGTGGCATCAAAAAAAAAAAAGATTCTTGTATTGACTGACTAAATATCGAGTCGATTGAGACCAAGCTCGAATTTGTAGCTCTTACCATCTCTGAAATCTGTGTGTTCATACGGACAGACAGACGGACAGACAGACAGACAGACAGACGGACAGACGGACATGGCTATATCGACTCGGCTTGTGACGCTGATCAAGAATATATATACTTTATGGGGTCTGCCACGCCTCCTTCTGCCTGTTACATACATTTGCACAAACCCAATATACTCTTGCAGAGAGTATAAAAATATGCTTGCGAGGAGCCACGACCGTAAGCAGGGGAGGCTGAACTGTAGGGGAAGGGCTTATGAAGTTCCTCAATACGTTTGAATTAATGCCAGGTACTCTAATTGTATTAGGTGGAGAAGTGGGAGCTGCAGGGGAGGCAATAGTACGACTGGAACGCCGATTGGGGGGACTCTTCGAATTCTTACCCACGGCCCTTACTCCAAGAATAGGCACAGATTTTATTACAGTTGGTGATTGTGATGGAGGGACAATGGATGGGGCGGGTGAAGCAACAATAGCACATGATACGACGGAGGGTCGATCAGGTGCAGGGGATGTTACAGAAGGAACGGATGAACTGGGTGGAGAGGAGTTACGGGGGGAAGGAGAAAAGGATAAGAGGGGAGGACCATTATGAAGGGGTGATGTAATTAAAGATCCAGGCAGCACAGGTAGAGTTAAAGACTGTGAAGAACTCAGCGTCTTATCAGGTGGAGTCTCGAACTTGTAATCACTAAGCAAGTCAGCACTAATATCAAAAACAGTACTAAGCTGCTTAGCGAGTGAACGCAACTTGAGGAATTGTGTCCTCACAGTACTATACATACGTGAAAAATCACATTGCAACTCAATACAGACTGGGCATGACCATCGCAATCCACCACTTCCTAATTTGGCAGAGGAAATGAATTTCTCAAACTCACGCCCAGTAAGGCTTGCACATTTAATGTGCATAATATTGTCGCACAGCCAACAGTGCACATAATTCGGATGGTTACTGCCACGAGATGGACCATATGAACAATTGCTTTTGCAGCAGGCCATTTCACTCAAATTAATCTGAGCAAATTTGGAGCGAAAACAAAAACAAATAATATGAGAGTAAGAAAATACTTTGATTTAAACAAACACACTCGAAAACAGAATTCGCAAAAAAGCAAAAACAAATATTATTAACAGTTAGACACCAAAATAATGCGGGAAAGCAAGCGAAAAAGAGAATTGAGTGCAAGCGAACAAACACACAAACTTAGTATAGCTCAGCTGAGCAACGAGAAGGGATCAAAGGTCACAATAAAAACGGGCAAAAACAAAACAAATCAGAGATGCTGTATTAATAAAATTGTTCAAATATCACTACAATGCACACTGAAATCGCAATTTGTACAAACCAGATTTAGGGTAACACTAAGCACAAATGGAATAATCAATAAAATTTAATTAAAACTCGCAGGTTTAGGTAAAAATAATAAAATAATCGGAGCGTTGACAAAACACGTCTGACACAGCTGATGATCTCTTTCTTTCTTGAGAGCTTTGCGAGTCCTGGCATAGCTGTCGTAAGAAATCCAAAACGTTATTGGAATACTTTCCCATGAAGATTGGGACAAGCTCAGCTTGAGGCTCAAATTGCATTTGGCAGTGCCATCTTTAAAGTCCGAGTAGTGCGTTTTCACCATTTTCATTCCTTTGGTTTTGCGCTCGCTACAAGAGTGACCAACGCAAGTATATCTAAAAATATCACAAAAATTTATTGCATATTCGATATTTTGGGAAAAAAATATCCCGATATAAATATTTTTTTATGGAAAAATATCGATATATTGATATATTTTCAACAACTCTAATATTTAGAAAAAAATTTCGAAGTTACAGCTGTTGCGATTGACACGCTTACGTTTACAATTTGGTTCCGTTTGCTATAAATGCAGTCAGCAAACTTCATTGATCATATTTTGGACAACATGTAAGCATAAATTTACTGTTAACAATATTCACATCTGTAAAAATTACATTAATAATTATATAATGAACGCCGTTATCCAATCGATAAATTTAATCGCGTCTGAAAAAATTAAATAGTGACTGCTGCACCCACGATCCAAATCTTTTAACTGTGATCTTATCGTAAGGTCAGGTAAAAACGCGGAAACCGTCCCACGAAGCATCCAACGGTTGTCTTTCATAATAATTAGTCCGGCGCCAGAAATACCACTATAAATACTACAACTTTCACATTGACTTTGATTACTAGAGACCACCAAGATTTTGGCACAAAGTGTGCGGTTGGACTTCAGGTTTTGGAAGCTAGCATTTGATTTATAACAAACATCGTTGGAAACAATTAAAGTTTTTAGTAATTTAGGATTGCTACAGCTTATATATTCAGTACCACTTAGAGGCGCATTTAAAGTTGGTGAGGGCTCTAAAAGCATAATTGCATTAATTTTATTAAAAGTCCAACCAATAATAATGCCATGCTGGCCCACTATATATTCTTCCCTGCGAGATCCAGTCCAAAGGCAAACCGGTTGAATAAATGTGTTGAACCTTAAAAAATGCTAAAAGTTAACGCCGTATATAAAGTGGCCGGAAATTTTTTGTTACCGCACTTCTTCCTTGAGTATGAGGACAGCTATATCCGCATCATAATCACTGATTTGTTTATTGTAGTCGGAGTGTAAAAGGATTTCATCGACAGGAGCTGCTAATGACCCTTTCTCATACCAGTTCCTTAAATTATGTCTACCCAAAAACACAAGCACTTCATTGGCACTATATCGGTGATTGAATTGTTCGAAACAGTGGGCAGAGCTAATGACGACGCGCTTTGATATAAGAGTGCCACAACACTGAAAGTTAAGCGATGTAATGTTATTTACATATATTGCCGCAAGCCAGGGCCAGGCGCCTCGTTGTATTATATGCATGTTACTTCTGTTATTTGACTTTATTTTATTTATAAAATAACTATTGTCAGATGAATATTTTCCATTTGCTTCGAGTTTATCCAAACCATCAGAGGAGTTATAGACAGGACTTCGCTTGATTTCATGAATTGTGCCAAAATTTTTGCCTTCTGCGAGCGACTCAGGAAAGTCTAAAATTTTGATTTTCCCTTCTTTAGGTAATCGAAAGTCCAGACTTTTATTAATCCTGCCACAAATTTCATCCGGTGCACTAAAAGAGCCCCTAAAAAATATTTCATGATTAAATGTATGTATCAAATAAGTAATTTTCGAAGTTAATCAATATAAATTCGTGTAATTCATAATTGGAGAATTAAAGATGATACATTATATAATAATTCAGAAAATTTCGAATTTCAAATTCATCAATAAATTAAAGTGTTTGCAACACAATTTTCATACCCGTTGCTCGTGGAGAAAAAGGGTATACTAAAATCGGTAGTAAGTGTTTTTATATCTATCACTCGGAGGGGAATATGACATACTGTAATCGTTGAAATATATCAAAGAGGGAGATTGGCAAAAAAAAATGTTGTTTACATATTTGATTAAAAATGATGTTAAAATTCGAGTCGATATAGCCATGTCCGTCTGATCGTCTGTCTGTCCGTATGAACACACAGATTTCAGAGATTGTAAGAGCTACAAGTACGAATTTGGTCACTATTGACTCGATATTTAGTCAGTCAATACAAGAATCTTTTTTTTTTTTTTTTTTTTGATGCCGCGCCCTATTCGCCCACAATGAGCAAAAAACTAGACTTACCTCGGGAAAAATAGATGTTTAAAGTAAATATCTCAGTAACTGTGGCACTTTGGAATACCAATTTTGGTACGCAGGTTCTCAAAGACAGCATAAACGCATTCCTATTTAACATATTGGACTGCCATGCCTACTTTTCTTACAAGGAACAAAATAATATATAAACTTTAACGCCGTTTTAGGGCATTTATTCTAATAGTACCAAATTGATATATTTGGTTGGTTTGAAGATAAATTATATCAAACTATCCTGAAAGTTTCATAAGAATCCGATTATAAACAAAAAGAAAACAAGCCACATGAGTGAGGGAGACAGCGCGTGCCGACCAATAGTAAACATACACACATATGTATATGCCTACATTTAACGTCAAACGAATTTGTATGTGCATACAGACAAACATATGTATGTTCGATTATACTTAGCTTTTGTTTTTTGTTTTAACGTGTTTTAATACCAGAACTATCTAAATATTGTAATATAATATATATAATACCGATTTCACCATTATTATTAGGAATAGAAGCAGAGAGTATTATACGGTCAGACGTGTTCGACTGTACTTTTCATTCTTGTTTTCTTTATGCTGTCCCTAGGAACATGCGTGCCAAAATTGGTATTCCTAAGTGCCATAGTTACTGAGATGTTCGCCGAAAACATTGATTTTTTTGGAGGTGTGTCGGGGTTTTGACTCATTGTGGGCGATTGGGGCGTGGCATCGAAAAAAAAAGATTCTTGTATTGACTGACTAAATATCCAGTCGATTGAGACCAAATTCGAATTTGAAGCTCTTACCATCTCTGAAATCTGTGTGTTCATACGGACAGACAGACAGACAGACGGACAGACGGACAGACGGACATGGCTATATCAACTCGGCTTGTGACGCTGATCAAGAATTTATATACTTCATGAGGTCTGCCACGCCTCCTTCTGCCTGTTACATGAATTTGCACAAACCCAATATACTCTTGCAGAGAGTAAAAAGAGTAGAGGGGTCTATTAGGTTTGTCAGAAGCGAAATGTGCGTAACAGGTAGAAGGTAGAAGGAGGCGTTTCCGACCCCATAAAGTATATATATTCCTGATCAGCATCAATATCTTTTAAACTACAAGCGATAGAACCACCAAATTTGTAATAAAAATTCCGTAACTTTCGCGAGCAGGTGAAGTTTATTTCAAATAAGTGCCACGCCCCTACCGCCCCCGTAATAAGCAAAACACTAGACACACCTCGAAAAAAATTGATGTTTTCTGCGAATATCTTTGTAACTATAGCACTTAGGAACACCAATTCTGGTACGCAGGTTCCTAGAGACAACACAAATGCAACGTCATTCAAAATTTTGGTCTGCCACGCCCCCTCTTCCCACAAGAACTAAGCAAATTTTTCAAACTTACATGCCGTTTTTAAAGCATTTGGTAATATAATACGGTATTGTAGTTCAAAATTTGTTTAAAGACAAATTATATTAAACTAACCTGAAAGTTGCATAAAAATCCAACTATAAACAATTGAGCAATTAGACAACAAAGTAGCCCATGAAGCGCGTAATGAATGTAGTGGTGCAACTAGTAGGGCAGCATGATATGGAACTTGCGTCAGTAAGCGAGGGTTCAAATCCCATCAGTGACTGATTTAAATTTTTTTTTTTTTAATTTAATTTTAAAACTTAAATTTTAAATTACAGTCGTATTCAAATATTAATTTCGAATACAAGGAGAGTACGGGGTCTTTTACAGTCGGCGCGCTCGACTGTAGCCTTTCTTACTTGTTAGACCCCGTACTCTTAAAAAGAGTATAGGGGTCTATTAGGTTTGTCAGAAGCCAAATGTGCGTAACAGGCAGAAGGAAGCTTTTCCGACCCCATAAAGTATATATATTCTTGATCAGCATCAACAGCCGAGTCGATATAGCCATGTCCGTCTGTCCGTCTGTCCGTCCGTCTGTATGAACACCTGGATCTTTGAAACTACAAGAGCTAGAACCACCAAATTTGTAATAAAAATTCAGTAACTTTCGCGAGCAGATCAAGTTTATTTCAAATAAGTGCCACGCCCCCTACCGCCCCCGCAATAAGCAAAAAACCAAAGACACCTCGAAAAAAATTGATGTTTTCCGCGAATATCTCCGTAACTATGGCACTTACGACCACCAATTTGGGTACGCAGGTTCCTAGGGACAGCATAAATGCAGTGCCATTAAAATTTTTTTGCTGCCACGCCCCCTTTTTCCACAAGAAAAAAAATAAAATTTTCAATTTCGATGCCGTTTTAAAGGCATTTGTCCTCATCGTACAGTGTTGTAATTTAAGATTCGTTTAAAGACAAATTATATCAAACTACCCTTAAAATTGCATAAAAATCTAACTATAAACAACTAAGCAATTAGGTAACAAAGTGTCACTTGAAGCGCATTGTCAGTGCACGTGGTTGAAAGAAAAAAGATAACTGTATGTTTATACATACATTAGCCGCAGTAGCTTGCACAGACTCAGAAATTAAATTTTTTTTTTTTTTTAATTTTATAATTTAGCACTATTATATCTTAATGAAAATAATCGGAGCCGTCTCACAAGGAGGGATTTGTGCAATTAGTAGTGTTGCGGCGTGTTCTGCAACTTGCGTATAAGTTCGCAGGTTCAATTCCCGACAGTGGAATTTATTAATATACTTTTTTAAATTTCAAACAAAAATGTAAATAAAGAATTTTAACTGGTGCAACAGCCAATGGTCTGCGGTTCGAACCCGGCACAGGCCCAGAAATTTAATTTTTTTTTTAATTTTTAAATAACTACATTATTATATATAAATGAAAATAATCAAATTTCTGCATGGTGTGGTGTAACTAGTAGGGTTGCAGCATGATATGGAACTTGCGTCAGTAAGCGCGGGTTCGAATCTCATCAGTGACCGAATCAAATTTTTTTTTTAAATTTAATTTTAAAACTTAAATTTTAAATTACAACCGTATTCAAATATTTATTTCGAATACAAGGAGAGTACGGGGTCTTTTACAGTGGGCGCGCTCGACTGTAGCCTTTCTTACTTGTTTTTTTTGTAAAAAAATTAAAAAGTTAAAAAGAAAAAAAAACTCGACGTCATTACCTGCGAAAATTTATTAAATATTGAAATCAATTTGGTTTTAAAATTTTTGTTGATCCAATGTTGCGCTATGAGGGACACCGCAAACGACCTTTTTGTTTAAGCGCCCGCGCAGATTTGCTGCCACCGGCACATGACGTCATCAAAATTAATAAAATATTTAACATAATATTCTTTAAACATTACATTATAATGTAGTAAACTTAAAATTTTAAATAAAAAAATTCCCAAAAACTGGCCTAATTTTCACTGAATTAACTTTACTACCCCCTTAAAGACAGCATAAATACATTGCCTTTTAAAATTTTGGACTGTCACGCCCCCTTTATCCGTAAGAAAAAAAAAAAACTTTTTAAACTTGCATGCCGTTTTAAAGGCATTTGTTGTTATCATATAGTTTTGTTATGTGTTATTCCTTTGAAGACAAATTATATCAAACTATGCTGAAAATTGCATAAAAATCCAATAATAAACCACAAAGCTACCGATTATGGAGTTAATATTTAGGTCAATGAATGAGTGCGAGCTCGACAAAAACATACAAGCATATATTCGAACTCTTTTGATGCATACACATAGATATCCATATATATGTGCATACATATAACGTCAAACGAATTTGTATGTGCATACAGACAAACATACATATGTATGTTCGATTATAAATTGTCTTTTTTGTTGTAACGTGTTCTAATACAAGAATACTGATTTTAACATTATTATTGGGAATAAAAGCAGAGAGTATTATATGGTCGGGCTCGTTCGACTGTACTTTTCTTACTTGTTTAAATTGTTTGAAAAACATGTTTTGCTTAAAATATATATGTACCATAAATATACCATACACATAATCTTTAAACTTGATCTGCTCGTGAAATAGACGGACTTTCATTCCAAATTTTGTGGCTCTCGCTCTCATAGTCTCTGAGTTCCAAATGTTCATACAGACGGACAGACGGGCAGGCGGACATTGCTATATTGACTCGGTTGTTGATGCTGATCAAGAATATAGATACTTTAAGGGGTCGGCCACGCCTCCTTCTTCCTGTTACGCACATTTCGCTTTTAAGGAACTATAGACTACGGGGTCCAAAAACCCACTAGTAAAATTGTATAAACGCATCACAGGGGTGGTTTTTTTTTGAGTACACAATTTGGGCGGTGTTTACGGGAGTAAGTAAAAAATGACTTACTCAAAAAAAGTGTGTAAAAAATATATATTAAAGAAAACATAAGAACGAGAACGGGTAAAGTAAAAAAATGATTCGCGGTGGAAAATACTATGTGTGTCTGACGGATATTTTTACATGCGGTGTATCACTGGAGTTCCTTGATAAACGCATACTTTCGGCATTCTATACTCCCGTTTTGCTACTGCTTATGTACTTATATTTGGATACTCAAACAATGCAAGCATGGATGCATGGATTCCTTATGATAATTCTTTCGCAATCGCTTTTGCTGACGGACGTGTTTTACATCGCTTCTAACTCTTTTCCAGTTTTCCTCGTTTATACACTTAATTTTATTTGACATTTTCCGGCTATTTCCCTAAGTAACATTGTGTGATACACCGGTTGTGTTAAAACATTGTTTTAATAAATTACAAAGCCAATTTTAAACAATTTGTGACTAAAAGCAACAACAATTCCACAGCCAAACTTTCTGTTTACTTATCTCTGCACTTGTTTGTCGCTGTGAAATTGTTCTTGTAATTTTACGCCGTTGCTTGCGCTAACATTTTGTTTGTGTACAATTTATCTCTATCTTCGTGCTCTCTTCTTTACTTACGCTCACGACGCACTCTCATCTGTTCTAACGCGCTCTTTTATCTAATTTTTGGTGCTGGCCGGTAATTCCGTTTTTCCTTTTTCGGTCGCCGCGTCCGCGCATAAATTGTTTTTGTGCATTAAATTTGTTTTTGTCGTAAGTGAACATCAGTAGCTTGCACATTAACCCTAGTTTGCCTACGTATTTTTACTATTTTCTCAACTTGTAGCTTGTGCTTATACTCTTTAATTATATTCTTATTTTTTTATTAATACTCATCGAATCCCAACATGTATGTCTGCTATAACACCAATTGCCAGGTTCGAACAAACGTTAAGGTGGGTTTCGTTTGCTGCTGGCTGTGTGAAAATGTTTCACATGAAAAATGTGCAGGCCTCAACGGCCGAATTATTGACCTGATTGAGTCTAAGTCAGGTTTAAAGTGGACATGTGAAGCTTGCAGGGATGTCGAAAGAGACATGATGAGCTTCATGAGACATACTAAGAGAGGCTTTGCGGACCTATACGGCAGATTTAAAAGTCTGTCCGATAGTTTCGCAGCATTGGATAAGGAGTTTAAGGACTTAAAATTCTTAAACGAATCTCCTAAGCGTAAAAAGGCCAATTTTAGATTGTCGATTGGGCCTAATGAACTTTCAGTCCCTCCTCACATACCAACTTTGTCCGCACCTTCTCTAATAAATTTTTCATCCCCATCTCCGAATATAATCGTTAGTAGTGATGACAACTTTATTTTACCCGCAGAAGTTGTCGCTACGAACCCCGAAGTAGTAATTTCAGATTCGTCAATTGTCAATACTGTTGCAGTTGGCGAATCAATTAATGAGTCTGCTGCTGACACTGCTGTTGCCTCTTCGGAAGTAATTACAGTGTCAGATAAAAAGACTCTCATAGGTGTTCCACCAAAAAAACAAATATTTGTTTCCAGGCTTGCCCCTGACACTACATCAGATGATGTCAAGGCCTTCATTCAGGCCAAATCAGAAGCCAACATTACGGTGGAAAAATTTAAGTTCTCATACCATCGGGAAATTTCTTCATTTAAAGTAAGTGTTCCAGCCAAATATTTAAACACGATCTGTTGTAAAGAATTTTGGCCGGACCATTTAATAATAAAAGAGTATACGACGAAGAAAAGAAATCGGACTCCGATTTCATTGCCTCCTAATCCTATCCCGGCCTCTGATGTCGGAAAAAACTAGCTTCCTCCCTCTCATTAGCCTATCAAAATGTGAGAGGTATTTGTAGTAAAATTAGTAATCTTTATCTAAATAGTCTATCATTTCCGTTTCATGTCGTGGCCTTTTCTGAAACATGGTTAAGGCCAGATATTCTTAACTCTGAAATTCTTTCTAATAAATTCTCTATCTATAGAAAAGATCGTACACCTCGCCGCGGAGGCGGTGTACTTATTGCCGTCGATTTTAACTTATCCTCGGAAGAGGTTATAATCGATGGCTCTATTGATATTGCTGTTATTGCTGTTAGGTTATTCCTAAATAACATTAGTATTTTCATCACTTGCTCCTATATTCCTCCTTCTTCTGACTATTCCCTTTATTTATTACACTTCTCTGCTATTAAATTAGTATCCTCTAAACTTTCCGATCGTGATTTTCTTGTAGTTCTCGGCGATTTCAATATTGCAGGGACTACATGGATTTCATATCCTGACTCTGCCGTGCTGACCCCTACGACTCAGCATGATTTTCTTGATGAGTTGTTTGGTATTTCATTGTTTCAGATCAATGCTATCTCAAACTCTTTAAAAAGAATGCTTGATCTGATTTTTGTTTTGGATCCATCCCGCTATTCTGTCTCCCGTACCTCACCCTTATCGTATCCTGAAGATCTCTATCATCCGACTTTGGAAGTGTTGATTGATTTACCTGCTCGGGTGAACCGTGCTTGTAGTAAATCTACAAAACGAACTCGTCAGTTTCGGAAAGCCGACTTTAACAAGTTAAATGTACTGTTATCCCAGACTGACTGGTCACGACTGTTCATGTGTAGTGATATGGATAGTGCAATCACAACTTTTTATAATACTTTAAATTCTTTACTTGATGTCTGTGTTCCGCTTTGTGTTCCAACTAGGTCAAACAAGCCTGTTTGGTTTACCCGCGAGTTAACTTTGCTTAAAAATAGAAAGTCGCGATTCTATAAAAGATTCAAGGAAACTGGCTCTTCCTTGTATCTCTCTCGCTATCTGATTGCTCGATCTGATTTCTATGCTTTGAACGACCGTTGCTATAAGGAATACCTTGCTGACTGTGGTCAACAGTTCCGAAGGAATCCTAGACGGTTTTATAACTTCGTTAATTCGAAGCTTAAATCATCAACGCTTCCATCTAGTGTAGTCTTTGAAAGAAAAACTGCTAACTCAGATCAGGCTATCGCCGATTCATTTGCCGATTTTTTTCAAACGACTTATAGTATGCACGAGTATAATTCTGATTCACCTTACCCTTATCATTTAATTCCGTTCAATTGTAATTTTACACCGGTCATTACCGAAAGTTCGCTTTTACGTAATTTAAAGAAAATTAAACCTGTTTTTTCACCAGGACCAGACGGAGTCCCAGGTTGCGTGCTGAGAAACTGTGCTGACGTCCTTTTTAAGCCCCTGTATAAATTATTTTCTTTGTCCGTTGCATCGTGTTGTTTCCCTGATGTTTGGAAATCATCTTATATTATTCCTCTTCACAAAAAAGGAAACAAAAGCAATGTCTGCAACTATAGAGGTATTTCCAAGTTGTCTGCTATTCCCAAGGTTTTTGAGAAATTAATAACTTCTCAATTGCAACATTTCTGTAGATCCATGATTTCACCCTTCCAGCATGGGTTTGTGAAATATAGATCCACTACCACTAACCTGTTAGAATTTACATCATTCACGCTGCAGGGTTTTGATAAAAAGTTGCAAACTGACGTCATTTACACAGATTTTAGTAAAGCTTTTGACTCCGTTAACCACAAGCTCTTAATACATAAACTTAATCTTTTGGGCTTTTCCTATAATTTTATTATTTGGATTTCGAATTACTTAATTTCTAGAACACAACAGGTTTTTTTTAAAGATTCATTATCGAAATTTGTTCAAGTTACTTCAGGCGTTCCGCAAGGAAGCCATCTCGGTCCTTTGCTATTTATATTGTTCATTAATGATCTGCCATCTGCAGTCAGTCACTCTCGGGTGCTAATGTATGCCGACGACGTTAAACTTTGTGTCTCGGCTAATGAGTCTCTTCTTGGATTCAGATTACAATCTGATCTTTACAGTTTTCAAACCTGGTGTCAGACCAATTTATTAAATCTTAACTATAGTAAGTGTAACGTAATGTCCTTCAGTAGGCGACTCCCTTTTTTAAACAATTACATTTTGAATGACAATTCTCTTCAAAGAATTGAGTCGGTCACTGATTTGGGTATCCTTATGGATCCAAAGCTTAAGTTTGATAAGCATGTTTTATCAATTACTAATCGTGCTTTTGGCGTCCTGGGCTTTATAAAGCGCTGGTCGAAAGAATTTAACGATCCCTATTTAACAAAAACACTGTATACTTCCTTGGTACGTCCTATTCTTGAATATGGATCTTGTATTTGGTCTCCCCAATATAGGATTCATCAAGATAGAATAGAATCTGTACAAAAACAATTCCTTCTTTTTGCCCTAAGGGCCCTTAACTGGAACCCTAATATACGCCTGCCATCCTACCGTAGTAGACTTTTACTAATAAATCTTCCTTCTTTGTCTGATCGTAGGACAGTGCTCGGTGTAATTTTCTTACACAAACTAATCAATGGTGAAATTGATTCTTCTGAATTAATTAGTCAGATTAGTTTCGCTGTTCCGATCAGACCCACTAGAAACTTTCTTCCCCTCTCTCTTCAACCTTGTACTACTAACTTTGCTATACATAACCCTTTCCGGGTATTGTGTAGTAACTACAACAAACTATCTCGAGTTGTAGGTAGTTCTACTTCAATCCCTTTAATTAGAACTTCTCTTCTCTGTCACCTATCTAGATCTTAATTAATATAGTTTAAACTATTATATTATGTGTATTGTATTGTATTTTTATATATTGTAATTCGTTTTTAACAAATAAACTCGTTTCGCGTTTTCGTAGCCGTACGTTATGCGGTGTGCCCTCGGCCGGTTGGGCGGGAGGTGGCTGCATTGTCTGCAGGGTTCCGCGCGCTAACAAGCACATTGCTTGGTGTTGCTGGACCACTTGAATGTACTGTCTCGTTAGTACATCAACGTCCATATATCAGGTATATCAGGTAATTAAAACACAAGACAAATTAATATCAGTTTCTTTGCTTTTGGCTACAACGTGATCTTTTTCCTGTCTACCACCTCTAGCTCCCAAGACCTTTTGCTTCATCTGGGCGTCGGGTCATCGTTGGTTTTTAGGATTTTGGCCCTGCACCGATAGACATGGAAGCCTTTAGTAACTCCTCCATCCCGCCCTTGATTAAACCAAAAAAAATCTCGTGGACGATTTTCCACCCTTCCTCTGTATTCTTGGCATTGTTGTCGCTACGGTCGATTAGCGTACCATGAGGTGCCTTTCAGAGACTTCCTTTATCAAGGAGCTTTTCTTCAGTTGGGTAAGAATTGACGTCTTTATGGCCACTTGCTTACCGGAGCCTTCTTGTCTCCTTAACTCTGTATCTAGGGCTGCCCCTTTGCTGCCATAATCTTCTTCACTCTTTTAGCAAATACACCGGTAAACGTCTGCATCTACGGTACCAGCTCGAAGTAGCGCCCGCCTTTCTCAATTTCCGCCTATCCCAGGCCAGTTTGACTTTCTTCTCTACGGTGCCGTCCACTGCACTTTGGTGTCGGCTCTAAATTTTCAGTGCATTCTTGTGCTGAGCTCTGACTTAAACTCCCTCCCCTGAGCGCTTTAACTCCTCCCTTCAGTGGAGCGAACAGGCTCTCGTCCTTCGTCAATGGCATTGGCACAACACTTCATAGGTCCAAGTTTGCTTTGAAAGCGGCAACCCCGCAGGTCTGTTTGTTCTTTTTGGCATCGTTCTGGGCAGTTAACTTGCCCTGCTCTCGAAGTATGAACATTGGCGACACTGTGAGAGGATTTCTTCTCCCCATGAACACCGGTGATAGCCGTCACTCTTGCTACCGACGTTTGGGCTGACATTCCTACACCAACTCATTAATTAAGGTGGCGGTTTATGGCTTCCGGCAGTCTTACCTTTAGCCATGGCTTGGGTCCGGTGCCCTTGATACGTCATGACGTACAAAGATTCCAAATCAAATAGAATTAAATCCAAATTAAAATCATCTTAAGTGTTCATATCGGGACGTTCCCATACGCAGAGATGTGCGTTGGAAGACCGTATGCTATGTAGTATGATGCTACCATGTGGAGCGTCTTTTTGCTATCCAGCACCGACACAGTATTGTAATTTCACATAAGATGAGCAGGTAAACCTTACTGCTTACTTTCGAAAAGTAGATCGCATTGTAACATGCATGTATCTTTTTCTTCAGGGTTGTTTTTTATCGAGCGGGTGGTGACACTATTTAACTTATGTTTTGTGCCAAAAAAAACGCCCCCACCGCATATAAAATTTTTAAACAATTTTGTAGAGAGCCCCAAGCATTATAATAAAACAAGAATAATCCATCAGGGAACTCCAACAATATCCCATTAATATAAGGAAATTGAAATAATATTGCCACTGCTTTCAAACAATACAAGAAAGAATGCTATAGTCGCCTCGCTAATTTGGGATACCCGTTACTTAGTTTTAATATGTTACTAACAATAAGTAATGATAATTATATTGGTGCAATAGTTAAGGGGATGGATAAGACAGCTTGGCAAAGACTTATATAAATTCTGTGGCAGTTTCTGTAATCTGATTTAGATCAAACTTGGTCATCTTGTGGACGCCATAGATCCTATGTTAATTTGGTTCGGATAACGTAACTAACAAAAAAGTTTTTTATACTAAAACATGACATTTTTACCTGCTTTTACTTTTATATGAAAATTGAACGCCCAAAAGTGAGCGTGTCAAAAAACAAAAATAAACTTGTACTGGTTGGGCATTTTATCTTTTATTTGCGACCTCTCGGGCCTTTCTACCTCTTACAGTTGATGTGATCGTTTTGACAGACGAACGGACAGACAGACAGACATGACTATATCGACTCGGTTGTTAATGCCGATCAAAAATATATATACTTTATGGGGTCGGAAACGCCTCCTTCAATGCGTTACAAAACTCGTGACAAAAACAACATACCCTCTGAAAGGGCATAAAAATAATCGGCAACCATTTTGATTATTCAAATCCGAACAATTTAAGAATTTTGGATGATTTTTTTGTACTCTCTGCAAGAGTGTATTGGGTTTGTGCAAATGTATGTAACAGGCAGAAAGAGGCGTGGCAGACCCAAGGCGAGTCGGTTTAGCCATGCCCGTCTGTTTGTCTGTCCGTCGGTATAAACAAACAGATTTCAGAGATGGTAAGAGTTACAAGGTCGCATTTGGTCACAACCGACTTCATATTTAGTCAGTCAATAGAAGAGTTTTTATTTTTTCAATGCCACGCCTCACTCGCCCACAATGAGCAAAAAACTATACGCACCAAGAAAAAAATCAATCTTTTTGGCGAATATCTTCGTAACTATGGCACTTAGAAATACCAATTTTGGAACGCGGTTTCCTAGAGATAACATAAATACAGTGCCATTTAAAATTTTAACTGCTACACCTTTTTTTCATAAGAAACAAAGAAACTTTTCAAACTTGCATGTCGTTTTTAAGGCATTTGTTCTTATAGTACAGCATTGTCATTTATGATTCGTTTAAAGATTACTTATTTTAAGTCTATCCTGAAAATTTCATAAAAATCCAACCATAAGCCACAAAAAAAAAAACACAAGCAACATTGCATGGGTGCAAACGAGACAGAAATATACAAACATATGTCAGCGCTGCCAGCGAATACGGCCCGTTTAGACCAATAGTATACATACACGCATGCGCATATGCACATATACATCAGAGACCTGCAACGAGTATAAAAATTTCGAGTATACTCGAACGCTTACTCGTGATCGTTTGACTCGAACATATTTTCATACTCGATCGTTTGTGTGCGTACCGCGGGCCTGCTTATACTCGTTTTACTCGAGTATATACTCGAGTATTTTGCCGTTATTCAACATGTTGCAAGCAAGACACACAGAAACTTTTAATAATTTGCTTGAAATATTTCCAGCGGTTGTACTATAGTAAATGTTTTGACGGCGTTGCAGAATTTTTTTAAAATAAATTAATATTTAATAATATGCGAAATTCTAGAGAATTAAAATGCGTCGCTTTGCAAACTACAATTATTAAAACCTTTTGCAACGCTTAACTGTTAAATGAATACGGGCTGACCTTTTGGAAATTCCTTTGGCTAGAATGTGACGTCACTGATATTTGTAAAGGGGGTTGTTTGTACAAGCAGGTAGTCTGACACTCTTCCGTTTGGGTTTTTCTATGTTTAAAAAAATATAAGCAAAATTCGTGGTATGCCAAACGTATCAATACTTGCTTGCCCAAATACACACAAAGACAAGTCTCGAGCTTGTTGCGCGTGTCATCTGTGATGCTCTCCAAATTGTTTCCCGCCAGATCTAGCTTTAACTTATTTGCGCATGGAAAATTAATGCACATATATTACGAATATTTCATTTTTTATATTATTCACAAGGGTTTTTAAAATTTTTAATAATAAAAGAATAAGAAAAATATACATTTCTTATTGTTTTTCATTGGAATTTAGCCTTTTTGCTTTTTTCCGCTAAAACAAGCATATTTTCCTCTAAATAAATGGCAGCACTCCGAACGTCACGCAACGCAAGCAAACCAACGAACTTGCTTGATACTCGAACGTTTTGTACTGAAGAAGGTTGCGTCGAACGAGTATTCAAACGAGTATTCGAACGATCAGCAAACAATCTATGGGGCTGATCGTTCTGATCGCAACCAAAATGTTTGACTTCAAACGAACAGCTTACGGACAGCCCGTTGAATTACTCGTTACCCGATCGTTTGATGAGAAGTTCGAACATACTCGAGTATACTCGTTGCAGGTCTCTGATGTACATGTAGAAGGCATATACATAGGAATTCGCATTGGACATAAGGACGTGAACGTCACTGTGTTTACGCTGCAGTTGTCACGCAGCAGGTCTGCTAATTTAGATAAAACAAGAAAGTCTGCTGTAGCCTTTAGGATACTCGTTATTCAGTTTAAATATATTATTAGCAATCGGGTATGATAGTAAACTAAATACAATCGTTTAGGTAATGGATAAGAAAGCTTGGTAAACACAAAAAATTTTCATACAAATTGATTATCAGAGAATATTTTCAACCGATTGTTCCTACAGGAACTTTTCCATATAGTGACATATGTAGACACATATAGTATGTACCCATACACTACACATAAGCTCACACTTATCATTTATGTTACACATTCCTCTCCCACAGATTTAAAGTAAACATTATAAAATAATCAAATGGTGACAATAACAATTCTGGCTTCCCACGAGCTTATCAAATATCATAAAAAAATTCGCCAGAATCGCTATTCCCACCATTGGGGTTGAAACTGCTGACGTTGCACAAATCCTTGCCGACAGAACTCTCTTAAATCTCAATCTCTTCAAGATCGAGATCCCCATTACTTACATAAGAGTCAAAAGCACCAGAAGTCTAAAGTCCAATTAATAAAAGCTCAAAGCCGAGGTTTGCTAAACGTCTCCATAACATAGCATAAGTAAGTTAAGATTAGTATCTGTACTCCGTAGTATCGTGTTGTGAAATAAAATTATATTTTTTTTAATAACCGATCTTCGAACTACGTTATTATACAGTAGTCCGATTTGGATAAATCTTGGTCAATATGTTTATATTCTTATCCTATATATCATGTGCAAGTTGAACTTTGATATCATAAATACAATTGTATTGTATTTTTGACAAATCGTTTTATACGATATAGTTGTCCGATTTGAATGAAACTTGGTCAATATGTTTATATTATCGACAAAAATACTTTGTGTGAGTTTGATTAAGTTAGGTATACGCATACATTTTTCATATTAATTCATACTTTGAGCGTATTTTTGACCGAATTGCCCTATGGGAGCTGTACGACTGTCCGATTTGGAGCAAACTTGGTCAGTACAATAACATCCTAGACATGTACTATCGATATAAGTTTGGTTCAGACAGCACAGATAACAAAAAAGTTTTCCATACTTTCGTATGTTTTGGCATTCTTGTTTTATCTGTACTTTTACCGTTATATGAAGATAGAACGCCCTAAAGTGGGCGCGTCAAAAAATAAAAGAAAACTTGTACTGATAGGGTAATATACCTTTTATTCGCGACCTCTGGGACGTTTTTAGCTCTTATAGTCTCTGAGATCCTTTTGTTGATCATGACGGACGGACGGAAAGACGGACATGGCTTTATCGATCCAGCTTTTGACGCTGATCAAGAATGTTTACACTTTTTGGGGTCGGAAACGCCTCCTCCACTGCGTTACAAACATCGTGACAAAACAATATAGCCTCTGCAAGGTTATATAAAAATACGTAGGCGAACAAGGGTTAATGTAGAAGCTACTCATATTTATTAACGTAATGCAAAAAACAAATCATGCGCGGGCGCAGCGACCGAAACAAGAAAAACGGAATTTTCGGCCAACACAAAAAATTAGATAAACAAGAAAAAAGGTTATCTTCGGCTAGCCGAAGATTAAATACCCTTGCAGACACGCATATTGCGTTAATTTTATTTGAATCATTAATTGTTCCAAAGGTAGCTATATGATATAGTAGTCCGATTTGAAATAAATTTTGTGAGCCTATAGGGAATGATAATAAATGTACATTGTATGAGTTTGGTTAAAATCGATCAATAGACATCGAAAAATTTGCATACTAAGTATTTCAACCGATTGTTCCTATGGCAGCTATATGATATAGTGGTCCGATCTGGATAAAATTTGGTGAGCTGATGGGAAATGGTAAAGAATGCATATTGGGAGAATGCCGATCTGGATGAAATTAGGTTTACACATGCGATTTATTATTAAATGCATATAGGATGAATTTGAACTATCTCTACAGTTAAAAAAATTTTTTTTACCGATTGTTCCTATGGGAGCTATATAATATAGTGATCCGATATATCGACTAGGTTATTGATCCTGATCATTAATATGATGTATACTTTATGGGGTCTGCCACGCCTCTTTCTGCCTGTTACATGCATTCTATCGACTACAATATACTCTACGCGTAACGGGTAAATTTACACAATCGAAAGAAAACAAGTAAGAAAAGTACAGTCGAACGAGGCCGACCGTATAATACTCTCTGCTTTTATTCCCAATTTTAATGTTAAAATCAGTATCCGGATATTACAACAGATATTTCTTGTATTAGAACACGATACAACAAAAAACAAGAAATAAAAGTACAGTCGAGCGCGCCCGACCGTATGGTACTCTCTGCATTTATTCCTGATTATAACGTTCAAATCGATATTACAATGAATAGTACTTTTAAGATTGTTTTATATAATTAGTCTTAAAACAAATTTTAAATAACAATACTGATCGATATGAACAAATGCTTTAAAAACGGCAGGAAAGTTTGAAAAGTTTTTTATTTCTTATGGAAAAAATTTTTGATGTCATTGCATTTATGCTGTCTCTAGGAACACGTGTACCAAAATTGGTATTCCTAAGTGCCATAGTTACTGAGATATTCGCCGAAATCATCGATTTTTTCCGAGATGCGTCTAGTTTTTTTCCTCATTGTGGGCGAATGGGGCGAAGAAAAATGATTCTTGTATTGACTGACTAAATATCGAGTCGATAAAGACCAAATTCGAACTTGTAGCTCTTACCATATCTGAAATCTGCCTGTTCATACGGACGGACAGACAGCTTGTGATGCTGATCAAGAATATATATACTTTATGGGGTCTGCCACGCCTCCTTCTTCCTGTTACATACATTTGCACAAACCCAATATACTCTTGCAGAGAGTATTAAAATCAACCACAAAACACAATATTATACACAAATGCAATGAATAACACTATTAAAGATGTAATCACTAGAAAACTACCCGACAGAATATTCATGACCTTAGCCAGACATTACAACTGTTTCAAAACTTAAACAAGTAGCTCAACGCGAAGGACTTTACGAAAACAATTTTCATGAACGTAACAACCAAAATACTGAAAACTGAAAACCGAACAAAACGAACAATGACAATCGTGAAAAGCGAAATAATCAAAATTATTATCCATGTTCCAATTATGCAAACAATTCAAGCCCAAGTAATAAACCAAAAGAAAATGCTGAAAATAATCAAGCATTATATAAAGAATTCAAATAAAATCTTGATCAAGCTAGATCACAAAACCAAATGTATTGCCAAAACCAAAGCCAAAGACCAACGAATCCTCCAGTCAAGAGACAGAGAGAAAGTACCAGTTATCACTCTAAGATGGAAACATCCGAAAATTTTAATCAAGGAGCCTCGGATCAAGAAGAACAAATCCTTCCATCAGATTAGTAATGAATGGACAATGTTTTAACTGTGTAATTGACACAGTTTCGTCCATCAATGTAAATTAACAAAACTTTTTAAATTTTCCTATCAAACCTTGCCAATTAAATGTGCATACAGTAAATGCTATTGCTCAGCTAAAAAATTGCGTATCTTTTGCCTCTAGTAAACTTTGTCCTACTAAACAAATATTCTATTTACACAACTTTTCTGACAACTACGATATTCTACTAGGAGAATACCTAGAATCATGTGAAGCAAAAATTGACTACAAACAAAGAACAGTTATTCTAAACGAGGCATTTCAATGCCTTGATCCGCCCAAAACAAACGACATAGCCGTTAATAATGCTATAAACAATGAACTAAATGAAACAAACCAATTCCGACTAGAACATCTTAACGATGAAGAAAAATCCAAATCGAGTACAATTAACCATGTCATTCAAACTAAACACGAAGACCCAATTCAAAAGCATCCATACAAGTATGCGCAAACATTCGACGAAGAAGTCGATAGACAAATCAAAGAAATGATTGAACAAGGGATAATTCGCAAATTAAACTCGCCTGATTGCTCACCAATTTGGATTGTGCCAAAGAAACGTGATGCATCAGGTAAAGAAAAGTTTCGTATAGTAATTGACTATCGAAACTTAAACGAAATAACAATCGATGATAAATATCCTATTCCAGTCCTGGATGATATACTAGACGAACTTGGAAAATGTCAGTATTTTACCACAATTGACCTTGCGAAAGGATTTCATCAGATACAAATGGACCCACTTAGTATACCAAAAACAGCAAAAACAGGATTGAAAAACGCCCCATCATAATTTTAACGTTGCATGAACAATCTATTAGAATATCTAATTTATAAATAGTGTTTAGTATATTTGGATGATATAATAATGTATTCCACTTCATTGGAATTATCATTATCATAAACAAGTAAGAAAGGCTACAGTCGAGCGCGCCGACTGTAAAAGACCCCGTACTCTCCTTGAATTCGAAATTAATATTTGGATACGACTGTAGTTTCAAATTTAAGTTTTAAAATTAAATTTAAAAAAAAAATGTATATAAAGTCACTGATGGGAATCGAACCCGCGCTATCAGACTCAGGTTCCAGAACATGCAGCAACCCTACTAGTTGCGCCACTCCATACACTCGACATCAACTACAACACAACCCTGTTGCACTAGTTAATATTTTATATTTACATTTTTTTTTTTAAATTTAAAAAAGTATATTAGAAAATTTCACTGTCGGGAATTCAACCTGCGAACTTATGCTCAACTTGCAAAACACGCCGCAGCACTACTAATTGCACCGCCACCCCTTGTGAGACGGCTCCGATTATTTTCATTAAGATAAAACAGTGCTAAATTAAAAAAAAAAAAAAAAAAAAAATTTACTTCTGAGTCTGTGCCGGGGTTCGAACCGTAGGTCTTGTGTTTTCAAACAAGTGCGTGGCCCACCCGGAACACGCTCGCTTTGCAAACTACTGCGGCTAATGTATATATAAACATACAGCTATCTCTTTTCTTTTAACCACGTGCA